>JALPQD010000081.1:4529090-4581590 GCA_023101885.1 Typhlomys cinereus | reverse complement strand
GCTACAGGCAGGAGATTTTTAGGATTGGTAAATACGACAACTAAATTTAAAAAGAGGGAAAACCAGCATTATTTAGAGAAAAGCAAAGCACTCCAGACCTAGGTAGGGGAGAGCAGCACCTCACCAGCTTGCTTTAATGACCCGCAGGTCTGTGCAACCTGTTATTCTATGTGGTCACCAGTGATCTCGTGATCTACTGTGCCAACAGCCTTTAAAGGTTATTACCTACCTGGGGTCTCCAACCAGATATGCTGGAGATCCACGTCTGGACCACTCTTAAATCCACTAGTTCACTGCCATGCGAATCTCCAGGACCCTGCAGTTCCTACTTCAGCAAAATTGTATTGCAAGCTTTCCTTTCTGGTAGCCCCACATCCTGTCCCCTTGTCTTTTCTCCCTACAGAACGAGGTCGCCATGGCTCCTTCATTTCCTGTCTTGTCAGTTAAGATTGCTGCCATGCTGTGAATGGGATAACACTGCGCCAGGATGCTGCTCCCTCTAACACGAGGGCATCCCTTGTGCAGCCTCACACAGCTGTTTCTAGTCCATCTTCTGGAAGACCAAATCTTCTAGGCTATAGTACGCCCATCACAGATTCACTTCACGACACAACATTTCTGCCTCAAAGCAAATGTCTTTAGTCCTTTTATTCTAAAGTAGGCATCTTTAACTTTACAGTTGTCGATATGATGACCGAAGTGGGTACCAGGGTTTCATTCTATTGCTTAGGCCAAACATCCTCTATTCTGAACAGGCATACTACATACAAACAACACTTATATCCTCCACATGCTCTCTCACTTGATTTTTAAATAATCTTATCCCATTAGCCTCACTTGTGGATGAGGAACTCGAATTTCACAGAAGTTAAGTGACTTAAAAGTCAAGGTTTCATGGGTAATATATGTGGGAAAATTTCAAATCCAGATGTCTCTTGTATACTCCAAGATCCAGAGAAATTTAAAATACACATTGCAGTTGTAATAAATAACACCACTGGAGAAAATGGCTTTGAAATCAGAATGCCCTAGATTCAGATTCCACCTATTGCTTATTAATGATGTGACCATTTTTGTGACTAGGAATTCCACTAACCTAAGAGAGTTTAGGTTGTGAAGTTTAAGTAAGGTCAAATATGCAAATGCCTAATACAGTACATGGCACATAAAACTGTCACTTTAAGAAATAGTCATTTTAAATTATGCAAATAAAGTGTTTTGTTAAAATATTATTCCAAAGAATTAGTTGTTTACCATAATATATACAAATAAAATATCCAAAGCCAACTCGTGAATATAAACCATGTGGAAATGATCTGAAACAAGATTACTCTATGATTTAAAGAATTATCTAATTTCTGTTAGTATTTAGTATGTGGTCAACTTTGACCTTTTTAAAATTCTTGTATTTTACATGTTAAATTTCTTTATCATACAGTGTTGCCAGTTTTATTGCTTTTTGCTGTCTCGATTTTTATGATTCAACTTTTATTCTCTTATCATTTCCTGTAACAGCGTGGACTATGATGTATGTTACTGAAGAGTATTTTTTGAGAATCATTCATTGTGAGTGAGCTCTGGTCATACACTTGAAATAGGCAAGAAAACTCCGAGAACAGCTACACGTAGAAGAGCACAGAGTCAGCCAACACTGCTGCTGATTTGCTCAGAAATAAGGGTCTGTTCCTCTTAGATGTACTCATTAAGATGTTAGAGCTGGCTACACCGTGTTCTCGTTAAGATCTGTTGGAATGAGACCAAGGTTACATAGGCTCTTCATTAGTATTTTGGAAATCTTTAATCAACGATTTCACAGATGAGGTGAATGGTATTTTTAAAAAGCATGCATATCCATACACAGTACAAAAATTTTAATGTGAAACGACTAATAGGGAGAAATGGTCCTTTCTTCATGGTTTTGCTCAAATGAAAATAATAGGCTCTAGCTGAAATTTTAAAATATCAAATATACCTGTGTACCTTAAACTGATTAATAAATGCTACTTACATACCCCTCATGGCAGAAAGAGCCTATCGGATAATTAATCTTATGCTTAACTCTGTACTCATTTCTTCTTTGCCTTTTCTTAAAAACTATGAAAGCGAATATGTAAATTACAGACCCTTCATTATGAATAGCAGACATCTACTGATTTTCTTTTTCTTCTTGCAGGAAGGAATGTCCATTTATTTTTGGAATGCCAAGTTATCTTGACGCACAAGCGGCGCTCAAACAGCAAGCTAGTACATATGGCGGAGGGCTGCTGACATTCCCAGTGCGTCCCAATGCAACAGCACAGCATAAAGTTTTATCTGTATTATTATGAAGAACACAGGCGCGGTTTTATTGAAAAGGCTTTGTGAAGCATAGCGTGATTACAGGAAACATGGACTTCACTAGCCTTTCCCATGATTTCATGCTGGCTTCTTCGCATGAATACAGCATCTGATGAATGGCTGAAACAGTGTCTAGATTTTTATGTAACGTTCACGTAACATGCTTCTTTCCTGAGGAGTTCTCACTTTGTTGTCAGAACTTCAGATACTTCAGTCAGTAGTTCCCACTGCATTCTTCCACTAGAAATCAAGCAAGTGTCTAAAAAGGATGTTCCCTTGCCCACGGGGCAGGCAAAGGACAGGGACAAAGAAGCTCAAGAGCATCTTTCAAGCAGAAAATTGCATAAATGAGACCTTTATGTTAATAATGCAAACTCCCTTCCTTAGAAATATAATCAAAATAGCATATCCTTAATTATGAATTACAAAAACATGGCTGGCTTGACTTAAGTTACCAAATGTTCTAGTAAAATTTTTTCATAAACTATTTTCTAGCAGACCAGCAAAGCTTAGCTTAAGAAAACATCTGTTTGTCAACCTGTCCAACATTGACTCTCTAAACGACTCATCTGCAATGAAGATACCCCAAATCATTTTTCAGTGGTGAGAGCACTTGCTTAGCATGCACAGTACTCTGGGTTAGATCTCTATCACCACAAAAGCAAACAAAGATAGCTTTCATAAACATTTGCCTTCTGAAACCACATTCCACACCTTACAACAATATGGATTTAACATCTCTCATAAGTACATACTATGGGTCAAATTTACTATCAGGTAGATTAAAATCAAGATATAGTTGAAAATAAAGGCAATTAAATATCTCTCATTAGAACAATTAAAAACACCTTGTTAGGGGTTAAAGAAAAAAGTGTTCCCATTTGGGAGGGTACTGAAAGTATGAAGGGTGAGACGGAGGCACATAAACAGACATGCAAACAATTAATTAGAAAAACCGACTTAAGGAGAATGAACAGTGAGAGTCTTTTGAAAAATGCAGTAATTACAAGCCTTGTTCTCCTCAGGTATTCAGAGGGGATTGTGAAATGCACATGTACCCTTTCTATCTAGTTATGGAAAAACTGTTCATTATTTAGCCCACTTCTCTGAAGAGGAAATATGTATACATTAATATAGCCATGACTGCAGATTTATATTAAGAATACAGAGATTTCAAAATTGCCTAAAGAAATCTGATTTTGAACTGGATGTTTTAGGTGGTAAACTATGGAAATGTCAACTTTGATTTGAGCTAACAAAAAAGAATTTAGAGGATGGATAAGCTCCAGGACCTTTGAATTAAATGAAAGACCAGAACACTCCACAGAATGTCTGCAATAACAGTCTCTACAGAAAATTATGAGGAACTACATAAATCCACCCTCTTCCTCTTCACACAGGCTCATTAAAGCTGTGCTGACTCTCTGGGCAGCTATAATTCTGCTGACTGATACCCTGGAATCACCCTGTCAATACCCAGTGGTGTGCTGCCTCTCCAACTATCTCTGCCCCTAATATTCCTCTCTTTGATGGGATTTGCTGACCTTTAATCTGATGCTAGTTTACTCTCATCACTGAAGTGTAAGTCGGAGAGCAATAAAACGGCAACCTCACTGATTCAAAAGGGAGAGCTAAAGCCTGCTAACTGTGAATCTAACCTTTCGTAATGGCTGGCTCTTAAAGGAGGAAGCATGAGGTGGAAGGCAGCTAAAACAAACAATGTGCAATGCTGAGCACAAGATTTATTAGAATCCCTTTTGCATGAGTATTAGGAGAGGACATCGGGGCTGTAAACAAGAGATACACAAATATTTGCAAGAGAGACCCAAGTCTGAGTCAGAATATCCTTCTCTACCAATACAAGTCTCCAAGAGCTGTGCTGCAGGAAATCAAGCAAGTTCAGATGGACCAAAAAAACTAGGATGATTCCAGGTGGATAGACATAAACAACAGTGGAATAATAAAAGCATCTTTTCAAAAAAGGAGATGCTTTTTCTGCAATGAGGAATGAAACTTTAATGAATGAAAATCAAAACCTCCTGTTCACAATGGGTCCTAGAGAATTCAAAGGGATTGTGGAAATTAAATGGTTTCACACAATTTTCAGTATAATATTAAAGGCAGACTAATAACATAATCTCACATTTATTGTGAGATTTCTAAGTGGTGGGCACTGCCCAAAGTACTTACCTATGTTAACTTATTTAGTCATCCTATTATTCTCAAAGTAGATAATATTTCTAGGACCACTTCAAATTCCCTGAAACTGAAATTGCCCTACACATGGGAGCAAACATATGAGGATCTGGTCCTGGACAACTAGCTGTGGCCTAGACCATTCATGCCCCCTTTACATCCAATGTTAACAGAGTCTATGAGACAGAGTTAACTGCTAGTCCTCATAGTCAGGCACACAACCATAGCTGCACTATGAAGGCAGAGGAAGAAGGATCCTGTGTTTCAGGTCACCCTGGACTACATAGTAAGTTGCAGGTTAGGAAGCGAGAGGTAAAGAGAAGGGGGAGGGGAGGGAGAAAAACAGAAACCAGAAACGTAAAAACCAAATGCTCTTACAAAAACCCTAATTGTATTTTTGAGCTCTCAAACATTTTCTTTAAAATCAAACAAGTTTATAGAAATACCACTGTATGAATGACATTGAACTCTATAATTTTAATGTTATCCTTTAAATGAAACTGGAAGATTATCACTAAGAGTGTTTTTCAAAAATGTTGAAAACCAGGATGAAACGAGGAACTAGGAATTTGAAAGTCACAGTAATGAAGTTGAAATACTGCACATTTTCAAAGTACTGAACTATGTTTATGAAAGAGAAGCTAGTGAGACAGTTCGGCAGGTAAAGCGCCTGCTCAAAAACCTGATGACATGAGTTCCATTCCCAGAAGCCCACATAAAAGAAGGAGAGAATAGACTTCTGGAAGTTGTCGCCTGACCTCCGCCTGCACCATATCATGCACCTCCCCCCTCCCCCAGTAAACATTAAGTAGAATGCCTTACATCTTAAATCAATCTGATTAAAAGAGAAAAGAAAGCAGGGAAAAAAGGAGAAGGAAGAAGACCTCTGGGATTACTGAACACACGAATCTATCTATACAGAATGTATACTAAATGCCACAGCATAAACAAAGCGGAAGTTATTGCATAACAAATCTTCTCTGATCCTCTTGGGAAAGAGTCTGATAGTTCTGGGTTCTAACAGGTGCAGATAGCAGAAGAATTACTTATTCATTCTACCAGAAAGAAAAAGAATAATAAAAACATAATTTAATTTGTAATTTGTTTATAAGTGTTATTGCTAAGAGTTACAGTCTGCCTTGCAGATTACTTGGTCTGGTTCAAGTTGACATGTTGTATCATAGAACAAGCCTGAAGGGTCTTCACAACATGTACAGTAATTAACACGTCATTAACACATTAACTAATACACATTCAACATCATCAATGTTAATAGCATAATAATTAACTTATTGTACATAGCACATAGCACCCCTGGCACTTTTCAAAATAAATTTGGAAATGCATACTTTCAAATATTAAAAAGGTAGCAATTCACATTGAAATATTTCACTAATAAACATATTCATGTATGTGCTGTGTGGGTTTTAAATGAGGCATATTTAGTGACACCACAAATTAAATCTGTATCTAATTCAAGCTATACTTGTACAAAAATACAAAGAACAAAGACAAGCCTTATTCTGTGAAAGACCTAGTAATACATTAAAAATTTAATACTTGGCAGGTCAAATCTGGATACTCTCTGCTGAAGACAACCAATATTAATGAATCAGACTACAGAGTCATTGTCTAGGATCCCCAAGGAAACAATAATGGGAGTACAACAAATTCTTCTTGGAAGAGAAAAACCTGCAAAACTACTTAACTGAGTATCACCGGTCAATGTTCTAATCATAAATACGCTTTCAAATATGCAAACACACTAGATCCAATCTCGATTCAAAAATTCAGTCTGATGATATTTTCTAGTTTTCAGGTCTTTGCAGTGAAGTCTTCATGTAACCATTTGCTTCTCATCTGAGATGAGAAATATTTATTTTAAAATACCACAAGTTCTGTTTCATTATCACAATAGAGCTAAAAGACACAAAGTCAGCAGCTTCTTTAAGCATGTTTAGGTTTCAATGATAATGAAAAGAAAAGCAATTAAAAGAAAGGCAAAGATAAAGCATTATGGGGTACTATGGCTAAAGCAAGGGTTCTGCCAGACCAGACAGCTACTTTTCACATTGGTTTACAGAACAGAACCCCTGACAAAACTGACAAAAAAAAAAAAAAGGATGAGATAACCAAAATAAATACTTTACAGATAGGCTATCAAATGGATACGATAACTATCCAATTATTATTTTTAAGCAGTATTCTTTGAAACTGTTCATGGAGGTAAGACTACACTAGCCATGTGGACTTATACAGGAGATGCGCTATGTGAGACCGATTCATTCCTCCATGTGTCCTCATTCATTCCTCCTTCATTCATTTGTTCAAAACCCTTTCATAAGTAACAAACAGATGGATACACAGCATCATATTAAAATTTATTCAAAGCTGTCTAACCAAAATGATTAATTAAAACCAACTCTTAGTAACTTCAACTTCCTTGAAGAAACAGCTATTTCTGAAATGAAATTCTGAAATACAATTGCTAAATAGTAACTCAAATAGCATACTGTCTACTGAAAACTACAAGAGGCCTCTATCTGTTTGGTTTTGATATGTAGTCAAGAAAGTAATAAATATAGTTAAATGTCATCTAATAAATCTATGAACCCTTTGTAAGAAAAAGGCATTTACTTAAAAACATGAAAATTTTTTCTTTATTTAAATTACTTTTGTTATCAGCCACTTTTGAATTCCCTGGCATTACTAGTGATAGCAGAAAATATCACTTTGATTCAAGACCAGGAAATTAATGAAAATACCAACTTCCACAATTAGGATACTAAGTTAAATTGTTTTCTGCAGTCTTAAAATCCTGGAACTCTGTGACAGTGTTGAATAACCTAAGAAACCACATCAACCTCTAATCCTGACAGTTTTCTTTTATCTGGTTAGAAAAAAGAATAAATTACAACTGAATCCTTGAAAAACAGTGTCACTATTTTGTTCTTTGTCTAGGAGAAAAGTCTGAAAGCAGAATATCTCATTTTTAAGTTTTTTTGCTTTCCAAGTATTACACTGGGAAAAAAAAAGGTCAGGTGTCTACTAAAATACATTTGACATGCTACACATTGCTTGGGAGACGTATCCCTTTCTGAAAGGCATCCTGTCTTATCAAGAGAATTAGTTCTGCAATATAAATAGTGTCACGAGAGTATACAACTAGCATGAGACTCATTTACTCTCACTGCATCCCAGAGTGGTCTGTTTGGGCATAAAGCCACCTGCCTGCAGAGGCAATGCTGTAGATGAGCTAAACCGTCAGCAGTTTATCCCAGGGTCGTCTGCACTACACACAATTACGCTAGGGTCACCTGGGTTATATAGGAAGCCTGAAGTTTTAAACTGTCATTAGAATATTACAGCCTGATTTTAACAATACAGCAGTGTTTCTAATGATCTTAAAGGTAATTCACTATTCAGACCTCAAGCAAAAGATGCAAATGTAGCACTGAAAGCTCCTTATTAAATACCCACAGGCTACATCTCTGTACAATAAGTGGTCCAGGTCTTTTTAGAACATACTAATTAGATGAACAGAGAATCAGAAAAAATGCAAAACCAGGTCATGCAGCAAAAACAGTGAAGTGTTAAAAAAAAAAAAAAAGGCGGCAGGAGGAGGGGGAGGGGATAAGAAAAGCACTCCTAATAATTTCCTTCTTCCATTATTAAAAAATTATCTATAATAAAGGGGCAAAATAATTCATGTCAGGTCACTATTTGACTCACCCGAATTAGGGTGGATATTACTATTAAAGTTAAGTTTTAAGTTTATTGTCAAAGATATTCTTAACTGATGATACAATACTATGAATAATACATTAAGCGAAAACCCAATCTAAAATTAAATTTGCCTTGGGTTATCTCCCACTTCTATAAACATTTAGAATTATTCTGGCTTGTAAATGAAAGCTAATATCAAGAAAATACTTTTTCACATGTTTTACTCTTTACTACTTAAATATATAGAGTTGCCAAGCCATACCACTACAATTTACAGATGATAATGCTCCTAATTCTCAATTACTTCTAGGCAAACATACACAATACATTCAATATAGAAGTATTACATTTGTCATTTAGGATACATCAAAACATGAATAATTTCTTTTCATATAAAGTGCTTGGTTCTGGTTCTTCCTAAAAGCAAAGCTTCCTGTTCCAGTCCTAACTCTGCATTATGCTGCGGCCCCTATAGCACTGGTATCCTCGCTGGTTGAGCATCAGGTCGCAAACATTGTCAACCACATCTATAGGATTTGTTAGCTACTCTCGTCTTCATGTTCCTATCCTCTGACAATCACCTCTCTCTCTTGTCATCTAAACAAAATAATGTGAGGAGCACAACAAGGGAAAAAATAAATTAGGCCTCTGACATAAAGGACTGTCATTCCATAACATTTCTGGAAAACAATCCAGCTTCTTTAGAAGCACTTCAACAACATTCCTTTCAACACCATAGATGTTTCTCTTATTTAATAACATGTGGCAGGAAAAACTTCTCTCCATGTCAAATTGGTTTCTGTGAGTTGTTTTATGAGTTTGGTAGCAACTAGTTACAAATTCAATCATTTTTTATCTCATTACACGAGTGCATTCTTAAAGTGCTACATACACCTAGCCATCCACTTTAAACAATATATTTGTACTCATTAAAATTATATACTTTTGACAACTTTACCATTCACTATAAAATAACAAATATAGATAATTGTGAATATTCAAAAAAGTTTGCAATCAGCTCACTACAACTTAAAACTCCTAACATTTAGAACATTAGACCAGGGGCCTTAATATCTGGACCATCTTCTCCTCCATAACACACAAGGTACATTACTGCACAGACTTGAGCAAGTTGCACCTCCCTGTCTAACTTTTCCCACCTGCAGAATAAGAGGATTGTGTCAGGTGCTTCACAGACTCCTTGACAAGTCTAGTTGTACTCTTGGTGCAGCTATGAATTGCAGTAAGTGAATGGTCCAGTGTTTACGACGTGAGCTTTTAAAAAAAAACGTAAGTCCTTTACAAACTTCCTTAGTTTACTTTCTATACAAATTTGTGTGATCATAACACTAACTTCCCTGGAGCTGAAGTTGAATTATATGCTAAAGGAGATGATAGAAATTTCTGAGAGAAGTTTGCTCACAGAATCAAGTGGGGCTGAAGAAGGGGTCTCTACCCCCTTAGAATGGCAAATCTCAGCTGAGAGGCCACACCCTAGATCTGTGTTCCCTGGCTAAGAAGCTACAGTCCAAAGAAGTAAAGTCTCAATAGTATCAACCTCAGTATCTATTCTACCACACTTGTTTCCATCTGATTTGAGGTTCGAGCTATGAGTTCTTTATGCATAGGCACCTGCATTTAAGACTGTATCTATTAAATACGGTATGTTTCTAGTGTGTTGAGTAGCACTTCATAAAATAGTTGCTGAGTAAGTGAATGATAGTTGAAATGCCACATTAGCATCATAATTATTATAAGAATAACTATATGAATTAAGTACATTTTACATTTTATTTAGAATTCTCTATCTTTAGTCAGGACTTGGTTAAGCCAGCTTGTGGTAAATACATGTTCATACAGTATAGCATCTTCACAGAATACTATGCAAATGCTAATTCTGGACATGTCCAATACACAGTAAACATGTATTTCTGTGGCAAGCTTCCATAAACTCTGATGCTTCCTTACTGCAATCCAGCACTTCTATATCAGACTCTCTGAAATAGCAGTTTTCCTTTGGTAAACTGGAAGGACAATAAATTTCAGTATATGTTTTTTTAAAGACATGTGAATACATTTTGCTGGTATCTGTGTCATTTTGAACTAGTTAAAGGTTTTGACTAATTTGCACAAGATATTAAAATATTTTTAACCAAAAACATAAGCAACATTTCCCAAAAAGAGATAACATTGATAATTCTGTCAATGCAGAATAGGCTTCATCAACTTATATTCTGCTAATGTAAAATATTCCATTTTTTGTGGACTCACTCCAAGTAAAGGTTCTGGGCTTGATTGGATGCTGTAACATGCAAACTATCTCATAAATGTTTTTTGCCCTCAAGAAGCTATTCTAAATGAATTAGTCTTCCACAAATTAATGAATTCATATTTTAAGATGCATTTGCAAAATGTTCTATCATTCCAATGCTAATTTGCAATCCAGTTAAGAAATGTTAGCCTAACAGAAAAAAAATTCTAATGGGGAGTGAATGTCATGTTTGCAAAAAAAAAAAAAAGGGGGGGGGAGACATAAAGCCCTTATGTGTTTGGTTAGAAAAATTTCTGCATTTAAGTGATTTCACTATGCATATTATTTCAAAAATCCAATAGCATATAAATATACATTTAACCATTGAAATTCTTTATGCAATTTAATTTTTAAAATATTATGAAATTACATACAGGTTTTTGAAATCAATTACGGATGAACAGGAAACAGTTAATATACTAATTACAGTAATTAAGAGTTGCCAATTTAATTATAGCTGGGAATATGAATGCTCTAACATTTGTTAAGAGTAAAAACACAGCCTTTAATGTGAGGCTCTGCTCACAAACACCTAATGGAGACCTCCTCTCCCTCACTCTGCTTCTCTGCTGACACCACAGCTATGGCTTCAGATTGAAGAACTTGTCAGCAATCAGGCAGGAGGCTAATTAGCTTGCAGGTTAATGAGTGTGATGGCTCTTGACAGCATTTTGTTACAGCCTCTTCTGTACTTAAACAATAAGTGATTACTTATATACAGTTGAGACATTCTAACCATAATAGCCAAGCACATGTTTAGTTTTACTGGATACTGATCAATTTCTTTGTTTCTAAATTTAAAGAATGTAAAATTTGTATTAGTTCTAGCTCTATCACATTATCACAATGTGCTGGAAAGGAAATGAGCATTTTTTAAAAGGTAATAAATACACTTTATCTATGGTATGCCCTTTGAGTTGAAAATTTCCCTTGAAAGGATGCCCGGTAGGCAACATAATTGGGCGGCTGAGTGATAATTTAAATGTGGCAGCTTTTCAGTAATGGAAAGAAGTTTCCTTTAAAAAAAAATTCAAGGAAGACTTGTCTTAATTTTTTTTTTATTCCAGGTTTCTCTGTGTGTGAAATAGCTATATGAGACACACACAGAGGAATCTCTCTGCTTACCTTGTCGGTTACTAGGGATTTGAAAACAGGTGGTGAATTAAGGAAATAGCTCTATTGAGAGATCAACCCATTTCATCAGCCAGTGGAGAAGGAAATAAGAACATTTTTACAGCATCTCTATAATGCATATATTTAGTGGTAACAGAAATGCCTTAATAAAAGCACTAAGAAAAGAAGTAAAGTAAATACTCTGCAGCAGTTTGATTTACTTTGTAAAGTACCAAGTATCAGAATCTAAGACATGTGATTTTTATTTACATGAGGAAAAAATGTGTCCAGAAAAACCTTAGCTGAGAATTAAACTGAACTCTAGCTGCAAATATCAAGGGAGGGTTATTTCAATTTAATATTCAGTGTTCCCTAGAAATCTGAACACAGACACAGAAGAAACACCTGCTGAGATCCACACAGTTTTCTAAATTATTTTGCATGCATGAAAATATTATTTGTGTACTTTCTCACTGCTATATGATGAACATTTGAATAAAAGAGAAAAGTAATAAAATTTTCAAATATGTACCTTTCTAATGTTCTTTTTTATGTTTAAGAATAAAAAGTATTATATCCATCACAATTATGATAGCCAATAAATAACAGTACCTTGAACAGTTTCAGCAGACTAGGCAGATTTAGTGTAGGAAATAGGAAACTAGCATAAGAGCCCAGTTTGTTGCAGAGATAGAAACTCCAGGGTAGTGAATGCCTAGAACTGACAAGGGGTAAATGAAACTATAGATTCAAATTCTGTGGTTAGTTGGTCACTTTCCCTGAGTTATTATGAAGAAATCTGAAGCATTAAAATTAAGTACTTTCAAGTTCTTACATCAATTATATGCTATTTACATATCTGAGCTCTGTAACCAAACATATCGACAGCATATGAAAACAAGTTTCTCTGGCCCATGTACATTTTCTTATATAACATGCTATTATTAGTTCACAGGTATGTTTATATCACATAAACATGTAGCCCTCAGTGCATTTTACTTATATCCACAAGTCAGTTACTACAAATTCTTAAGCCAAATGATCATAATGCTGTGGTATATCGAGAACAGTACACAAATGCCAACTTTTCTTAAGTTCTAACACAATTAAATTTTCCACAATCAAAAATCTCCTTCAAACTATAACATAAATTCCAACCTGACTTGCAGGGATGGACTGACACCTAGCCAAAATTAGAACCCATTCTCCTGTTTAAATGAGAATATTCCTTAGTCTGAAAATTATTTATAGAGATTTTTTACTACCCTTGTATACAGCAATGTTATTTCCTTTCCCACACACTAGCAAAGTCCATTTTCACAACTGCTATAAAGCGGCATGTTCACAGCTAGTAAAACAACTCAATAAATAGCCTCACGAAGCTATAGCTGTCTCATATCCTTTCCTCAATAAAAACAGAGGTGAACTGCTTATTTTCAGCCGCACACTATAAGAAGACAGAAGCATTATGACTGCTCATACATTCTGACTATCATTTGCCACAAGCTATATCTGTCAGCATTAAATAAAGCTGCATTATAAATGTAAACAAAACACCCACATCTACAAAATGAGCTGTCCGCCATGGCTGTAGGCATGAATTGAACCCGCTTATTGACTCAGGTTGCTCTTTTTATTTATTCTTTTACAAAGACATGCATTTACTTTACCCCCACAAGCATCCTAGGTTTCTGAAAGGCAACTAGTTTTGTGCCACTGCAAAAAAGCACAGGTTGACAAATGCATATCTTAACAGAATATTATGTGTGCAAAAACTGACCAAATATTTAAAAATTTTATTGATAATGATTAGCTTGGTCAAAACAGTAAATTGTGAACGATATACTGACTCGATTCTCTAAATATGCAATTATTAATTACAAGAAAATTTACTATGAAAACTGCAGAACTTCATTCTCAAACGTTTGATGAAAGAAGCAGAAGGAAACCCACAACTAAATTGTCCTATCGTCTCATCTTGGGTGTCCACTGATGAACCGGATCTTGTAAGTAGGAAGCCAGAATTCAATCAGGCAGGACATAACATTAATTCAAGCTGCCAAAGGTTTGCTATAAAAAAATGAGGATACCAATTGCAATATGAATTTTGTACTTTTCCAAATGTTCCATCCTTTCTGCTAGTGTGAACAACCATAGTAATAAACAGTAATATGAGAAAGTAACAAAAACTGTCAATCTTTGTCAAAAACGTGTCAATCTTTGAAACACTTTGCAGCTTATGTTTCTAAAATTTTGAGGTGTTGAGAATTTCGAGCCTATTGTGGTAAGTTTACATTCTCATTTAGCAATAGTCCTCCCTGACTCTCTTTTTGACAATCTTCTTAAGTTATAACATTAGATGGAAAATAAGTTTCAGCAAGCCTGAGACCACCCAATGAATTCCAGAGGACATAGGATTTGGGGGTATGTAGAGACCCAGCACTCTAGAAGTTAGACTTCACTGTCACCTGTTGAGCTGGTAAGACTCAATGAGCAATACATAAAAGTTTGTACCATTGTCTCTGATTACAAAACAGTCCACAGATTAGAGTGGACTTCGAAAGTAATTCATTCTCGGGGAAAAGAAGTGGTTGGATATTAATTATTACTGCTTTTACTTTCTAAAGCAAACTTATCAACAAGAACCACAGCATTGCTTGCAGTTACTATCCATTGGGTGCGGCACATCATTGTTTATGATGTTTACCAAAAAAACAGAAATAAGTACAAAGAAAGAGTGTGAAGTAATTAATGTATTGTAGTGTGGTAATTTCTACTTTCTACCTCCATTTAAATAAAATAAGGCTCAGTAATGCCAGTGTAAATCAGAGGGAGCCACAGGGGAGCACAGCAAGGCAAAGACATTAAAGCCAAACCAAAGCCCTTCTTCACCCGAGCTACTACTATTATTACTCGTGCAAAGCAAATATTCAGCCTCCAACCCTAAATCATTTCAATTCCTATTTCCAAGTATAATTTAATCTTTTTCAGCGACACTTGATGCTTACTTCATCACAGCATAATGACAGATTAAAAAGTTGTTGAATTAAATATTAAAGAGGACTTCAGGCAGTTCTGCATTTTTAAGGAATAACACAGATTGGGGATGAAATGAGAAGCCCAAATGCATATTTTATACCAAAAGGAAAGAATATATATATATTTTCCTCGAGGCCACCTACTTTGTAATAAAACACAGGACAGGTTTTTATTTAGTGGACAAAAATGTGAAATAGGATCATAAGCTGTATGACTATAATTTGACTACACAGTGATGTCAAACTAATGATGCCATGTTAGTGAGCATCTTATTTAAATATTTTAAAAAAATTATTACTTACATTTTATCACTTTTGCATCAGTGTAAAATTTTCAGTTTTTGAAATTTATCCCAGATAATAACCTCACAGGTGGCAGCATCAAGAACAAACCATCATGTTTGATTTTATGATTAAACTGTTCTTAATAGGTGGGAAAAATGTTGAGGTACAGTGGTAAATACGGTTTCCTGCTAGAACTAATTCTGGCAGTTCCCATTAGAACCAGGTAAAATGAAAGGGGAAATGTAGGCAACAGTAGTATCTTAACTCATAACTCAATTAAATATAAACATAGTCAAAAGTATAACATTCTGCAAATTTACACTTAAAGTATATATGTTGAACATATATATTGAATATGTAGCATGCATGTTTTTATAATACACACTTATGTATAGGAAAAATTAAAATTTCAAAAGCTCAAAACTCACTAGAATTGGTATTTGTTTTTTAATTTTGCTGTTTTTTTTTTTTTAAAGAACAGGTTGTAGCCCTCCAGGCTCAGAAGGAAATAAACTTTTAAATTCTTATTTTAGTGTAAATTCAAAGCAATTTAATAGGGGAAAGATGAACTTTATGAATACTTTATTCTATTGTGCAACAATAAATTGCAATCTTTCTACATGCATGCATTTTTACACAGTGGTTTTGTAATAACTTCTATATAGGCCTACCATAAAAATTATTAAAAGTAGTATAAGCTGTTTCTTCTCTACTTTTTCATTTCACTTACCTGATTCTAATATTGCCTATTGGATCATGAGAAATTGCCAGTTTTTAGTGTAAAAAACGGTGGTAGGGGAATCAGCAATCTTTGGTGATTCAACATTCATTTTAGAAAGCTGTACTTTAAATATTGCTACTAGACAAAAGATCACCTATAATTCTATGCATTTAGAAAGAAGAAGTGACATTAAAAGTTATGTACTCTCCAGAAGAATCAACAGTTTCCTTATAGGCCAAGGAAGCAAATGACATTTGTTTAAAAAAAAAAAAAAAAAAAAAAAAAAAAAAAAGCTCATTTTTGGAATAAGTAGATAACATGTCAGAAGAGAGTATTAAACATTTTAGGCAATACGTTTCATAAATAGAAAAAAAGATAAAGGGGGGTGGAGAGATGGCTCAGGGGTTAAGACTCTGCCTCACAAGCAGAAGGTCCTGAGTTCAGATCCCAATTCCCACATAAAAACGCCAGGCGAAAATGGGGGACTAGAGCTGCTACACTTCTGGCCCTGGTGGGCGGAGCCTGGGAAATCCCAGCATGAAGCAAAAAGGAGATAGAAGCAATTCAGGATGATTCTGGAAGTCATCCTTGATTCTCCACAGAGACCCACTGGTACACACACACACACAACACACACACACACACACACACACACACACACACTCACTCTCTCTCTCAAAAATAAAGTTTTTTTTTTTAAAAAAAAGACAAACGTATTAAACTGGTTTCTTCAGGAACTATGACTGTGACAGAAGTAAATGTTATCCTGTCTGGCAACTACACATGGCCTTGAGAGGATGGCCTAATTCCTTCTGGAAACCTCTTCAGTATGAATGCTTCTAGTCCAATGTGACAGATTTACTCATGTCCTGCTGCACACACATCCTTTATTGTAAAGAAAAGCACGAATTACCACGGAACTGTTTGCAAAACTAAAAAGTAGCAAGGCTTCTAATATTTCTTTTATTAAGCTTTGCAAACTTTGATGTTCTGCGGTACTTCTGGCAAGGTTCCTGGCTAGTCAGTCCTCCCAAGCACACCATTCCAACACCACGGAACAAGACACACAGGCGACACACTGTAGAGATGCTGTACAAGGGCCTCCCCCGGTAGTCTTCCAATAGTGTAGAAACGGATACACCCTCCCTACCATTCCCAGTGTTTCCCAAGTCACTGGCAGGGGAGGAAACCACGACAAGAGCAATCTTCCCATGGTTTCCATATGAAAAACCCGAAAAGAGCAACAACGTCAATTTTCTGAAGTGCTTTCCAACCAATAATAATGAAGTAATAACTCCCCATAACCTAGGACATTGGTACTCAACAAATGTTTGTGCAATGAAATTCCCTGTGGAATTTCCCATATAATTCAGTCTCCTATTGCAAAACACAACCTTTGAGTTAGGATGCCTCAGAGCCAATTACAGTGGGGAAACCTCCCACAAGAGGTTTCAAATTTATAAAGAATGGCTTTGTTTTTAATTTTTTTCTCTCGACCACCATTTTCCCAAGCTGTCCATGCTTTGTGGCTGGCTTGGCATTTTTTCCTCTCCTCTGAAAAGCACGGTCTCCAGCGAGGACTCCTGCAGCAACAACCAGGGAACAGGAAGTCGGAGAAAGACAACCTCGGCGGTAGGTCGCCAGGCCACAAATCAAGTCTCAAGCTGGAGAGCCCCGAGCCTGGGGGTCCGGAGCCATTGCGCAGGTGGCTGGGTTCGAGGGCAGCACGGTCCCCCCCCCCCCGCCCCTGGCTGGGCCGCCGGGGCGCGGCGGGCGCGGGGTGCGCACGGCCGCGGCCGCCCATTGTTCTCCGCACAGCCGCCCGCCCGCAGCGAGGAGCCGCGCCGCCGGCTGACAGCGCCTCGCGCCCCGACTGCATAATTAATGTGAGCGCCGCAGCTCCGCGGCCGCGGCCGCTCCTCGGGTTTACTTTCTTGCGACACGTCCGCGGGAATATTAACTAGAGAAAGCAGCATCACCGCGGGGGTGGAAATCAGCCTGTCACGGGCTCATTCCGAGGGCGGCGGAGGGCCGAGCGGCTTCTGGCCGGTTTCATCAAGGTGATGGAGAACACACACTGCAGAGGAACGGAAACTGGGGCGGAAACAGCTCCCGCCCCGCGCCCAGCAGCTCCAGACCAGCTTCGGGGCAAGGTCTGCAGCTAAGAGGCCTGCCAAGTGCGCGCCCAGCCCAGCCGACGTGTGCACGCGCCCTTGGACACCCACCCCACGCACGAGCCAAGAGTCCCCTCTCCACGGGTCAGTGTCACGCCAAAGCAGCGGGAGATCATGGCGATCCCGCTTAAGGGAAATTGAGGCTCAGGTCCCAGGGGATGACGAAGCAGCGTAAGGTTCACAGTACTGTTTCTTCAAATCAGACTAAGTTAAGGACCTTTGTGTAGGGCATATGTGGTAATTGTTTTTCTTTCAGTTGCCTGAGGGAGGCAAGAGGGCTTAAAACCCAAAATTAAACTCTCGACCATATTGTACTTGAAAATGTATAGATTTCAGAATTTAATTACATTTCTAGAATATTCCAAATACAGTATGTTCTTCCGAAAAAGCGGAGGAAGTAACTTCCCACTCAATCTGATTAACACTAGATTCTGTTTATACTTTCCAGACTACTATATTGGCTTGCCATAAAGATGTGAAGAATGAAGAATTTGTATTTCAAATATACGTATTTAACTAATTTTACTTAGACCTAAATATTACAGGTTTATGGAAAAATTAAAATCTATTACATTATGACTGTTTTTAAAACGACAATCCTATCTAAATCTTTCCAAAGGTTTTATATTATTTTTAAAAAGAAAATGAAATACAAATATAAAAAAATACTCAACAAGGGCATGGCTATGTATTCTTCAAATGCATTTCAAATTGTTTCTCAGGTATGAAAGAATGGGAGAGGAATATAAATCAAAAGTACACCCCCCCACACACAAATGCCTCAAATGAGCATGTTTGCGGAGATGTGCGCTGCTTCCTCAGGGAACAGTGGCTCAATCCTGAGCATTCTTCAGGAATTCCTCCACACACAAGTCAAGTTGTATGCCACAGAACAGCCCGGCACATATTTGTCTGCTAAATGATTGAGAACTAAATCTGTCTGAGTGTCTTTACTGGCTTAATTAAATATATGTACAATGACTGAAAATGATACCTTTATCCATCCAATACACTACCGGGTAGAAGAGATCAAAATGGACATGCCGATCAAAAGGGTTTACTTTAGACAGGAAGCAGCCGTCAGACCGTTATTACAAATTAAAGGTATTATATTCAATCATTTTTAATCTCTTAAAAATGAATAGCCCTTCTCTGCACATTAAATCATTTCTCTCCACAGAGGTAACATTTCTTCTATGTCTAAATGTACATATTCCTTCATCAAGCTACAGTTCTACTAGAGGCCGTAGTGACTGATCTATCATTCTCCCTGTAAGTCAATGTTCTCACCAAGTTTGGATTCCTTGCTCTTTACTTGATATCACTGACTCATCACATATTTCTGTAAAAGCCCTTGTATTTTAAAAACTGAGAATTCATATACTGATTATAATACCGTAATGTAGCTCTCAAATCTCATTTACTGCACTAAAATTCCTGCTGGTATTCTTAGCAATTTCTGTGTTAACAAATACTGTTTTATGTTCAGTCATGTTTGGTACAAGAAAAAGTCACCCTTATTTTCTAATAACCAAATTAGTTTTCTAATATGGACCTTTATGCTAAGGACTAAAAATCCTACTAAAATATATCAATTTGTGAATTTGAGGAATTTATGGCAAGTTTAAGGCCTACCTGGGCTCCATAGCAAGACCCTGCCTCCGGGAAAAAAAAAAAAAAGTATCAAAACTGTGTATTTTTAAAAAGACATCAAACTTTTATCAGCATACATGGAACTATGATGAATACTAAGTCCCTTGAGATACTGGTGTGAAACCTGCAACCTGCAGCTCACTGGTTCGGTTCTTGATAATATGCTATTAAACTGGCAAGCATGCTGACCTGTGTGCAAAGGCAGAGTTGTGCACACGCACCATAAAGTTAAAAAAAAGCTTTGAAATGACTGTTTAAAACTGTAGGCTTAAAACCTTAAAATACAGGCAAGCATTCCATAGTTTATTTAAAATTGGCAACCACAATTTAACAAGCTTTTCTAACGAATGATTAGCATAGCATGTGCCTTTCTTTAGCCATCAATTATGACACAGGGTAATGCAGGGCACAACTTAAGTGTCAAATTACAATATGCCATACTAAACCACTTTGCAACACAGCTTTCTGTTTGCTTAGCAATTACTACAGAGTACACTGCTTATCATGAAAGGAATTGGTCAGAACTGTTTATAAGAATCACCATAAATGTTTATATATTTATATTATAAAGAATCATTTGACAACTTCATAAAATTTCTCTTTAATAAAACGGCTTGGCTATCATATATTGGTTTAAAGTATGTCACTAACTAAAATGTTCTATCTTTTTCTTCTTAAAATAAGGTTCATTTTGGATATGTAAGATAAAGTAGAATAGTACTTTTTCAAAACCAAAATATAGGAAAGTCTTTTCACTAATTTATCCATATTGATTTCTTTTATCATTTCAACTGCTGGTACAGTGAAATCTAAGTTGAATGTAATCTGTAATCATTCTGGAAATACAGTAATATGTCCCTAATCCTCAATACAACACAAATTTAAATACAAATAAACAAGTGGAATTGCAGAAATGCAACTAAGTTGTAATTTTTATGTGACAATCAGTGTTTCAAATACTTTTTCATCTGTGCTGAAAATGAGTAAAGGTTATCTGTCTTAATTGTAGGATCATCCATTAATTCATAAACCTCTTAGGTGAATAAATACTTAATGAGAAAAGGGAAAAAATACACAAAACAGTTTTTATGCTGTTTTTTCCGTTCTGCTGCTGTCCTCTCTCCTGCATTTGCCTAAAGGCTCTCAGTAAATTACACTCCCAGTAAATGACTGTAATTTACCCGTTGAATTCCCTTGTTCAGGAAAAGCACAAAAACACATTCCAGCATTTTCCACAGCTCAAATTTACCATTCGGGATGTCAAGAACAATCCATGGGCAGTAATTTGAAACTGTTTGAACCTTCAAATGAGGGAAATTAGAAATGTTTTGAGAGCTAAGATTTTCAGTGAGGAGATAAAAACCTGATAAAAAATCTCTAACTGTTCTGTTCCTTCCTCCCCCTCCCATATCAAAGTCAGAGGCCTGCACAGTCCACAGTGGTTCTGAGACATGCTACAGACACAGCACTAGCAGGTCACATTTACCTTTACTGGGTTAATTTTAATGATAACACACACTGTACTGATGCCATGCTTAATGCCAAAACAGATCCTGATGGAGTTTTTCTGTCATGACTCTGCTTACTCTCCAAGAATCCCTCAAGGCAACTTCCTTCAGTAAAACTTCAGAAGCAAAGTATAAAAAATTAGGTTCCAGGAACACTTGACAATCACAATTACAATTATTTCTATAAACAATCAAGACTAAAGACTTAATTTCATTTCATTTCAGTACAAAGAAATTTCAGGTATAAAAAAACAAATATTTACATGGGCCAATCTTGAATTGTATCATTTAGTATTTTAATATTCAGTACATACTCATTCTCATATTTCCCCCCCCCTCTCCAGTTAAGAACATTCAGTAACCTAAACAGCCTATTTCACTCCGTCTAAAGGCAGGTTTTCATATGGCAAAATGGTTATAAATCCTCATTATCCTAAATAAAATTACAGCACTTTAAACATTTCCAGGGAGAACATTCTCTCCTCTAAACAACTACCTTAGCGAGTAATAGGAAGCAATATGGTTGCACTTGTGTCACAGTTGGAAGCCTTTTTAAACTGTCGCCCTGCTAGCAAACCGATTCTACATATTAAAATGAATGTGTTGCTTATTTCAAAGGGAAAAATCATTTATAAAATCAAGACCATTATGAGGACACTGCGATTTGCTCCTCTTCAAAGGGAACTAAAGTACAAATGGTGATAATCTGCATGTTCGCCTCCTTCCGCTCTCCATCAGCACTCTGGTCTTAGAGAAGATATTCGTGGATGAGGACATAGTTCTGGCCACATGTTGTATAAGGGAAAGCCCCTAAATTTTTTTGTAGTAAAAAAGTAAAAGGCTTCACAAATATCTCTAACTAAATTATAGATTTTTTAAAGTATATATTTTTATCTACTTCATTTTATTTGACAAGTTCACGCTTTTCCCAATAGTTGTGTTGGTTCCTGAGTTTAACATCTGTATAACTGGCACATTCCTATAGATATGTTTAAAATCAGATCTACTCTGGTGATGTGGGTCTCACTTCCTATTGTGCCCTCAAATTCAAAGAAGAAAATGAGTGACAAGCATTACCATTCAACAGACAAATGAAAACACTTTACTCCTGAAGTTTGTGCTCCACCATGAAGAATACCCTGGAAACAATGTAACCTCTCTAAACCTTTATACAATGTAACTTCTGCAAACCTTTATCTAGGTAATAGCCCTCTGCTGCTTTCACCAAGAAGTTATGTATTCCCAAATAAAGGGTCGTAATTGGGGTGTGGCAATATACATCTATAATGCCATAACTTGTAAGACTGAGGCAGAGGCAGGAAGATTTCAAGCGTGTAGCTAGCCTAAGCTACACAGCGAGATTCTGTCTCCAAAAAAAAAAAAAAAAAAAGCCAAATGCAGGGTTGTGAACATCTCTCACAAGGAATTTGCAGGAAAGGGCTGTTTTCTATGAAAGAATTGACTTGCTCATTTGTAAAACACTCATTCATTCTTAAACATTAATTTGGTTAGCATCGAGTGTGAAAATTTTAAAATCTTATAATCTCAGCTCTTCTTGTATTTGGAGTATATCTTCAATTCAGTTACATACTACCAATCTTAACTGGAAAGGCAACTAGTAATAAAGTAATTAACTCCTCAACCAAGACAGTGTATGTTCTGCTGTTTTTGATTGAAAATTTCTCAGCTAATTTCCAGAAAATTACATTATCTACTTCATAATTGCAAACCTGGATGAATTGTTTCTGAAAGTTACATCATGGTTCATGCCAATAGAAACGACGAATGCATAAAAGCTCCTGTTTCTAATGTCACTGTTATCAAGCCAAAAACAATTACACTCATTTGAGTTATGGCAACCAATAAACTTAGATAATCACATATGCAACACATCTTGGCACTTGAACTTAAAACTCTTGTAGACAACTATAGATTGCTTCAAGTGCAGAGCATTCGTGTCATACCTAAGGCTGCCTGGAAATGCCAAAGCTGCTGAACACCGCGCATCCTAGCGATGCTGTCAGTAAATGGCACGTTCACACAGCCCCCATCCTCGCTTCCCAGGCATGGTCTTCTCCAGCTGCAGCTTAATTTCCTGTGACTTGCCTAATTACTGTAATTAAGGATTAATTGCCATTAATTATTCACACATAAGCTCATCGCAAATCATGGGGTAAATGTCTTATGAAAGCTGCCATACAAGCCATGTATAAACACACTGGGATGCTTCAGGCAGGCGAATCTATCACTCAGCCCTCAAGCAAAGCTCTGTGCTTCTCTTACAAAAACAGCTATAACTCTCAGAAACTCGACAGTCCTTTCAGGTAAGCATTAGGTTACAAAGCATGTTTTCCTGTGGAAGCCACAACGGTTTTATTAGTACTATAAATGCTGTTTTATCTTTCCAACTGCTATTTTTATGTTTCCATTTTTATTCTACAGTGCTCAGTTTAGGACAACCACTTGCTTCAAGGAGGAATGTTTGTAGTTGTTCCTTTCCCCTTCCCGGTTTGAAACAGTTCCATGTGCTTTATAACACACGACTGGGTTGCAACTGAGATGATCAGCATGCAAGAAAAAAAAATCAACAGATCAGCTGCTCAACTGGGTTGGAAACCATTTAATTTTCAATATTTATAATTTCTGTTCTTGGTATAAAAAAGCCCAAGCCCAGCGTATTTAGTCACTGTAGAAGTGCCCATCCTTATGAGGCAGGTTCCCCATCTGGCCATAAAAATACCACTGACGAGAAAGATGGAAAAGACAAACAAACAAACAGACATCATTCCTCTGCCAAGCTAGAAAAGTGCTTCTCCAAATACTTCTAATGGACCCTAAGTTAAGGGGAGAAATTCAGATCTCCTAGTCTAGAAATAATATAACTGGTACCCTTTTCTACTTATCTTACATTGGCAATGTTTGAGTGATTGAAAATAGAATTCATGTTACAGTAGAATAACCTACTGTATACATTAAAAGACTTAAACTGTGACAGTACTATGTATTATAGCTGCCCTAGGAAATTTAAATCTAAGTAGGCAAAATGCTGTTCTAATTGTTGTTAGTTCCTTCTGTAGCAAATTAATGTATGAAACATTTTCATTTCAGAACGTTTGTGTCTTGAGTTAACATTTATGTAAATGGGCCTTATGGTAGATTCCTAATGTTGCAAACATTCTTCTAGAACAGCGCCTTTTTCAAATACATCATTTTCTGCAGTATTTAAGATGGGGGCATTCAGAAATTAAAATACTTTTAATTTAAGAATCTAAGTTTAAAATACATTGCACAAATAATTACCATAATCATGATCAAACAAAATGTCAATTAAGCTTAGAGCCACTAGCTAGCTATCCAAAATGAAAAAGTTAAATATATCACAATTGACAATATATTCTAATCATAATTTCACTTCGGTTTTAAGAGGAAAAAGTAAACTCTATCACATTATTTGTTTCCAACAGATTTTAAAGTGATATGTAACAGGTATTACTCCTACAGAGATCATTGTTTCAAGGAATCTTCTGAACTTTGACAACTACTCAGCTCCCTGTTTGATGAATGGAACCAGGGTTAGAACCCAGAGAGTGGAAATTACATGACTAGAGAAGCAGCCATGCTCTTGAATATTTGACTTCTACTAACCTTCTATCATGAGAGGAAAATAAAGCTTTATAAAGACCCTTATGTGAAAGCCAAATATTCCTCTAAGTAGTGTTGTAGCTCCCTAAGCTATTCATTGCCAAACTACTAAAGCAATCCACACCTGCAGTGTAGAAGTTAGTAAGAACCCCCCTCCCACCGCCCCCAACAACCCATTAGGACCACCCCTATTCACTGCTAAACTACACAAGCAACCTACACCTTAAGTTTGGGGGTTATTAAATATCTACTGGTAATAAAATCCTCCTCCCCAACAACCCATTGGACCACTCTTTCAACAAAGGATGAGAGTAGTAAATGAAAGCTCTTAAGGATTTATTAAGTCTGAATTCTTAAACTCTTAAGTAAGAACTGCTACACATCTAATTGTCTAAAAATCTCAAAATTAAGTCAACAATAAAATTCGCAACAACTGATTTGGGTAGAAATATGTTACCTTACAATATATGCAATATAAAATTGGCGCTCAGTTCTTGTTCATAGTTGGCTTTTAAATCTACCGAGAGGTCACTGCTCTGAACTACTTTACTGATTCCTTTGCTTCTAGTCCTAGAGTCAGTGACATGGGACTGTTAAAAATCTACCATAACAGCACAAAGCAACACACAGCTTTACCATCCGTATCATCTAATTGATACTTCCCTATTTCTGTCACCTTGCCTTGATGCCAGCTGCCAGACTCTGCCATGTCACTTTCCATTTATGGACTCCCAAGTCCCCTGATCTGGCTAATTAGGGTTTATGTGTTAATTGGAGTAAATACAAAGATGGGAATCACAGGCACAAATTTCAAAGCATGGCCATAAATTGAAGAGCTGATAAGCAGGGAAAGATGCCTTTGTGGAACAAGTGTCAACTTTATTTTATCACTGGGAAAGACCCAGAATTTCTGGACACAGTGATATGGTATAATTTTGTTTTAAAGCCTTAATGGAAAAGAATGGTGACTAACACATTAAGAATACTGCTCTGCAACAGTAAAATGCACAACACACCTAAATTCATTCAAGAAAGCACACTTTTTTTTGAAAATTCATAGAAACACTCAACTCTATTCAAGAGTTTCTTATTTTCACTTTATTTCAAAGAAAAAAAACCTCTTGAATTTAATTTTTATTGAAAAAAAGGTAGCATTTGAAAATCATGAGATGTGATTTAATGAGTGATAGTTAATCTTGGTTGTCAGTTTCAGTGGGCCTGGGATTAACTAACATTTAACCATCAAACCACAAGAAGAAATAATCTGAATTAAGTTATTTGAAAGACGGGTGGCACCTTCCAGTAGCAGACCAGATAAAAGGATAATGAAGGACAGTTCTCTTCTCCTTTTCTCTCTCTTTCTCTTGCTCTCCCCCTCCCCTGGGCTAGCAAACTCATCTTCTTTCCTGCTGCCATTCTTCCACAGTAGAAGCCAGCTTCTTTCACCCTCCAATGAGACTGAAGTCAAGAGACTCTCCAAGAATCCTCTGATCTTCGGCACCAGGCTGGGACTGCTTCTGAACTGAGCGGCTAAAGACCTCTCTCTCATAAATAAATTCCATAATTATGCACACTAAAGTGCACTCTTGTACACACACACACACACACACACACACACACACACACACACACACAGAGATATCTTTCGCTTAGAAAAGATCATCACGAATTGTAGCAAAAAGATTTTCTGAACCCTGTGCAGACACACTATACTTCAGATGCTTGTCTCAAAACCTCAGTTAAGTTTGACATGACTTCAGAAAGAAATGAATGACTTTGTTGTAGTGATCAGAACATGTCGGCCAGATGGTGGCGGATGCCTGTAATCCCAGAACTCAGACGGCAAAGGCAGGAAGATGACTTCAAGTTCAAAACCAGGCTCATCTCCATATCGAGGTCCAAGTCTAAAATCCTCAAAAACAAAACACACAACACACACGTGTGCACACATGTGCACGCACACACACAGTGTTGCCAACATCCTCCAAAATCTTCTTCAACAAAATATTAGTTGAAGATATATATTGATTTCCCAATGAGGATAAAAATTAGATAATTATATGGACCTCATTTAAGTTATAAAATAGTTTCGCTTAAGTTTCACAAAGTTGCTGGTGATATAATGTGTCACTTGGGTCTCAGATGTGCTGCTTCTATTTTATTTAAAAAATAAAGATTCATATATGATCAATCATAACTGATCATGTTGGCAAAATATGCTATGGCAGGATTTACTCATGTGTTATACGGTTATAACAGCTACCTGAAATCAGTTAGTAATAGCAAGGATGCACAGCAAGAAGCACTAAGAACACTACTTACATTTTCATGATAATTTATAACTTACAGAAGGTTTTACATATGTTACTTGAAGTTAGACAATATGTAAAATGGGTATCTATGGCCGGAGAGATGGTTCAGGGGTTAAGACTCTGCCTCACAAGCAAATGGTCCTAAGTTTAGATCCCAGGTCCCTACGTAAAAACCTCCAGGCAGAAATGGTGGCGGCCTGCACTGGTGGGCAGAGCCTGGAAAATCCCAGAGCAGAGCCAAAAGGAGATAGAAGCACTCCAGGTGCTATCCGAAGTCAACCTTGATCCCTCCACAGGGACACATCACACACACACAATGAACAAGTTTTAAAAAAATTTTTAAAAATGTGTATCGAAAGATAAGTATCCAACCATTTTCACATATACCAGAATAGCAACTCTACAAAAGCATTCATATAGTAACAGTATTGAGAACACTGAAATTAATAATAACATGTTTAAACCTATGTACTGTTTCTCAAAGGATCTATTTGAATAACAGCTTAATACTGATGAAACAGGCACATCACAATCCCTCTCAGTCTTTCCATCTTTCCTTCCTTTATTAGTATCCTTCTAGTCCAACAAAAAAAGGGGGATTTGCTCAAGTCCTTTGTCACTTATGTCTATATTTTGAATATTCTGCCTAAGTCAACTTCATATTTGTTTCAAGATTCTAATTCCCTTGACATTTTGAATTCACTTGTCACAGTCTATAGTCAACCAACTTTTTTAGTTAACAGAAATGACTTGATAAACTAAAGACATAGGATAAAAGAACCACACTATTAAAAGTGAACCATAAAGTATTCTCACACTTTTTGAGAAGGAATAGCACAGTTCTGCAAATACATGCCTGGTAAAAGTTGTGAGAGCACTGCTTAAGATTTCAGAAATATATGAAATACACAAATGACTGAACTTGCACCTGAGGTCAGGGATCATTTGCTTCTAAAGTGATATTAATATTACTCCAGAAACACTCAAGAAAAATACTTTCAACTTCTATATAAGAGAAAATACCAAAGCAGCCCATCTGAGACCCAAGTGACACATTGTATCACCAGCAACTTTGTGAAACTTTTTAAGCGAAACTATAACTTAAATGAGCTTTTAGATAAAAACAGCAAAGCTAATTTCTACAAATTAACAGATGTCCATGAGAAACAGTAAGAAACAAAGAAATGCATATGTGAACATCATCAGCATCCAAATGAGTTTATTGTAGGACTCTTTAAAGCACATCTGATCTTGGCTCTAGCCTGTAGTCTACCTTTCAACTTGCAAATGACAGTGTCACCAAACACTGTCCTTCCATCAATCAAGCTGGGTCATGAATATACAAAAGGCAGCAGAGAGGCTGGCTACCTCCTGCAGTTCAACTTGGCCTAATTATCCTGGCCTTTCTTTTGGTTACAGTCTGAAGGGTATACACCCAGTCAGCTGCTGGGCAGCCGGAGGCCTAATCAAGAGAGGTTATGCATACTGACCCTTATGTGGACGTCCGATGCAAGTTAAATGTGAGCACCAAATGTCATCTTTCTTATTCATCAGAATGAAATTCCCTCCCCTTTCGAAATACCAATCTGCTGCCATTTCCAAACCTCCTCTTCCCCCTCCAAGCTGTCATTTCACTGTGTGGCTGCCAGTTGAGTGAATTAGCATTCTAACTGATGTGCTGCTCTTCTCAGACAAATCCTTGAGCTGCGTTAACTAATGACTTCTCTCCAGAAAAAGGAACTGAGAGTCAACCATTGATAAAAGAGATTGCATTTCCACAAATTGAAAACAATTGGCCATAATGGTGGAAAATCACTATGGCTGTCCACTTTCCCTTGTTTTTTTTTTTCTTTTCTTTTTTCTTTTCTCATTCCATTTCCAAGAAGCAATCAGCAATTCCAAATCTAACAGAAAAAGCTAACTAGGCATCTACAGCTGGTATGATAGTGAACTCAAATCAAGACAATTTATTAACCATAAAGGATTGGTGGCGATGGGAGGAAAATAAACAGTGAGGCTCTTTTCTTGTTCCACGTGAGGATGATATGATCACAAACTCCCCAATGTTCAGTGCTGTTCTCTACACATGAAAGATGTTCCAAGGATCTTGCTGCTACTGAGGATAAGATGGACAATGGAACTAGGCCACAACTAGGACTGTGATATGGAACTGGAAGAAAACCAAGAAATACTGTGAGGCATGATATACAAAATGGAAGATGGTAATAAAAGAGAACCTATTTGTAAGAGAAAACTGAGGATGGGTTTATGGACTTCTTAACATGTATATATGATACATATATATGATAATGATACATATTTCTGATAATATAATATATAAAATATATTAACTTTTTATACATTTGTACATTTCTATAAATATCAATATGTTTATAGATGCTACAAGATAACATAAAAGCCCTATCTGGCTTTTGTCTTAAATAAGTAGCAATGAGTTGGAATAGAAGAAAATTTTTCATTGTTAAGTATGGACTATCAAAACACTCTGATTGACTCAGGTTTATAAGATCAGTATGGCGGGGGGAGGAGCAGGAAGGGAGGGAACTGGTGTACCTAATAAGTTTGTATGAGCTGAAATAAAAAAAAAAAAAAAAAAAAGGATCAGTATGGATCCACTACACAAATGCTATTAAAACTCTTTATATGCCAGTCCTATAGGAGCTGTGAGAGTCACTGGGGAAGAAGCATGTGAAGGACAGTGTTCCTGTCCTCAGCCGAGCATTCCCCTAGGACACTGATGCACACACAGAAAGCGTGAAGAACAGCACACAACTTAAATACACTATATTCACAAATGAACAAGAAAAAGTATTATATTTTTAAACTAATTTTGGGGGGTACTATTTTGGGGAGGGAGCCTAAATCCTTGCTCATGCTAAATAGGTACTCCACTGCTAAGCTAATACATTCTAACTCTAAGCTTTTGAATAAATTGTTACTATTAATCACACATAAAATAAAGCCAAGTAAGGAATAGAAAAAAAGTAAGTTTTAAGATTTTAAGAAAAGGGGCTGGAGAGGTGGTTCAGGGGTTAAGGCTCGGCCTTGCAGGCGGAAGGTCCCGAGTTCGGATCCTAGACCCCACGTATAGATGCCGGGCAGAAGCGGGGGGGCAGCCTGCGTTTCCGGTCCTGGTAGGGCGGAGCCTGTGAATCCCTGGGCAGAGTAAACAAGAAGGGGGTGGAGGCAGTCCATGGTGGTTCCTGAATTAGTCTGTGGTTCTACACACACACACACACACACACACACACACACACACACACACACACAGTCCATGGTGGTTCCTGAATTAGTCTGTGGTTCTACACACACACACACACACACACACACACACACACACACACACGCATACATGCACAATTGAATAAATAATTAAAAAAATTTAAAAAAAAGATTTGAAGAAAAGATGTCCTAAAAAGGTACACTGGCATATCTATTAAGGGATCCTATAATACAGTTCTTATACTTTGCAAAATGTTATGAGGAAAAGATATTTTTGTATTATCAAAAATGTTTTGGGGCTGAAGAGATGGCTCACAAGTCTCTGCCTCACAAGCAGAAGGTCTTGAGTTCAGATCCCAGTTTCTACTTAAAAACGACAGGTGGAAAAGGCTATATTCTGCCCTTCTGACCCTGGGAGGCAGAGCTTTAGGAAATTCTAGAGCAAAGCAAAAGATAGAAGCAATCCAGGATGATTCCCAAAGTCACTCTTGGTCTTCCACAAGGACACACAGTGCCCTCTGATACTCATACACACACACACACACACACACACACACACAAAAAACACACACACATATACAGGCACCCAAAAATTTTTTTAAAGAGAGTGTGGCAGGATTAAGAGATCAAGTTTAAACTATATGAAAGCCTTCTTTAAAAAAAAATTGTAATGGAACCAATGAAAATAGTTTATATTATAATACTGATGAGAAAAATCTCATATAATTGTTTTAAACTTTTCCAATTATAAAGCAAAAGTCAGCATTAAAAATGAGAAGCCATTAGTATATCTATTATAAAAGAAAATATGCACACATTAGGAGTTCCATATACTTGACAGAAACTCTGGTGCACTGGTTCAACTGATCTGTCTGTCTGTCTTTCTGTCTGAAACAGGATCTTAGTCTGTAAGTCCAACCAGGCCTCCAACTCGTTATCCTCCTGCCTCAGCCTCTCTAGCGCTAGGACTGCAGGTATCTGTCCTTATGCATGGCTTTACATATGGATTTTGATTATAGCCAGAAGCAGCTTTCCAGTTGCTTACTAACTGAATTCAGCATCTGCGTATTTTTTTGTAGCTATGCAATAATGAAATGAAAGGGTAAAGCAACTATGCCTTTACTGATGGACTCCTGGCAGGGTTTTTGTTTCCTTTTTTATTATAAACAAATCTGTTATAAACAGTCAAATGCAAGTACACATATACAGTCTTCACTCCCCAACATATATGTAAGAGTAGAGCTACTAGTTTATAGGTCATATAAAATCTTAACTAGATAGGGTCTAAATACTTGTATTTGTTCCCATTTATATCCTCATCAGCAAACACATCACAGCTTCTATACAATTCATACAATTCACAGCACACTAAGTGTTGAGTTAAGGCTCACTTTATGTGTATCATGTTGGTAAATGTTCCATGTATACAAAAAAAAAAAAAAGAATGCATGTCTTCTCTCTCTCGGGCAGAATGAAATAGCCAATTAGGTTAAATTAGTTAATAGTGTTGTTCAAGTCCTCTATATCTTTTTTGAGGTGTATAAAAAGTCAATCTTACACTGAAGACAAAATTGAACCTGGTCTTAATACATGTCTTAGATGTCTGTCAATACACATTGCTGGACTCAGTTTTAAAACATTTTGCTTAAATTTTTCCAACTACGTTCATAAACAATACTGCGTGTCATTTCCTTTTCTTATACTGGTACCAATCTGTTTCAACTCATACTTGAATCAGTATTATGTAATTAGTATTTGTATTAGTATCACACAATTAGATGAAGATCATACACTTATGCTTGCAACAGTGTAAAATTTGTATAAGATAGAAATTATTAATTCCTTTAATGTGAAGAATACAGGTGCAAAACCTTTACTATTAATTAATGATTACGAAACCATATACATTTTCTTATAATTTGTTTATGGGCTGTTTGTCTGTTTTCATTGTCCTGAGATAAAACCTAAGGCCTTATGTAGTCTAGGTAAGTACTCTACCACCGAGTTGCATCCCTCACCATGTAACAGTAATTTATAAACATCTATTATTGCATTTCATCTAAGATATCCACTATATTAATGAAGTTACCATAATATTCTTCCTTTTTAGTATCTGGTACATTTTATCTTCCACTTCAGATTTGCTAATTTGTGCCTCTCTTACTGCTTTTTACTTCTATGATCATCTTTAACTGAGCTTTATGACTTTAAGACTTTTCACTGGATAGACAGTAGCTTTGCTGATAATTCCATTGCATTTGTGTTTTGTTGACATGGAGATTATGAAATACCTTTAAATTTTCATGTTTATGAGTTTCTAAGAATTCATTTTTGCTATGAGAAGTGTATGGTTTGAGTGGCAATGATTCTCTTCAATTTGTTGAGGTCTGACTCACAGTTAAGTTTTGAAAGTTTTCAAGAACTTTTTAAAAGAATGCATGTTCTATGGCTGTTGGTGATACACTCTTCACGTTTACTGCAGGTCCATTACATTTGCTGAGTGTTTCTGTACATTTACAGACTTGTCTGTTTATTCTGTCATTTCCAACAGGGCTAAGGTCAGACATTCCCAAATGTATCATCTATTTCTCCTTGAGGTTCTGTCAAATTTTGCTTAGTCTTTTGAAGCTATTATTAAATGGACATAATTTTAGAATTGTTATAATTTTCCTGGTAAATTGAGCCATATGTCAAGACACAGTGCCTCCCCAAATGCTTCCTGCTTTTACTGTTAACTTGAACTCTTAGTAGTTACCTGGCAAATCCTCTATCATATCAGCTTTTCTCTCTGCTGTTTTATTATGTGTGCCTCCCATGACAAGAACATTGTCAGATTTTCTCATTTTCTTTGATTAGTATTTTTTGACATTCTGCACCTTAATCGCATTCATCCTTATCTTTCAATCTTTTAAAAAAATCATTTTGCATGTGTGATAAGACATACTCAGACTAACTTTCTCATTTTATTTTACTTACTTTTGTTTCTCCTATTCTCCACTCTTGCCTTCCTTTGGGTTGATGAATTGCTGTATTTTGTGGTTGTTCTGCCCCATCACTTCATTTTTCTTCCTTTGCTATTATGGAAGCCATGTGGCCTTTCTCACTCTAGCCTCTTAACCCACACTTCAGATTTTCTCTCTCTTCTCTGTTTCATTTGGGATAAATTCTTCAGATCTCTTGTATACTTCACTCATAATTTAAGCTATTTGTGATCCATCAATTTTCTTTATTTTCAAAATGTCCTATTAATTTAATGACATCTCATTCAGTTCAACATCTTTTCAACCTTTAAACTTTTTAAGTGTATTTACCTTACTTTCTATATCTTATTATATAAGTGTCTTCAGTATTTTTTTATTTTGATATTTGATATTTCTGGTAACTCATAATCACAATGGCCTTTTTACTTTAATATTACATTTTTATAATAATGAGCCTATATTTCACAAAAATTGTATGAATTCACTGACGCTTGTGTTTAAAATGCTTTCCACTGTAAAAGATATTAGTTTTATAAATGCCTAGCAGCATTAACTACATAGTCAAGCTAAATTTTCACCTTAAGATATTTTCAGACCATATGTGCAATACAAATTCCATCCCAAAATCAAAAGAATATGTGTGATGATTTGAAATCCTTAGTACCCTCCCATCTGGGACAAAGAAGAGTAATTCACCCTGCAAGAGTTTTTCCCTTTTTGTGCATATTTCTGATCCTTACACCCTTTAAAACTGGCACTGTCTCATCTTCCCCAACAAATGGCAACTCTTATATCTACAGAATCTCTGCATGTCCTTCCTGGTCACCATTTATTTCCTTACTTCACTATCTTCTCAACCATACTTTGGAAATGAGGGTCTTGACTAGTCAGCATTTTAAAACTATATCCATATTTTAGTTAAAATAGGTATAGTTGAGGCTGGAAAGGTGGCTCAGGGGTTAAGCCTCTGTCTTGCAGGTGGAAGGTCCTGAGTTCCGATCCTAGACCCCACGTATAGACGCCATGCGGAAGCGGGGGCGGCCTGCTTTTCTAGTCCTGGTAGGGCAGAGCCTGTGAATCCTGGGGCAGAGTAAAAAAGGAGGAGGTGGAGGCGGTCCATGGTGGTTTCCCGAATTCATCCGTGGTTCTACACACACACATACATACACACATGCGCACATACGCATACACGCACAATTGAATAAATAAAAAAATAGGTATAGTAAGAGGTACCTATAATGTAGGGTTCTTATAAAAATTCAATGATCATTCATAAAAAGTACTCAGCACAGTAGCATATGGAAGAACTATTGGTCTATTATTTTGTTGTGGTTGATATGGATCCAATGTTACAAAACCAAGTTTTGTTTTGTTTGTGGTATGGGTTTTACTATTGAATGGCTATTTCCTCCAGCAACATATATTCTTAAATTTTATTGCTCGCATACTTAGGAGGTAACTATGATAAGATTGGGGGTTTAAGGTCATCCTTGGTTACATAAAAAGTTTGATGTCAGCCTAGGATATGTGAGACCCTTCCTTCTTCAGGTAGAACTAAGGATATCAATTGAAGGTGACAACCCATCAATTAAGGATATCTAAACCACATTTTTCAGTTTGCTTTTAAATTGTCATGGTATTTTTTTTTTCCAAATAACCATTTAGAAGTGTTACAGGAGTTCTGTAATGAATGTCATAGGACCTTAGATTTTCCATTATAATTGCTTGGCAACTATACAGACACAGTATAACTTAGTTGACTAAGTATCACCATAAAATTGACCTGTTTCTTTATGACTGACTTTGTGGTAGGAAGTAAGACAAAAGATTCAGTAGCCTAATCAGGAAGCCATCAGGTTAAGTATTAAGGTATCATGGATATCATCAAAGTATACCTTTGGAAGCTGTCAAACAGAAATACTTATGCTTTCAAGTGACAAAACTGCTAGCATTTCTTTTTTTTTAAGGGGGAAGGGGCGAAGAGATGGCTCAGGTAAGAATTTACAAGTAAAAAGGTTCTGAGTTGGTCCAGGTCCCATTTTAAATGCCAGACAGAAACAGCAGTGTTTTATACTTCTGGTTCTGGAAGGTGGAGCCTGGGGAAATCCCAGAATGAATCCAAGAGAAGGTAGAAGTGATCTGGAATGATTCCAAAAATCACCCTTGGTTCTCCACAGGGATACATAGTGCCCTCTGATATATACACATACACAATTTTTTTTTAAAAAAGGAATACTACTATGCAAAGTTTAAACAAAGTTGCAAATAACATCTACTATCTTAGAGCCAAACAGAGCCCTGCTTGTTAGAAACAAATACAGGGGCTGAAAACAATGTATCTGAAATTTCTTAGGCTACATGCAGAGGCTACAGACCTTAACCCATCCTCTAGTAGGAACTAGTCACAGTGATAGCTTCTTTCTTCCCCTCTTGCCATCTCGGCAGACAGATACCAAGAATCACCATGGCCTGCTCTGCCACATACCCTCTTCAGTAGAATGCAAACTCTGTTAAGACTCTAGGTGCAGATTAGAGACTTACTAAGGTAAGTAAATAACTATGATGTGCATAAAGTTAACTTCTAACTCTTGTCATATTTTATACCAAATGCCCAACACTTCCCCCTAAAAGAACATGAAATAATCACAGAAGTATTTGAAATTAAAGCAAAAGTACAGTACGTGTAAAATTGGCAGAAAAGATAGGTAATATACAGTCAGATATATATGATGACACAGGACATGCTCCTATGAAAGACACCACAGTATCCAATGAAAGATGCCAGTTTTACAACAGTGTGTTTAGCTCACTTTTTGAAAATAATGTACAGGGACGTGTTTAGCACAAGATAAGCAGTTACCTCTAAGTAGTGCAAATTTCAGCAAACTTGTTTTTTTTTACCCTGTGCATGTACTTTTAATGTGTCGTATGTGTGTGTGTGTTTAGTGTGTGATGTATACATGTGGTGTACACTCATGAGTATATGGGCATATGCACATGCAAAAGCCTGAGTTGAACTAATCATGTGTCTTTCTCTTTCAGGGCCCACCTTCTTGCCTTAAGACAGGATCTCTCACTGAACTAGATCCTCACCATTTAGACTAGGCTGGCTAGCCAGCAAGTTCCTGGAATCATCCTTTCTCTGCCCCCCAAAAACTGCGGTTAAGGACTCCTCGGTGTTTTTTTTTTGTATGTATGTGTATATGCACGCATGCTGCAGGTATATACATGTGAATATGCACGTTCACATGTGTGGGTGCATGTGTGTGTGCACATGTACATATGCATGTGGAGGTCCAAAGCTGATAATGGCTGTTTCCTTTGTCAAAGCAAGGTCTCTCAATTGAAGCAGTTAGCTAACTAGGTTGTTCTGGAATTTTCCTCCCAATGACTGGGATTAAAGGTGGCTATATGCCACACTTATGTGGCTTTTATAGGGATTTTGGAGATCTGACCCCTGGGCCAAGCACCTCATCAGCTGAGCCATCTCTCCAGCTCCAAAGGTCCTCATGTTTGCACAGCAACACCACGAGCCATGTCACTGGCCCCACAAACCCTTTTTTTCTTTATAATTTTCAGTACTCTTTGAATATTTTAACAATCAGCAAAGATTATTTTGTAAAACAGGAAAAAAAAGGTATTTTCTTTTGTGGTAGGAGAACTGAGAAAAAGGACAATCAGAAAAGCAGGTAAGTGACACAGCATGCTTTCCCTGACCCATCGCCTAAGTCTACTTTAACTATATAAGCCTCAGAGGCCTCTCACATCAAGCCCATATGGAAAAAAGAGTATTATAATAATGACAATTTCACACCTTCTTCCACATGTAAAATTAGATAATCTTTCTTCTAATCCTTAACTTTTTTCTTTAACAAAACTGACTTCTTGAGTCTGGAGCTCCGGACGGGTGACAATGTCCTCCATTTATAAGGTGCTTTAGAATGTTCTACAAGGGGAAATATCATAACAAAAAAAATTCAGATCAGTTTGTCCTTATTACTGAAAGTCCCTTCGGGGCTATAGAAATGAAGTTCATGTTCATTTGGAAAGGAGAGAAACGTCCAGATCATCATTTAAACATAGTAATAGTAGTTTTTATAAATCATACTAAGCAGGAATCATCGTGGAAAGAAGCTTATATTTTCGTCTATCTAATGAAGCATTGTAGATAAGACTATAATCTATAATTTAGTTAGAAACATACTGGAGAAATTCCCTAAGAAACACAATTATTTTATCTTAGATTATTGAATTTCTTTTCACAAGGATACATGGTTTAGCCCAATGTAAAGTCATATTCACATATCAATGACTGCTTCTGACTCACTCTCCAGGAAACAGAAAACAATACTATACTTAGAAAAGAAACTGAAATTACTAAATTTCCTTAAGTCATCTGGCCTTCAATCATGTCTCATCACAGTAATGAAATCAATCAATTCTCAAGATTCTCTACCATAAAGAAGTCCCAGAAACAGAAGTTCTGCACTCAAATCCTGACAAAGCCACAAGTTTATTGTATAAATTAATATATATAATGTATACAGGATGACAGCAAACATGATATGCTAGAATTTTATTTATATTCATGTGTAGCTGACAAGAGGACAAAGCTATGTGCACAGTAAGTCATTCAATTTCTCCAAGACTCAATTTCCCTTTTCTAAGCAAACTTTATATTAGATGTATCATTCCTTAAACAGATATAGATACAGATATATAGATAGAGATAGAGATATCTTCTACAACCTACCAATTGTCAGTCTAATAGCATAGTACTGAATGGTTCCCAAAACAGTTCTCCAAAAGAGTTTGTCCTCGTGGACAAACTTAAAATAAGGTATAAAAAACAAACAAGAAGGGGAAAAACTTGCAAGTCTCTTAAGTTCAAGAACTATGGCATTCTGCATTACCCTTGTGGGGAATCTCAAGTGTGTAGGTATCTTTATCTTTAAGGCTGTAAGAAGCTCAGTCCAGCATTTCTCCAAGTCACATTGATTTGGACTACTTATCCTTTTCCTATTACCTTCCAGCACACCTGCTCTGTGGAACTTATAGTGAAATATCCTCTCATGGTTTATAAGGCATGTTCCTATCATTATCTGCTTCTGCAAGGAAAAGGAACTTCCCATGACCCAAGCAAAATACCTACTTCATAACTAAAAGGTCCGTACTGAAGTGGATAAATAGAAAAATGTGGATGTGGTAAGTACAATAGAAGAAAATTAATATGTTTGGGCAAAACTATTCTGAGAACAAAAAGCTGAAGGGATGGTTCAGTGATTGAAAACCTTGTGACTCAAACAAAAGGACCCAAGTGAAATGCTGGGAAGGTGTGGAAACCCACATGCAATTCTAGTCTCAAAATGGTAAGGTGGATGAGTGATTGAGCATGATTCCAAATATCACCCTCAAGTCTTCATGTGCATCCAAATGCACCACACAGACACATTCGCCCATCCACATGCAAACACAAAAAGAGATAGAGAATAGAGGAAATTGTGAGAGATAGTAGGAGAAAATGTGACAACCACACACCCTAATCACGTAACCAGGAAGAAAAGTTAATCTTCTCACTGCACTACTCTATTTTCCTAATCGACGCATGCACACACTATCAAGACCACAACCTATACAAGACTCTGAAATTTTTTGAATGTCACTTCTTTACCTATCACACATGACGATTGAGGAAATGTGAAAAGAAAAAATATGAAATAAATGTGCTTGTGTATTTTTAAAACTAATTCATATTCAGAATCAGAGATTTCAATGTGTATATATGTCCACACAATATTATGCCTGGCATAATCAAGAACTATATATAGTTTGCTAGGGTGCCACTGCCTTTTAGAGGCACCCTGATTTCACATATATGAGGTCTGCTTCATAGTGAAATTGGGAATGTGGGTCTCACTCTCCAAACCACTTTTTTTAATGGGTCTGTTGAAATGTGACTCACATATGAAGTACGTGACTTAACGGATTCCAGTGTACTCATAACGTTGGGCAGTGCTCACAAAAATTTATATCGCCCACCAAAAAAAAAAAAAGGTCCACCAGCATTCCCCATCTCCTTCAATGCCACTCTCCTCTGTACTCCCACTTGAGTCCCAAGCCAATATTAATCTACTTCCTCTATAGATTGGCCCATTGAGAACATCTCCGGTAAATATGATATATAATATATGGACTTTGGTAAGGGCTTTTCTCACTTAGTAAAATATTCTGAAGGTTTGTACAGTTGCAGTATATAGTCAGTAACTCATTCTTTTCTATGTTCAATAATATTCCATTACATGGATATACCATCATTTGTTTACCCGTGCACTGATTAACGAATGGATAGAGGGCAATGTACACTTTATAATTAATAGGAATAATGCTTCTATGTTATAAACATCTATGTGCAAGCTTTTGTGTGGCCATATACCTTCATTCTCTTGGATATGTGCCAAAGTATAAAATTACTGGTTCTATAGTAATTCCGTATTTAACCTTCAGAGAACTGTTGGACTTCACTCCTTTTTTCTTTCCTACCAGTTATGTGTGAGAATTCCAACACTTGTTATTATCTGTTTGTTTTCATTATAGTCATTCCAGTGAGAGTGAATTTCTGATCTACATTTCCCTGGTGGCCAGGGTTATGGTCATCTTTTTTTAAAATTTTTATTATTATTTATTCAATTGTGCATGTGTGCATATGTATGTGCGCGCGCATGTGCGTGTCTGTATGTGTGTAGAACCATGGACGAATTCGGGAACCACTGTGGACCACCTCCACCTCCTTCTTGTTTACTTTGCCCTGGATTCACAGGCTCTGCCCTACCAGGACCAGAAGCGCAGGCCGCCCCCACTTCCGCCTGGCGTATATAGATGGGATCTGGGATCCGAACTCAGGACCTTCTGCCTGAAAGGCAGAGGCTTAACCCCTGAGCCACCTCTCCAGCCCCATGGTCATCTTTAAATAAGCTACCCACACCACCTGAAGTCACTTCTCAATGAAACTCCCTTCCTAATTTGTCCTGTGTGATAATATATATTAGACCAGCCATGTGATTGTACAGTTATTTAAATGCAAACACTATCTAGAGTTCTTAGTTTCTGTTGTACGACTTGTAACTGAAATTATATTATTCACAGATACTCAACTCCTCTCTCCAAGGGCACATGCTGGATTCCACAACCTGACTCCTTGTGATTGGCTGTATGATTATGGCCAAAGATTTAGAAAAATGTGAACAGTTGTTACTTCCATACTATAACCTTCAATGGCTAATAAGAAAACAACTCCAAGTTGATTTACTTCTAGGAGAACAGCCAGTAATGTTTAAAAGACAATGGCCGTTCTGTTAGATGATGATGAATGGAACTACCCATAGAGCTTCAATGGACGTGGTGTAAGGATAAGTGTTAGTTGTTTTAATGTCAGGAAGAAGGCTGCTTATTACAATGACATAAGTTAACCAAGCCTTTTCCAATGGGTATGCCATTAGATAACGAAGCTCTAAAGAAGATTTTGAGGACTTTTTCAATTCTCTCAGGAAGGGTACATGGCTACTTATTCTAGCAGGGCTCAACAAGCAGATCTTTACAGATAAGACACATTCACTATCCCTTTGCTTATACCAGACAATATTGTCAGAGAAATTAGCAGAAAATTTTAAATAGGGCCTACTGTAAACACATCATATGACTAAAAAAATACACACAATATTGCTGATCCCCTTTTAAAGTGGCCACAGATCATGTAATAACCTGAGGGTGACATGGCAAAGATTCATGTTCAAATGTCAGTCACTTGTGAGCTATGTCACATCCTTTCTCTGAGCATGAGTCTTCTCTCCTAAAATGCATAGTAACAAAATCATTGCAAAGAGATCACACACTGCAAAACCTTCCATCTCCATCCTCCCATGTGAGTCTATGCACTGGGCATGCAAAGTATCATCCACAAGTAGCAAAGAAACAAGAATGATTCCTTCTTCACTAGACTGCGGGAGTGGGATTTACAGCTTGTGTGAAGTCCTACAACAGCAGGAGTACAAGGATAACAGGGTAGAACTAGTTAGGCCCAAAAGATGATACTAGCTCTAACTATTCTCTTATTTTCCCATTCTTATGTCTCTGGTCTATCTACAGCTACCACTTCTCTCCCTACTACTCTCCTTTCCCCTCTGGGGTCTACTCGACCTCTGCTTGTAAACATATGCAGATAAAGGAAACATGTAGGAATCACATGATCTCACCAGACTTATTACCTTCTCCAACTATTCCTTCCATATTGCCACCATTAAGTATATTTCTAACATTTTGTTTATTCGTGGGGGGGGGGGTTGGGTGGGGGGAGAAGAAGAAGAAAAAGGAAAAAAGGGAAGAGAGGGAGAGCAAGAACACATATGCCATGGCACACATGAAGAACTCAGAGGACAACTTTGGAAGCTGGTTCTCATTTTCCACCATGTATGCTCTGAGAACCGAACTCATGTTTGTGTACAAGCACTTTTAACCCACCAAGTTATCTCACTGACTCCATCGAGAATTTTTTTTAAAAAAATGGTCAAAATCTTTTAAAAGTAGAGTTCTTTAAAGTAGAATATGTCCTTATTTTCTAGAGATATTGATCTTAAATGGAAACCCACTTATATAAGCACAATGATTTGCTTACATTTTTAATATGCAAGTTCATGAAAATTCACTTATATCTGAAAATTACGTTGGGATTGCTCACCTGTGCTCTCCTTGTAGCACCGGGCCAACACATGGTGTACACACGCACATGAGAAATGGTGGCTCTGAAACTCTTAAGCTCGAATGACAGGATAGATAAATGAAAGATAATGGTAAATCCAATTTTTTAAACAAAGGACTTACGAAATGCCTTTTATTGTGGTTTTCCTCTGCTTGCTTTGCTTTGTGTCAGCATCTCCTAATGTAATCCAAGCTGAATCAAATTCTAGGTTCTCCTGCCTCAGCCATCTAGTACTGGAATGACCAGTGCTCGCCACCACTCGACACAACAGTTCTTTAATGGGTATTTCTGCTTCCCAGTACTAGGGATCAAACTCAGAAGCTGGTGCACACGAGGTAAGTGCTCTATTAAATCCTTAGCCCTTGGCTTTCTGAGACAGGATTTGTCTAAGTAGCCCAGGCAGGCCTCAAATTCCTAATCCTCCTACATCTGCTTCCAGATGTGGTTGACTATGGCATTTTCTTCGTAATTTCACATTTTTTTGCCCATAGATGAAAGTAGTTTTTTGAAGTAATTTAAATATATCCCTTAAAGGTAGAACATTTCTATGGCAAATTAAAGGAAGCTTCACTCACATGACAACTTTTTTAATTAATATGCCTCTTAAGCTCTTTATTATCAAGTACCTACTAGCTTGCTTAAAAAAAAAAGACTTCATTGGGTAGGTTGTAGAATCCCTTAATCCATACATAATGCAATTATATATGAATTTAGCTTGAAACAATATCACACAGAAAGATACCTAACTGTCCACTAAGTCAATGAAAATAGCCTTTGCTGTTTTACTATAGCTTTTTATAAATGTGCTGGAGCTAGATCACTATTATATGTAGCTAGTGAAATTCCATTCCACCTAAATACTCTAAATAAGAGTGCTTTTATCCAAGTAGCAGTATGACAACGCCACCACTGAGGTCATTTTATAGGAACATTTTAAAAAAATGAAGCAAAAATTCATGATAATATAAATGACCATGACTGAAAATGGAGAAGAAAATTAAAACTATTGGAGAGAGAATTAGAGAAAAGGAATGTGCCTGTGCCTTTAAGAATCTCTTACTTTGCCATGAACAACATGTACCTACACTTCCGTAATCTATACCCTGAAATTCTAAGCCTGCTGTGAGGATCTCCGTATACATGTACTGTCACACCTGTTTAATATCATCAATTTCTGAATAAAGGCAAAGATGAAGAAGTTAGGTATACTTTCCTAATAAAGTCACCATCAATTTCAAGAATTTAACTGTACACTCTTTTCAACATCATAGAACACACTGAAAAAAAAATAATTAAAAAAATACAATGGAATCAGGCAGGCATACCAACCAAAAGCATTTCCAGATGCAAAGAATTCACTGAAACAAGAATTACAGAAGTATATTCAAAGTAATATTCTGTCTTTGATAATTTAGAGTCAGCCATGATAACCACCATTTATACATGACAGTCATATGAAATAATAAACCTTACTAGCTATAAACATTACCAAATTCTGACACTATTGATTTATTATGTCTAACAGTGACATCAAACCAAACCACTGACAGAAACAATGTTACAGCTTTAAGAGCAGTTTGTCAACGATTAATACTGCCAAACAGGGTTTAGCTTTATGCTGGGACCGCTTGTCTAGCAGTTGTCAATCCAAGCAAAAATTACTACTGCCACACGTCTGCTAACACAGGCCCGAGGCGCCGCTCCGTTAGCCCTCATTACCCCGATCACTGCAAATACAGATGCAAGGCCAGTCCCTATTTAATATGCGTGTTAATTATGCAAATTATTAATTGGGCTGGTGCTTGAGGACTTGTGTTTATGCCCAGATTAGAGTCAATAACTGCATCACACGGTATTTTAAGCCTGACCTGTGACAGAAACAAAGCTGTGCAGCGAGCAGCATTTTTCTCACACTAGGCTACCTCAGAGTAAGCCCTATACAGTGCTTTCTGCTGATTCAAAAAGGCCTCGCTGGGGACACAAAACCACAGAATATACCTTTTATTAGGAGATTTGTTAATATTCTCACCTGATATTGTTTATATCTAGTTATAACATTCATTAAATTACTTTAAAAGTCCATTGTTTCCATAGCAAAAATGTTGAATATACTAAGCATTAAAATATATTTTTATAGTTATTTTTTTCCAATAAGGCTATGGTTTGGCCCTATTTATATTTCTTGTCCATAAAAATTGTATGACATGATATTATGCTGTAAATTTTTTTACTTAAAAAATCGTATAGATTTCAGCCTCCTAAGAAAGAGAAAAGCTATAAGGCTTTTCCAATTAAAATTTACAGCAGACAATGTTGTAAATTTTATACAGTTGTAATGTTTGCTGCAGTCGTACTGAAATGAGAACTATTGATCAGTATGATTTCCCAGGATACATGACGGGGAACAAGGTATTGCACAAACAGAAAACAAAACTTTCATTTGTAAAGCTTTCTATTAGACTTTACTGCCCTCATTTGGTTCCAGATGCATCTATCTAAACATGGAAAAAAGTGACATTCTCCCCATAGAATAACAATGAAAACTTAAAAAAAAGACCATGCTCAATCAAAAGTACCACTATATTCAAGTAAAAGCATAGTCTTTTAGACTGTCAAGATGGCATATACAATTAGATGAGATTTGTCTTATGAGGAATTTTTTAAGAAAAAAAATTTATCTTGAACACAAAGCAAATCAAGATCAATTAGAAAAGCATATGGTAATGGGAAGTGCTAATAGCAGTAATACTGAAAGTTGTTCATATGAATAGTAAAGTGTTTTTATCAATTTTATACATTTATAGTTTAAATTACTGTGATAAGCAAAATGGAAAAAGTCACTGAAAAAATTCTTAAAAAATTAAAGTTCAATTAGAAAACTAAAATATTAAAGTTATAACTTCTCAGACTGATTTTCAATTAAATGAAAACTAAAATTCTTATGCCATTTTGTCTGGATCTGCTTCAAGGTCTGTCTGACGACATCTCAAACTTCCTGGGCTATATATAATATAGCGTGAGTGGACCACTGGGTTTCTGGCAGTTGATTAACTAAGCAAATCAACTATGGAAAAACAGAACTCACGTCAGAGTTACTTCATGCAGGTTAGCCAGAAAGAAAAACTAAACTACTTAATTTGACTTGGCTGATACAGTTTACTTTACAAAAAAAAAAAAAAAAAAAAAACTACTTACCGTGTAGAATTACTTCTAGGTCTTTTTTATAAGCACACTGACAAATAGGTATCATATACATTTTTAAACTCAGAAATCAAGTCTTATAAACCACATCTCAAAAAAGTTCCACGATTAGTCCAAAGTCATAACTGTAATTAACAGCAAACTGGAAGACTGGATCATAAGGCAGTGTGACACCAAGTACAAGTTCTTTACAAAGCTACTTTTCAGCTGTCCTAAATGACATGACACATATTCAGCCACTTACAAATCTTAAGAAGAAACAAACATGATGAAGATGGAGAATGAACTTAAGTAATGTCCCATTTAACAGTGTGTGATTCCACTGTCCTAGCTAAGACTTGCATAAGTATACATCAGCACAATCAAATCACTAAAAACTAACCAAGATGGGTTTGGATTCCCAGAAAAGAAAACAAGCTAATTTCCAAACTGTTGGCATATTTTTTTTTTTAACTAACAATTTTGCCAACACAATTAGAACATAATTGGTTAGGGAGCAAAATCTACCTGAAAGCTGAAAATTCCAATATTAAAAATAAATTCAGCCAGCCATGGTGGTACATGCCTATAATATCAGTTACTCAGGAGATAGGAGCAAGCCAACCTAGACTACAAAGAAAGACCCAGTCTCAGAAAAACACATATGAAATAAAATAAAAATAAAAATGGCAAGCTTATTTGGAAACAAAGCATACTGCTCTCTAGGGAATCCTATTACAGTGCCACACTGAGTATGTGGGAAGTATGTGTGGAGGGGGTAGATGGGAAGGGTTCACATACAAAGAGCCAATTTACATCCTTTGTTTAAATCTAAGGCTTTTTTCCCCACATTAGTGCTGATTTTTTTAAGTAATACTGAACATTAAAGTATCTAAAATGTGGTTCACAGATAAAAACTCTTCACATACTATTTAAATACTAATTTTGAAATTGAGGCTATTCAGAGGCAATGCAAGAAGTTGATAGGTCAGACACATTCACTCATAATCATAAAAGTTATGCCTAAAAAGAAAATGAGTCCACATAAACTCAAATGATATCCGCTTCTGATGAGAGCATTTAATCCTTTCCCAGTTGGCAATAATTTTCCAACTTCAATCTCACGCAGAAATTTCATATTATTAAATCTTACACTTGGATACATTTGAAGAAAGATTTTCTGTTCTCTTCCTATCTAAAGTCATCCAGGAATCTAAATTTCAAAGAGATTACTTTGTGGCATCCAGTGCTAGGTGTATTTCACTGTAGTCTAAAAAATAATTTCAAACAAATGAAAGGCATTCTTTTTTTTTAAAAAAATGATACATTAGAAAATATGGGTCTTGCATTATTTTTTTACTCTGTCCTCTTGGCAGCAGTTTCTAGAAAAAGAAAGGACTGGAATAGAAACATATACTTGGGGAAACTGGGCAACATTGAGATAAATCAGTAAAACCCTAATTTGTCAACATTATTATGAGCTACTTTTGCACTTAAAATTTTAAGTTCAAGACAGAAGTGGAACTTAAATGCTGAGGTTCGGGAAAGATGGCTGAAGAGACGAACAAGTATGGCCAAGGTTGTGACTTCTGTGTGCCAACAAACCACATATTCCAATCGCATACTGACTCCGCAGGGGAGTCCTGAAAATTGAGAAAGAAAGGGGAAAGGGCAATTTAGACCTGGAAAGACAAGCATGTTTAATGAAAAGAACCCACTAAAAACAAAAAACAACTCCTTGCCTTATACTAAGCTGGAGTAACTAAGAATGCACCAAAGGCCCATGAGGCATCATGCACTAACAAAAATTGTTTATTATTATTTGCATTTATAAGTTCATATGGTAATGCATCCAACCATGCACTGGCTACCACATTTAAAAGCACAGAAATTTTCCAGGAAAAAAAAAAACTAAAAAGGATATTCTCATTCAAAACTATAAACTCAGCATTTCTGGAAAAAATAGAGTCTTGTTTTTTTAATTCTAATTTTCATCTTTAATTCTAGTATTGCTTCCTAGCAACACAAAAGCAACATGATGAACTAACCAGTGCTTCCAAAGACAGTACATTAGTGACAGCTTATTCCAAGACTGAACTAGACCCTCCTTGATGTGCAGTGGGGTACTACAAAGCACACAGTCAGTGTGTAGAAGCTGGAACCCCATGCATTCTACAGTTCTTATTCCAAATCTGGTCAGTAGTTCTGAAAGCCAAATTATCCATTTTTAGTACTGACCACTTAACACGGAGAATGCAATAATTCAGACAACCTCTCATCTTAATAGCTGAGTTAAAACAGGTAGTAAGAAGCAAGAGTCTATTAGAAAAGACAAAAAGAAAGAGACAATAGAGGGAACTAATAATGAGAACAGATAACAAAGACTAGGATTCTAGCATCTGGCACTAAATGAACTTTTTTGTAAACTGAATGGCGGTTTCCAAAACTGCTCCAAGCATCATTCCTTTGCCAAGGCAGTAAACAGCTTTTATCAGCAATAATGATGGCATAATCCCAGCTAAAAAGGAAAGTAACATATGGCAGCAGCCCTCCAAATACCATCCCGACAAAGTAGGGGGCATTTTTATTACAGCGTCCACTTGAAGAAAATCTGCCAGACAGCTTTCTCCTTTTCTTCCTGCATTTTTTATTATTTGTTTTTAAACAGGTTATCTTCTCTAGACTGATTATCATATTTGAGGGTGTTAACTATTTATTTATTTTTCTTAAGCCCATACAGAGATATGCACAGAGAGACCAACACGTTTAATGATGAGCAATAAAACAGTTGCCAATTTTTTTTAAAAAGCATGTAATTTTCGCTGAAATTTCTAAACTAGAAACATGCTTTTCATTATGAACCTATACCGTTATCTAGCACACTGCTTGTGAACATGAGAAATAATTGCTTTCAAGGTGTAAAAGTTCTCAAGAAATTCAGGTACAAAAAAAAAAAAAAGAACCACAAAATATTATTCAGATTACAGATTATGAATGACTACAGTAAACTACAAAGATACATAATCTATAAGTGATCTTAACCTAATTTAATATGTATTAAAATGTCACGTTTCATAGTATTTAACTGGCATCAAAACAATCACTGTGAAGCATTTTAAGCCAATACATTGTATATCAATAAAATTGCAAAAGAGAGAACTTCTATAAAATATATTCTAACAGCCTTGGGGTGAACTAATGAATCATAAATCCCGCCTTGCTATTTTCATTGACAAGTCAATGGGTACCTTTTTTTTTCAAACCTGGGCTCTTAATCTTTCGTGATACTTACGATATGATCTGAGGATGACAAAGATGCAAGTTTGATTTAAGTTTTAAATGTTATAATGAAAATATCTGAAAAACTAGTTTATTAATTAAAAGAGTAATTATTGTCTCCTGCACACTTAACATCTAAATGTACATTTAGTCAGATGCAAACCTTTGTTTACTTTAGGCAAATTTATTAGCTGATAGAGGAATCAATAAAAAAAGTAAAAGAATGTTAATATTTTTGACATCTCTACCCATAAATATTTTTTCAGGCAGAGAAAGGTATCTAATGGCTCCACTCACTGATGTGCACTACAGTTTACCCCAGCGTCTATATTTTTGTTGTCAGTTTTACAGTATCTCCCTTCATTAAACCTATCAAGTTTCCCTTTTGATCATGCACCAAGGCCAGAAGACAGATATCTTCCTGGAACAGAGCAGTCTGCCAAGTCTTTCACAAGACCAGCTTAACCTCCCTATTGATTTTTTCAACAGTGTAGCCATTCATTGTTTGTGACATTTGGCTGTCGGCTCTTTAACACCCTTCAACCAAATCAATTTCATATTTTTGTCAATGCTTTCCAAGAGGATGAATAAAAAATATGAAGAGACTTAACATGATTTAAAATGTTGATTTTCTCAAGGAGTTTTATCTTTAGTTTCTATAAGACTTATAGACTTACTTCATGTGTTTACTTCTATATCTACAAAGGACAGAGAGCTTTGCAAATTGTAATTTTCAAATACAGTCCTGACCTGATTCATAGTTGTTCTTTCTAAAAAAGAAAAAAAAAAAAACTCAGTTTCTTAAGATAAATTAATACTTATTCCGATCACATCCTACCTTTACCTAAAAGCTATCAGATGCAAACAATCATGTTTTCCATGGGTTTAAACATTTAAATAATATTATGAAAGAAACCCTATGAAAGGTAATACACAGTATAAGGCAAATCCTGTCTCCCCCCAAAAAAAGGGTAGAATTCAGGATTTTGCTCACCCATAAATCTGAGCGTGCACTGTACTGGATACTAGATGCCGCGGACTACCTTCAACTGCAAGGTAAAAGCTCCATCTGACATCAGAGCATGCAAAAATCAAGGACACCTATTTCAAACAGTACTAAGCCTCCCATTGTTCAGCAAATTCTGTAGTCTCTCACTGAAGTAAATGGATTAGGAATTACTTTATTTTTATTAACAAAATTTAAGATGATAAGTATCAAAAAAAATCAATAGAGGCACAAATCTTGAAATCAGAGATTCATTTAAATGTGTATTTTAAAAGTCAGCCAACAATGTTGACAGTTTCTTTGGGAACAATGTATCTTATTATAAAATGTATAAAATAGGTAATTTTTCTAAATATACTAACACAGGTATAGTTTATAAGCATATTAACAGACTTCCAATATTTTCCAAACACATTTTATTTATAAAATAAAAATCAAAAATTGCAAGATAATTTACTTTTACCAGAGGAAAGTTCATTTAGCACACTGCAAGGGGCAGAAGGCTTGGCTAATGGAACCACCAAACTGACAGGACAGTTTTAAGTGCAAAAATTAGTATCATACATCTAAACTGACAAATATGTAATCAATAAACTGGCAATTTTATTCTATGCAGCTTTCAGGATATATGTATATAAATGTAAGGACATTGCTGAAATAAATATTCTGTTGAATCTGAGACACCATTAAGTATAAAACTCATCAAGATTTTATGTGCTTCTGCGAAGAAAAAAAAATCTGCCAGACATAGTAGTTTACACTTGTAATTTCTGCACTTGGAAGGCTGAGGGAGTAGGACTGCCACAGATTCAAGGCCAACCTGGGCTACAGAGTGAGAGCCTGCCTCCAAAAACAAATCAACCAACAAAATGTCAATTAAGCTACATGACATCACATCTAAGAGGCATGCTCATTTCAGAAATGCTACAGTTGGGGGTAGAGTAGGCATTATAGAATCGACACAACAATCGAGGACTAAAGTAACATACACTATGGGTTCTTCATGTGTGCCATTTTTAATTATGCATATTAAAATTTGTGATACAGCATTTGAAGTCAATCAAGAACATTAATATGATCTTCTCCTGCTTAACAAACTGACTACCACATTATCCTTTCTCTTCTGTAGACTTGCCACTATATAAAGCACAATAAATAAAGCACACATAAGGAAACCATATCAGATGTGCTGAACTTGCAATCAACTATTCTTGAAATTCAGTAACCAGAATCTATGGTACATGCTCCACAGCAATGTCTACAGAAGAAACCCTTTGAACGAGAAGGACATGTATTTCCAAAAGACTCTGCCACTCACTCATTGGCTGTTATTCTGGAAGATCTGATTTATATCTTTGAGTCTGCTTTTTCATCAGTGAAAACTGAATTTCTACATGCCTCCCAGAGATTCTGTAAGAATTAAATAGGAGGCATGTCAAAATTCTACTACAGTGGTTGCCACTTTGTATGTGCTCCATAAAAGATTCTTACCTTCTTCAGTGGCATGTTACTGCATACCTTACATCAAGGCCATGTAAAAGATAATGGGCCTGTAGGTCAATCTTGGACATACATGTAAAGCACTACTGATGGCTCCTTGGAAATCACTATGCACACCTTCACAGAAAACATATGTCAGCAAATAGTGTGTGAGTTTCTGTTTAATTCACTCATGTATCTCTAGACTCCAGAATAACACCAAGCAAATATTGAACACTCGATGAACTCTTCATTTCTAATCTCACTCAATTCATACTTAACAGTAACTCACAAGAACAATCCATTACAGTACTATTTTTCTTCCACTTTTCCTATTCTAAATATAGTACTAACCAGAACAATGTTAGCTCTAGAGCACTAATCCAACAGCAACATCTAATTGGCTCAGGAACTACGTAAGCAGCATCTCTCAGAAATACATCACATTATAAGATGTTAAGAGAGGAACTCTAAGTAATACAGGCCATAACTGCTGTCCTGCAAAAGCAAAATGATATACACAAAATTACATGCAATCATTTCAAAATGGAACACAATGTTTTTATTGCAAAATAACTAAAAGAAAGATAATACAGAACAAGACCAAAAAATGAAATTGAAAAGACTGCTGGAATTGGGAAATTTACAGCAAGCCAGGCAGAGCAGTGCATGTCTGCAATGGCGTGCCTGGGAGGTAAAGGCAGGAGGATTGTGAGTTACAGGTTAGTTCGGGCTGTATCTTGTATTCCAGGCCAGTCTCAGTAAAATACTGATACTGTCTACAGCACTGAAAAAAGCTAGGTGAGGGAGGAAATGGGGGAAGTAGAGAGGAACAGAGGGAAAGGAAGAAAAAGACAGATTGTACCAGAGTGATTTTGGGTGAGTGATTACTAATGCAAAGACCGATCACTACAAGAAGATGTAAATGTTCCTGGGACATTTGCAATGTTCAACTGTGTGACGTCCAAACTAGAATCTAAGCTATAGATTGCTAGCTATCTTAAGCAGAAGTGGAAATATTTCATCCAAAGTAAATTATGTAGAAAAGGCCACCAACAAACTGGACATAAGCCATCAACACAGTAGGCTAGTACCTGTTCCCATGCAATGTACTTAAAGATCCTGCTCTGTGCCAAGCCCCGAGTGAGGCAGATCTGAGCATACGAAGATAATAAGAAACACCTCCATCACAAAAACCTATTAGGGGAGATAGCACTTAATTTAGATTGCAGTGATCTATTTGTGCCTCTGCAATTACAACCAGTCTACAGGTTAAATTCATAGGTTAAAAGATGGAACAAGATAGCCTACTAGAACAGATTGAGTCCCTAAGCCATATTTTGTTCATCTGAACAAATGATAAGAGGGGAAAAGTTAGTGTAAAATAAATACAGGATCTCTGTCGGAAAGTTGAAAAACACAGAAAAGCACAAAGAAAATAAAAGAGATCCTAACTCCCTTACTAAAAAGCAAACATTATAAATATTTGGTAATTATCCTTTCAGTATTTTTTCTAAGTGAAATTGCATGACAAGAATATCTACCAAAATGTTATACTATTTTA
>JALPQD010000081.1:4466590-4524090 GCA_023101885.1 Typhlomys cinereus | reverse complement strand
TGTGTATGTGTTTAATTCTCTCCTTCCAGTGAACACTACTAAGCTAATATACTCTGCTAAGTGTCTCCAGAAAAAAACATTTATTTTAACTGAAGTAGTTATTTTCTGGACTAGACCACATTAAATGCAAAATAAAAACACTGGGTGGGTAGATTTCTCCTTACTGGAAGGCTGAAAAAGGCTGGACAGAAAGGGTGAATTCTTTTATGCATGTAATAGTTCAGAAAACTGATACGATGTCAACATGAATGTGTTTTACAATAAAATTGGGTGTCAGAGTCAGAATGGATGCACTGTCTCTACAGGCCAGAGCATAGCCAGCGTTGCCTAGAATTGAGTAAAGTTGTCAACTGAACTGATGCCAGCTCCAGTACAATGTCTGGAAAGAGAAGAGCTAGCGCACAGGGAAAACTCACTGAAGCAACTTTTGTGCTTTAAGAAATGGCTTATGTTTCTAACCCCATAAGGAGGTCAGTTACTTCATCATTTGAAGGCAGAAGATAAATTAATACTTCATCAAAATATAAAGTTATAAACAATTAGAGATACAATAAGGAAACACATACTTCATGAGTTATGAAAGCCTCATAAAATCATCTCATTTCAAATTTTTCATGTACATTTTCTTGAAGACATCAATGAAAACTTCATTGAATGGCTGCCATGTGTAGCAGTGCACTCCTGAAATCCCAACATGCAGGAGTCAGAGTCATCCCAAGTTCAAGACCAGCCTAGTTTACATAGTTAAGACCCTGTTTCAAATTAAAAAATGCAAATAAAACCATGAGGTCAAACCATTATTATTCATGGATAAAAAGTTCCATGGTAAGACCAATACTGGAAGTTACTACATCATGCTTTCAACATCCAAAACAGCTCAGAGACAAAGTTAATCCCACCAGATTCTTTAATCAAAGCAAGCAGTTTGCTTATGTTTAAGTAAGCACAACCACCCTACCCTCCCTTTCTCACCACAGCATTCTGAACAAAACCTTAGTGATGGGCTACACATACTGAAACTCCAAAACAAGGCATGGGACAGTAAAGCAAGATGCGAGAGAGTTCTCTTTTCTTATCTTGCCTGTCACTAAACAAACAGAAGTAAGACAACACCCAGGAACAAAACAGTAGGGTGGTTATAAATATCCTGCAACAGAAACATGCATAAAAATCTACCCAGGCACTACATCACAAGTCCCAATCAAAAAAAAAAAAAAAAAAAAGTAACAGCTAGGGCTGTTAAATTAGCACAAACACAAGAATCTTCTACAATTTTTCTTCACCCCCCCTCAAATCCAAACATTACCAGATCTGATTTTAAGATCCATACTACAAAATATGAATTTATAACAATGAAAATAATTTACTATCTGAACTCACCAAACTATTCAAATAATTTAGAATCGAAGGCTATGGGTTTAAAAGTTAGAATTTGGTACAAGTTCAACCCATTAATGACCAGTGAACCAGAACAATTTATTAAATTGCTCTGGACCTCAGGTGAGACACCTGAAAGACAAATAACTTACTCTGCATTTGATAAACAGGAAAGGATATCACAGTCTCTCAACAGTAAGATAATTACTACAGAATAATAAGTAGGCTCAGCAACAGAAATCACATGTTAGACTCTTTGGAGACAATAACAAAACAGTAACAAAGTGAACAACTGAAACAGCAAATAATTCCTTAACAGAGATGTACTCAGTTCAAACAGCTAACCCATACTCCCTTTACATTATCCCTTTCATGGCAATTCAGTCAGAATGAGATTCAAAAGAAAGGGGAAGGACAAAGAAGCAGTCCTGTAGTACAAATATTTCTCATCTTTACCCATGGACTTATATATACATATAATTTTTCAAACAGTAATAAAGTATATCTGGAAAATGATGTTTTAAGTAAAAAAGATTTTTCTGTAGAAAAGTCCAAAATATTAGTGGTGCAAAAATTACAGCCAAGGCACCAAGAAGATCAAGGAGTTAAGAAGAAAAATGATTAATTCCTTAAAGAAAAGGTGAAAAAATACATTTAAAGGTTTAGCTATCACTAAGGAATAGAGAATGTGGATTAGGAGTCGCTAATAAACCTCTAGTTGCACACAGAAGTAATAATATAAAAAGCCACATCGAAAAGGTCAGGAAAAATGATGTTACTTATTGTTACACACTGCAGATTGCTAAAAAGCCGACACATGGAATATAGCATTATTTTCATTTGGCCAGAAGAATACTATTGAACGAATTTATGCTAAATGGCATTCAAAACCAATGCAAAACATACAAGTATACACACATGTGTATACAAAAAAAAAAGGAAAATCTGTATTTTGGAAAATTCCTTTCATTGTAAAGTTGTATCATCTACAGTTTAAAACCAGCCAGCCTAACACTCGACAAGTGACAATAATTCATCTTCACTATTTTCTTAACTATGTAAGATAAAAGACCAAAGGCCAGATCTGTGAACATGAAAAGCATAAAAACACTCTGCTGATGCCATATTTACAAAGAGGCATCTAAATGGCCTGCTGTCCAAAGTGGTCCCCACAGTCCAGAAATAAGCATCACAAGATTGACAGATAACAGAATACTGCACTGGATCTCTCAAAGTCTCTGCTCTATACAAAGAGTTCAAGCAGGTAAAATACTTCAAAATGGATCAGACGTCAGGAGTTCATTAGCTCAAGACCATAATCAGGAAGGACATTAAAAAGGACAATCTTAGAATGCCTAGAATTGCACACCAGTGTTACCACTTTCTTTCTGTCTTCAGTCTTTCATTTCTTATTGTCACATTATATGTATATATATATATATATATTTAAAGCTAAACCTGTCCAAAATGTCTTCCCCACCTACCACATCCGAGTCAGCAAAGGGTGTATGTTCGCTGGCTTCCAAGCTTTTAATCTCCCCATAAATTTTTGGGATTTTTGTCTCTCCTTGAGCCCACATTAAATCTTGCTAACTTTTACTGTGAAGAAGTAAAATCAATTCATCCAGTGCAAATGGAATTCACAACTTGACTACTTGGGAACCGGTATTTGCTGTTTCTTCTCCTTCTTCTTCTTCAATCTTTCCTTCATTTTCTAGAATTTTGATACTCAAAAAATAATTTTTTTTCATTTCATCCTTTGGCAAAAGTAGATAAAAGAATCATAACAATAAAATTTACATTTGTTGAATACCAATTATATTTCAAGAATGCCAAATGAATATCCTCATTAACACATTTCATCATCCTAAAGTTGTATGTGAGGATGAAAAGCAACCTGGAAATATTCACCATCCCTCCTATTTTTGGTTTTGTTCTTGAGATAAGGGTCTGATTATATAGCCCAGACTGACCTCAAACTCTCTTGATCCTCCTTAGTGCTAGAATTAGAGGCAAATGTCACCAAACCCAGCGCTCCTCTTTTCTTCCCATCATTCTGAAAGACATTAATTTACTCAACCTATTTACCTGAACAAAAAACAAATTTTCTGAATTTGAGTATAGCCCTCTTGGATTACTATTTTGTCTCTAGATTTTTTAAACTTACAACAATGCATCTCAGCAAATGCTTACCTCAAGATTGTCATCAACAGTAGTAATGTATCCACCAAGCCTTGTGTTCTGGCACAAGGCCCTGGGCTGAGAGTCTCCATGCATGACTTCATCTAATTCTCACACTACTATATGAGGTGAGCACTATCATTGTCTCCAGTTTCAAAATTTAAAGTAAGACACAGAAAGGTTATTAAGTTAGTGCTTCAAAGCAAGCTCACCCAGAAGCACAGTAAGTGGGTCCCAAAGTCAAAGTTCATATTGAACAATTCTCTCAAGTATTAAGCTATGCCACAAGCCCCTTAACTTTCTGTCTTCCATTTTTCCTTCTCCTTTGGAAAAAAAAATATAAATCACTTTTCTGAAAATTCCAACATTCTTCTCACAAACTCAATGCCTTTCTGCTTTCAGAATTCTACTTTATTTTCACTTTACTCTTTCCATTTTATAAAATCCTCATGGAAAAGTGTCACACATTTCACTCTAGACTAAACAGTCTCAAGCCATCATCTATGGCCTTTGTTCTATCCAAGTGTTTTCTGCTTTCATACAAAAAGCTGGTGTCAACTATGTATATTTTTGTCACTTGACATTAGCAGAAACCAATTTAATCTGGTAAAGAGCAAAAACAAGTTGCAACACTAGCAATCAACTGACAATTATAATCACATAGATATAACTTGGTTATGTTCTAAGAATGCGATTTGGCAGCAGATTTTTCATATTCTAGAAAAGTACAGACTCCCATCATTTCCGGATTGCAGCCCAAAACTCCTTGTCTCCCTGAATTTCTGCTGATACCAAGGAGGAGCACACTGAGTGACTGCAAACAGGGGTCAGTTTGTAGTTGAATGTAACCATTGTTCACATGGCTTGAATGCTTTTATTTAAAATGTGAGAGCTACCTTGTCCAAAGTGATCTTATAAGTAAAGCAGAAAAAAAAGGAAGAAAAAGAAGACATTAAGACTGCATTTCCTCACAGTAAACACGTGGTCGGTCGTTAAGGATATTTCCATCTCCTGTTTCAGGGCAATGCCCATCTGCAATGCTATCTTTAGCAGTCATCTTTAGGAAAACTTAACAAAACAAAAACAATATAGATTCTTGACATTTAACTGTCTGGAAAATAAAATGAATAGCTCGAAATGGGCTTTATTAAATTCAGCTATTAACATTTAGATTTTTCTTACAGAGTAGTTTTATTCTTAACATCTTTAATATTAGGTCACATACTAAAACATCAAAAAGTACAACTCTTTCCTATTCCTGGCCTCAAACACCTTGTTCTCCTCCAGAGACATGTACTTTGTGTATCCTTTTAATGATGTTTTAATCACACATATACACACAGATACATTCCATTTGTTTCATATACACATACATGTAATGTCTAAACTATGCTGCATCTATCTGCCTGACTTAACAAAACTTATAAACTAGTTATATATTAGTGCATACAGAACTTCCTACTCTCTTTGACAAATTGAACTTTGCAGTGACTAGGAGTAACAAAATTAATTCCAACCAGCTATCTAATGAACATTTAAATTATTACCAAGTTTATACTTATATAACAAATGGTACAAGCATCTTTGAAAATATTTAATATTTCTACATGCAAATGTATATGAAGGCTAAAATACCAACCACTATGATCAACAGGACATATGAATTTAACATTTAGAAAGATATTGCCAAACTATCTTACAGAAAGGCTGAGATGACTTATACCTACCTGTATCACATTGTTAGTTTTTAATACGATACTTTTAAAATATCTCACACTCAGAACAGTTTTACTTTTCCTTTTGACTTCATTTAGTGTGTGTGGTATAAACGTGTGTGCACATGAACACATGTATGTGTGTGAACTGGAATGTGAAGCCAAAAGTTGACACAGTGCATCATTCTCGCTTACTCTGCACCTTATTCTCTCATTGAGGCAGGATGTCTCCCTGAACACAAAGTTGCTGACTGTGGCTAATCTAGAGCTACCAGTTTGCTCCAGTGGTGCCCTTTCTTTGTCTGCCAGAGCTGGAATTGCACCACACCCATCTGGCATTTACATGGGTTCCAAGAAGCTGAACCTTTGTCCTTGAACTTGTATAGAGAGCAGTTACCTGCTGAGCTACTTCCCTGCTCTCCATTTAACTTGCAAGTCAGCAGTATGCAGTGATCAAGGATGTGGACTCAGGGACCATCATATGGGGTCCCTTTACTTTGGACTGTATATCCCTCTGCCTCTACTTCCTCTTAAGTCAAAAAGGAAATTTTCTAATATAATCTTGAATATTCTTGTGAAAATTAGATGAACTAACACATACCTAGAATTATAGCTAGTAACTAAACAGCAAAGACTCCATAAATGGTAGCAATTTCTATCTTACATTAAATAAAGCTGAACTTTTCCTCACTCAAATAAGTTATCGGAATTACCTTTTTACTGGTCTTTTTGAAACTTTTGTCCATGTTTTATTGAATCCAGACTATAAAGAACTATTATAAGCCATTAGCAAAAATCCTAATGGGATTAAAAAAAGGTAAAAGGTACAAATATTTCAAAAAACTGGAAAAACGCAACTGATTGTGAGTGTTGTGAGTGTTGGCCACTGTCATAACAACACAGCACTTTTTAAGTTTATTGTCTTTCTCCTTTCCTTGGACTTGGTTGCATGCACAGTTAATACTTGCTCACCAAATACACTACTACATGGAGGAATGTCTGTTCAGAAAAGAAAATAGTATTTATGCAGCTGGTTATACTGTCAAAATTTAATTGAAAATGGAATACTGGCATGCTGCAAATAGGAATATTAAATTCAGCAAATTTGGGAGGGATCTACACTTTATCAAAAATTGAACACTTACTATTAGCTACCATAAGACACAACAATTTCATTTTGTTGTGTATACCAAAGAAAACTGAAAAAGTTCATAAAAAGTTATGCACAAATGTCCATCCAAATATTCACTGACTAATGAAAGGTTGTATATCAACTAATGAAAAATTAGTGACAAAAAGAAAGAAAACACTGACTGAGGTTGTAACATGGAAAAGCCACAAAAATGCTACTGAATAAAGATGTCTATCACAAAAGATCATTTCTTGCACTGGAGAGATGGCTCAGGGGTTAAGACTCTGCCTAGCAAGCAGAAAATCCTGAGTTCAGATCCCAGATTCTACATAAAAACACACCAGGTAGAAACAGAAGCAGCATTTCCAGCCCAATGGGTGGCGCCTGGGAAATCCCAGAGTGAAGCAAAAAGGAGGTAGAAGCAATCCACAGTGATTCCCGAAGTCATCCTTAATCCTCCATAGGGACACACAGTGCCCTCTGACACACACACACACACACACACACACACACACACACACACACACACACAAATAAAAATAAAGTTTTTCTTAAAAAAGACCATTTGTTGTGTGGTTCCATTAACATGAAATGTCAAAAATAGACAAATCTATAGAAACAATAAACTAATGGTTATCAAGGACCAAGATGGAGAAAAGGACATAGAAAACAAGAGTGTGACTGCTAATGGACATAGGGATTCTTGAGTAACAAAGATGCTAAAAAACTCAGATGGTTGTGGTATGTGCACAATTCTGTGACTATGAAAAAAATTTTAATATACTATGAATGAATATATCGCAATAAAGCTGCTATTATAAAAAGTAATGATTTCTGATTAGTGACACCCAAAGAATGTAAATATTACTTCTTTGCTGAAACTCACCTATTTTATTTTACTTTTAGTCCCCCAAAACAGAGAATGACTAGAACAGTAAACATTTGCCTTTTTTTTTTTTTAACCCAAACACTCCTTACAAACTATACCTCTCCCCATTGTGGAAGTAGAGCTGCATGAAGTCCCACGCTGTGGGGAATGACATTGTCTCATTGGAGGTGCTATTAAAATGACAGACACTAGGAACCACAAGGTTACATTCTAATCATGCAAAACCAATCTGGTCCTTTCTTTTCTGGTAACATAAGGTCTAATTCTTTCAACTTTATTTGTCATCTTCATCATTATTCTCTATATTTTTGCTGTTTTACGAAGTAAGTTAATACATTCTATAGGTAACCTATAATCATTTTTAAGAATATTAATTGAAATTTCAAAAAAGTTGATTATGTCTTATGATCTCAACACAAAACATTGCAGCTTAAAATATGCTACAAATCATTTTTAAGAGAAAGAATGTTACAGAAAGTCCCTAGAAAGCAAATACAGTGTAAACAGGAAAAGCACAAGACATACATCAAATACACCTCAGTTTGAAACCAACAGTCTTTTATTATTATTAACCATATAATCTTAGACAACTTAACGAACTTCACTAATCCTCAAGTTTTCTAAGCCATAGAATCAGGATAATGAAAATTTACAGTGGTATTGGAATATTAAATATTTTATTCTTTAATAGTGTAGAAATACAGTACAAACTTCTCCATATGTGTTTCTTTCTGAAAATCATACTTTAATAAGTGGCTTCAAGGATAAGGCTTAAAAGATATGCTCTTTTAGCCAAGTTGTATGCTAGAATATTATAGAAATCACACAGTGGTTAAGACAGTACGGATTCTGGAAATGAGTGTCTAACAGTATGAACATTTTTGAAATGTTGTCAACTTCTCAAACAAAACCAGACAAAACACCAGGGAAGAGTAAACCCACAGATGACAGTTTCTTTTTTTTTTTTTTTTAATCTTTTTTTTATTATTATTATTATTACTTATTCAACTGTGTGCATATGCGTGTGTATGTGTGTGCGCGTGTGTGTGTGTGTGTGTGTGTCTGTGTATGTGTAGAACCACGGACGAATTCGCGAACCACCATGGACGCCTCCACCTCCTTCTGCCCCGGGATTCACAGGCTCCGCCCTGCCAGGACCAGAAGCGCAGGCCGCCCCTGCTTCTGCCTGGTGTCTATACGTGGGATCTGGGATCCGAACTCAGGACCTTCCGCCTGCAAGGCGGAGGCTTAACCCCTGAGCCACCTCTCCAGCCCGACAGTTTCTTAATATAAACAAACAAACAAATAAAGTGGTAGAAATCACCTCCAAACCCTAGTGCACAGACTGGTGAGCAGCTTCATCAAGTGGTGATGGGAGAGATACCAGTGGGTCCTCAGTACAGAAGAGTCTGAATCTCACATTAAGATCCAGTCTCAAAAGAGCAAATACCACACAGAATCCTAGGCAAATGAGTCCAAGAACAACACTAAGATGGGAAGGAGCCAGTCAAGCTCCACCTTAGGGAGGTTAATAATTCTGAAAATGAAGTGTTGCAAGTATTAATCTGACCTCTGCATGTGACGAGGTTTGTGACTCATCAAAAATAGATAAATAATCTACACCCTTTCGCAAATGAAATTTTAAAAGGTGATTTAACTTCATAAATGTCCTCAGTTAGTTTGAAACCATTTTAGATATAATTCAAGACAAAGAAAATAACATGTTAATTTTGTTAGGAATCAAAAAGTTAATATAAAAGAAAGGAGATGAAAGTATAAAATCTACGCATTCAATCTTAACTTTGAATTATAATGATTAATATGAACTCAATGTCTCTTCTCTTCCAGAAAACAAAAGTAATGGTACCAATAAGTGCCCACAAGGTTCATATTGTGGTTTTTATATATCTTTCCTCAATAAAAAGACGCATAGCTCTTTTGAGAAATGGCAGGTTTCAGGTGTGAAGCAGGAAATATATAAGATGAGCCTGGCATATTTTGTTAAAGTAGAAGTTGGAAGCTGTAAAAGCTAATAATGGAATCTTGTCAAAAGGACACAGGAGTCACTTGAAGGGGTTCCCACTGGACACATGTGGGACAATTTCAGTATCAGAAAGAATAATGTTGCATCTGATTAAAACACATTGCATATGTGAAAAGCCACACTTTATAGCAACTACAAAAAAAATAGAAAAAAAAAGAAAATAAATCATCTGTTATGTCCACTGGAGGATACTCAGGCACGACTTCATTACTCTGAAAATTGATAATTAAAGTAAAAGAACTGAACATTTTGTGCCACCACTCCAATTTGAACTGTATTTCAGAGTAACCTTGTTGGGTGGAATAGCGCTCTTTCAAAGAGTTCTGGTTAATAAATGAAGAAAGAATTGATTGAAAAATCACCATTTTTCACCCCTAAGAAAGACAGTAAATCCAGGCACTGATCATTCTTCTTGGTAAAACCATTAAGTGATTAAATGAGGAGGAACTTCCACTGATCAATTTTCCACTACAAAACACAATCAAACATTGTGGGTTACTTGGTATAACACATTTATAAGCAAGGGAAAACTCGAATAATGCCATAAGAAAAAATAATCTGGAAAATCCAAATTATGGGTCATTCCATAGGATGATAATTCTTTATGAAGACCTTCTCAAGCCAGGTTATGGTATGTGAAGAGCGTGGAGCAGATGGGACACTAATGTGTCCTTGTTTGAGACATTTATTGAAACAAAATGCAGTGAAGACCCCTATTTGGACCCTGATTCAAACCACTGAACTGATCCACCCTACAAAAAATTATTTTAGGCAATCAGAAATTCTGAACAAAGACCAAATAGTAGATGATATAAAGAAAGTCTTGTTAATTAAAGAACTCTTTGCTAACTTGGTGAGGTATGACTGCAAAACTGGCTTATACAGAAAAGGCAATGTCTCGCTCTCTTTCTCTCTCTCTCTGTGTGTGCGTGTGTGTGTGTGTGTAAACAATACGATTTTTATTTGCAAAGTGTGTGTGTGTGTAAACAATACAATTTTTATTTGCAAACTACCTACACATAGATACAAAAATTTTGATGCAACTAGTTTGCTTCCAAAAATGTGCAAGAACTTACATTCATTTATAAAGCAAAGCGCATATTTTTTTTAAAAAATATCAATCAATGGACTTTGGATAGTTCATTCTATGCTGTTCTCAGTACAAATGCAGCAGACAGTGCACACCTGATTAAAACACACAGTATAAGTGCAAATTACAGTCGTCCAAACTATAAGGATTAATTTTCTGGCACCTCAACAACTCAAAGATTCTTACCCCACACATAAAGCACTACAAAACTCCATAAAAATTTCTCATCACTTTTGGATGAAGAATTTGGATTACTTCCCAAATATTTTGCCACATTAAGACTGATCCATTAAAAAAGATGCTACAGAAAGTTTTTTAACAAGACTGAAAAAGGTAGTGAAAGAAACTAAATCTGTGACTAATAATGTATCAATAGCAAAGAATCTTAAGTTTTGTATGAACTGAACATTGTTCCACATTAAAATATTCAACAAAATTGCTGGTGGTGTGTTTCATTTTTCAAATGGCAATGTTTTTTATGTACTTTTTTTAAGGATGAAATTAGATGATGTCTAGAAATTGCTCTAAAATTTTCTAGCAAGAAAAATGTTATATAGTGAGATTCAAAGAAACTATAAAACATTGAGGGTTAGTCACTGTATTTTCTTTTTGTATGCTTGAAATTTTTTTATAATAAAGGGTGAAACATAAAAGCAGGACTGTTTATCAGCTGAAGAAAAGAATACCTTCGTTTATTAAACATGAGTGAAACAAACCATACAGAGAAGATAGAAGATATCCAGAACATCAGGAGCACAGCACACACACCATCACTTTTAGTATTAGCATTATTGCTACTTTAACATGATAGCAAAGGCTCCTGAATAGGTCTTTGTGTAAAAGATCTGTTTATTTCTTGTCAGAACACATTTCATTTTAAAAAGAACATAATACACAATACAAAAACACCTATAAATAACTACTTTTCCTTTCTTACCATTCAGATTTTGGAAAATTAATAAACACAAACATTATTATCCCCACTGGAACAGCAAAGAAGGTCATATTTGAAATTTTACCCTGCTTTTCCATTAAATTCACTGGCACAGATGTTATTAATATTTTATCTATAATTCTCCATGGTTGGCTTTAAATTTAAATTTTCTTTAAAATGACTCATGAGGGGCTAGGAATGCAGATCACCAACAGAGCACTTGCCTGGCATACATGAGTTTCTGGGTTCAATCCACAGAATCCACCAATAAGAAAAAAAGTAAGAAAAACATGATGGAATTACACAGCTAACAGAGAATCTAATAAAAACACAAAGTCACCTTTGCTCAACTAAAAGTTAATATATTTTTCTACTTTTTAAAATCAGATGAATCTTTACATTAAATTGCATATTTTGCATAATATAAAATACTCCTTTTATAAATAAAAATTTATACTGAAGTCTACGGAGCTGAGGCAACTGATAAATTTTTCCTTTCACTTTTAATCAGGCTTCCTGTTGTAAGAGCTCAGCAGACAGTGACGCGAGACACTGCCTCCCAACTTCAGTTCACCTTTGCAGTTCCACAGGGGACACCATGTCAAGATTGTTCAGCTTTTTTGATGAGTGCTGCGTGGGTAACTAATGTGTAAATGCAGATACGTATAGAAAGCAGCTTTGACAGTGATGTATTGCAACTGGTTCCAGATGTCGGTAAGGGATGCTTGGCCAGGCATCTGGGGCTCTGCTGCCACACAGCAGCGCCAGAACCAAGCCCAGTTTCACACCAAGACACATTAACTCTTCAATGAGAATCTTCCTAAAAACATTTATTTCTGTTCTTTCAAAAAACCACCAAAATATTTCTGCTTTGTTGTTCAGGTTTTAAACTTAAGGAAAGAGATGGAAATATTAAGTATAATAATTTGGCTTTCAAAGAAAACTGATGCAATAATAAAATTTAGTACATATTCATTTCTATAATGAGATTTTCAATTAAATTGAACCAAAACTTCAATATGTACAATTTAAGCCACACTGACTAGAAAAGTAAATGCTGAGAATACTCATGTAGTTTTGGAATTCCTAAAGAATATCATCAATATGGACTATTTAAAATTATCTTCTTTCGCTGTCTGTTTATTATAGATTATGATAATTGTACTGTTTATGAACTAAATAGTGAATTAGTTTTGAAAGGGTGTATTTCCAGAATAAAATCCTGAAAAGAGAGTGACAAGCATGTGAATAAATGGAACTTCTGGTCCGCTGATGAATGAAATGCAAGATATATACAAAAATTCCAAAGTGAAAAAACATTATTATGACCACACAATGAAAGGCCTTCAACCTTGAAAACTGATAAAGTTGCACTTTCTACATGAAAAATGCTGTAGCACAGCTCCAACATTTGGCCTAATGGGAATTTTTTACAACAACCTGTCTGTTTCCCTCTTCTTTCAGTACCCAACTCCCAGCTCCAATCAAAACAATTCTCAGGGGAACACCTACAGCTACATACTCGCCATGTGGTTTTGATATAAGGCATTCTCTCACTGATCAAGGGAACTGCAGAAAGCATGTGTTCTATTTATCCTAGAACAAAGAAGGTGACTTACTTTACTGATTTTCACTAACAAATCAAGGTTTGGAAACACTTTTAATAGAAATAAAGGTGAACAAATCTGCCTGAATATTTAGGACTGTATTTCTTTTCATTTTCTAATAAGCAAAATAAACTGAGCACTCCAAATATATTACAAAACTTTTAATGTGAGAAAACCTCATAGTCAATAACTGTCTGTTATAATTGAATTGTGTAACTATAGCCCCATTATTACTATGTTTGGAGTGGTAAGGTTTTGATAAGCTCACTGAGGCTCAACAGCAATTTTTAAAACTTACCAATCATATTTTTTCAGATGGATCATCAAATTTATTTCTAACCTTGTATTTAAATGATCAACCTATAAAATTTTATGACTGGCTTAGAATATATTAAAGCCAAAGCAAAAGACTATGAAGTATTCATCATCCTGCCTCCTACTTTAGGGCTTTACTACCATAGATTATCATTGTGACTTAGGTTTAGTTCTATGCTAAATATGACAGTTTTGGTCGCTCACAAATTAGTTTTAGCAAATGAAAATATAGTTTAAAGAGTCACTGAGCTTCTACTCTTTCTTCTACTTCCAGCACACTTCCTTCTTAGACGTATACTCTTCTCTTTTTACTAACATACTATCTCCACTTCTGTAACTAAACAAAATACACACAGGCGTAGGTATGTACATATTTTACATAGCATTTTCTATATAAACTATTGATCAATTTGAGACTTGGAAAATTTTTGTCTAGGCAACACAGCATATAGGTCACAAGCTCCCCAGGATAACTAAGAATGTGGGCCAAGCTGAAATCTTAAACTTGCTTAAAACAGGAGGTACGATTTTTGGTTTTGCACTGCTTTTGTTTCTGAATCTTGAACTTCATCAATGACATCATGTCTGAATATCAATAGGTTGAACAGCTTAGATTTGTAGGGTCAAAAACAAAATCACTGTTCAGCGAATATATTTAAGTATATTTAACAGAATGAGCTTCATATTTAGCTTGTCAGTTTATTACAACACACAATAAATCCCGAGAATAAGGGGGTACTCCCAAGAAAGCAAAACACCAATTACTTATTCTAGAAAAGTTTGGGATTTAAGACTATTGATATCTATATCTAGCACACATGGATTCAGAATAAGATGAACTTAGAAAAAGTACATACGAAATGAGGCAGGCTTGGTTTCTGATTTTTTTATTATTTATTATTTATTATTTATTCAATTGTGTGCATGCGTGTGTGTGTGTGTGTGTGTGTGTGTGTGTGTGTGTGTGAGTGTGTGTGTGTAGAACCACGGGCTAATTTGGGAACCACCATGGACCGCCTCCACCTCCTCCTAGTTTACTCTGCCCCGAGATTCACAGGCTCCGCCCTACCAGGACCAGAAACGCAGGCCGCCCCCGCTTCTGCCGGGCGTCTATACATGGGGTCTAGGATCCGAACTCAGGACCTTCCTCCTTCAAGGCAGAGGCTTAACCCCTGAGCCATCTCTCCAGCCCCTGGTTTCTGATTTTTAAAATTAAGTACCTCACTATAAAACAAGGCACTGTGTCAAACAATCTTAGTGCTTATGAAAATGCAAATTAGTATGACCACTTTAAAACACAATTGTACACCCAGAATATGTGAATATACATTTATTCTATAACCCAAAAATTCCTTTCCTGGATGCAAACCTTCAAAAAAAATCTAGCATGAGCAAGAAAATGAGTACATGTTTTGTTTATGTGTGGAGAGGTTTGTATGCATGCAAAGATCACAGGACAAGTTTGGGGAAGTACTTCTCTTCTTCATCTTAGATTTTTGGAATCAAACTTAGCACTTTTACCTGCTAACCCATCTGATGGGGTTTGCTTGTTTATTGTTTGTTTGTCTGCTATTTTTTATGTTTTTAAGACTGATTTTCATAAACTCCAGGCAGTCTGCAAACTAGCAATGTAACCAAAAATAAGCTTGAACTTCTGATCCTCCTGCTGCTTCTTTTCAAGTGTGTTGAAACTACAATTGTGCACCACCATAACCAGTTTATGTAGTGCTGGTGACAGAACCCAGAGGTCCATGAAGGCTGGACAATTACTGTTTGTATATTTATCATTGAAAAACTTCTGAAATAATTTAAGCATACTGAAAAGTATATGGATTCATTTATGGTGGAATACTATAAAGCAGTCACAACAAATGAAGCTAATTCATAGGACTTAAATGTTGGAGAAAAAAGCATGAGTAAAAACATCAGGCTACAAAAGTAATTGTACAGCATGCTGCATACCATATATACTATTCTAAACATATGTTAATGCTAAAAATACTATGCAAATTATGTATAGAACTTTTTAAAAATTCAATTATATAAATATGCCAACTTCAGGATAAGCACTAATTTCAGATAAGCAGGAAAGTTACTGATCTGAAGGGGTAGAGAATATTCTATAAAATACAACTGGGGATTTCATTATTATTATGGGGGTGAGGTTGTTCTGTTATTTGTTTGTTTACTTCACAGCCTCACGAATGCTAAGTAAGCACTGAACCACCAGCCTTCATCCTTCGTTATTTTTTATTTTGAGACAGGTCTTACTAAATTGCCCAAACTTGCCTTGAACTCACAATAGAGCCCTGAAAGATCTTAAATTTGTGAAACTTAAGCCTTAGTCTTCAGGAATTTAGGATTACAGACCTGCAAAACCAGTGCTAGCTAATAAATGCATATTTTTAATATAATATCTAGATAATATAATATCTTAGATAATATCTAAGCAGATATATAAACTGATATTATTATCAAACATAACAGAAAGGAATGTGGATGACCATATGCTTAGAATAGTTCATCATCAAAAATTAGAACACAAAAGTTGCATATATGCTAATGACCCTTTAGCTCAGAATGAAAATCAAGATCTCATTCAAATATATTTTTATACACAGCAAAATTTTGAATTTTATGCTTATAATTTTTGAAGAACAAAATAATATACTCTTCCTAGCAAAGTCTTCACACATAGAAAATTTGATTTCTTAACTATTTAGTAATCATATCATTATTATGTTTTTGTAGCATTCATTCATTAGATGTATTAAAGGAAAAATTCCCCTAATCACTAGTGACCCTACATTAACTGGGAAAAACTCCAGAGAAGTTAGAGTAACTCTGTACTTTAAAGCACTTCAAATTGCAAGTAAAGTTTTTTTAACTAAATAATCTTATATATAAAAGAACTGAGCAATAAAAAAAAATTACAGCTGGCAAAAAATGATTCTCAGAAAGAACTTGGTAAAGTTGTAGTAAATAATAGAACTCCTTAAGCTATAATCTCTGTGAACTATGTTCAGTTCCAACAGTTTTCTCCTGGAAATAAGAATTGAGTTTAATATTAATGTTATTTGCCTTTCTCACTCAAAGATATTACCCTAGAATTTAACTGATTGAAAACTGCCACCCACAGCTAACTCACAAAGTACTTCCCACTGCAAAATTGAATAGATTTCCCAAATACTCTGAGAAAGTCCCCAGTTACATTTCTAAACTCAGGGAAGCTACTACAATAAGCTTAGTGATGGTGCAATCATAAGTTAATCACAAATTAATCATGGATAAATGCCAAAGTTGAAAGGGGGGTGGATACTCACTAGCAGCCACAGGACCGGGTGACATTCACTGGTAAAGTGAAAGTACTTCCTAAGCTGGTAGTCTTCGAGGTCAAGCTGCTTTCAGACAGCTACAAAGATGTTGGGTTGCCTTCTGTGCTTTCATTTGTTCATGTGAGTACAATGGACATTACAGGGTACATGAACTGTGATGTCACGATACAAACAGCTATAGAAGGCAGATATGAAGATTTGTAAAATGTTATAAAATACAATTATCTTACCTTTTTATTTTGAAAAATAGTTTTCATTTTTTAAAATGCTACTTATGTCAATGTGTTTTACTGTTACCTTAAGATTAATAAAATCTTTGGGTTTATAATGTGGCAAATATTGACAGATAAAAATCAATGTTAGCAAAAGCTCTCTAGGGTTCTCAGTAATTCTTAAGTGTCACATGGAAAGGTCAAGAAACAAAAAAATTTGAGAGGCAGTGATGTAAATCACTGAGTTAATAATGAGGATTAAATGAACTAATACACTTGCACTTTTCACTAGGCAAGGCAAACATCAAATACTCAGTCAATAGTAGTTATTACTGTTACGTTAATCGCCAAAGTCACCAGAAACAAGGCTGAGGGCCTTGAACTGTCCCTCATGTTTTAGTAAGCAATACATGGGGGAAGGGACACAAAATCATCAAATAGTCCTAAAGCATGATACATCCAGTAAACAGTAAAATATCATCTAAAATATCCTGTGCTTCTTTACAAACTGAGACCTAAGACTAGACTTAAACGAAAGAATAGCAGGGTTCTTTCATTCTATTAGTCATTAGGAAAACAGCATCAAGAAGCATCCTATGCCAAAACTAACATGCAGTGGTGCAAATTGGTAATCCCAATGCTACAACCAAAGACAAAAGGCAGAGACAGAAAAATCATCAGTGTTCAAAGCACAGAGACAGAAATAATAAGAGACCCTGACTCAAAATTAAAATGGAAAGAGAGAACTGATTTCTGAAAAGTTGTCCTCTGACCTTTGAATATACATTGAGGCATGCACATACATGCACAAATACATAGCGTACACACACTCTCACATACAGACTTTTTTAAAAAAATCTTTTTTAAAAAAGGCATGCCGGGGCTGGAGAGGTGGCTCACGGGTTAAGCCTCCGCCTTGCAGGAGGAATGTCCTGAGTTCGGATCCCAGATCCCACATATAGACGCCAGGCGGAAGCGGGGGCAGCCTGGGCTTCTGGTCCTGGTAGGGCGGAGCCTGTGAATCCCGGGGCAGAAGGAGGTGGAGGCGTCCATGGTGGTTCGCGAATTCGTCCGTGGTTCTACACATACATAGACACAGACATACACACACGCGCACACATACACACGCACATGCGCACAGTTGAATAAATAATAATAATAAAAAAATTAAAATTATAAAAAAATAAAATAAAATAAAAATAAAAAAGGCATGCCTCCCCTAATATACAGGAACAATACATCATCATGGAAGAATAGAAATGGAAAGATCTTTGGGCAAGCTTCCAGTCAAGTCTGATTTCAGCATCTCATATGTACTAACACACAAATTGAACCACTATTTTCACACTAATGTTCCCATATCTTTTCCACTTCCCGCTTTCATATCCTTATCTTTCATCTTATAGTAAAGATGAAAATATTAAAACAGTAGATAAAGGCAAAATATATAGTATCAATCTCACACACAAAAAAAAGTCCCAAGTCTTTTGGCCTACTTTTCACTAGTCAAAATACCATCAACGAAATAGCTCAAGCAGATAAGGCACCTGCTCATGAAACCTAGTGACCCAAGTTCAATCCCCACAAGTCACATGATGGAAGGCAAGAACTGATGTGCTAATATTGTCCTCTTTCACTCCATGCACCAACACACATGTGTGTCCACTTTTTCTCTCTCCCTCCCTTTTATTCTCTGCCTATCTCTCAAATTCATGAATAAATAATTTTAAAAGATACCACCAAATTTTTTAGCTGTTTCCCAATGGTAAATCTCTTCACCACTTTTTCTACCTTCTAAACTTCAAAATAAAAAAAAATATTGAATCCTTCTGAATTAAAGGAATATTAAAAAAAAAAAAGACACTGAACCCAAAGTATACCTACATCTTGTTGACACACTAATGGATTATTAGCCTTTGAGCACATCCTTAGAAATAACCTGACATGCCAAATGGTTTCTGGATATAGCATAAAAAACATTTTTATCACCCAAAGAAAACTAATCTTTCTCTGAAAAGGTCCAAAGGTGTGTGTGTGTGTGTGTGTGTGTGTGTGTGTGTGTGTGTGTGTGTAAAATGTTCAGTCTTTTTTTCAATTATTTTTGCGTCTCAAAATCAAAATTAGCATAAAAGAAGATATTATTGTTACTATGGTAATAGTCCAGTGAATGGAATAACAAACAAGAACATAAAATCTATCCGCACAATAACATACAGATGAATAAAAGCCAAATGACATTTTAGAAATGTTTTACCACAAGGTCAGGACAACCTTTGTGTGATGTTTTCATAAACAACAGTGACTCCGGTAAATCTGAAAATATTAATGATCAGTAGCAAAGGTCATTATCTGCAGATGGAACAAAGGAACACTCATTTTTATCCTTTTTCCACAACTCTATTTCCAAGTTCAAGCATCTACAGGTTTACACACTTGATGAATACCTGCTACAAAGGCAAAAATAGACAAGTGACAACTCATGAATGGTAGCAGTTACTGATCAATATTCACACTGTAGAGCTACATTAACAAAAAACAAATACAAATGCACACCCAAATTACACAACTGACCAAGTATGGTTGTGTACCCATCCCTAAAATCTCAGCACTTGGGAATGGAAGGAGGATCAAGAATTTCGGATCAGTCCCTGCCTCAATAAAACTATGCATATGTGTGTGTTCACTCCATATATATGTGTGTTCCATATATTCCATATACATATTTCATAATCATATATATATACATATATATGAAAAACTAAAGAGATAAAACTTAAAAATACAACTACTCACTGAAGTATGCTTCATACTGAATTGAGGTTGAGGGTATGATAATAAATTATGTAGAATTTTAAGTAATAACAACCCAAAATAATCAAAAACAATGCTGAAATAATTACATGCATTGAGTAGAGGGAACATTACCAATATGCAGCCACTCATTGGGGTGGTCAGTGTTTCTTCTGCTGAAGTTACACTATAATCCAAATTGAACTCAAAAAGTTTTCCCTTCCAAACAAGAAAAATATTATTTACAAAAATAATGCAGCCTGTGAGGTCTGAATACAATAAACTCAGGGAAATTTGGGGTAACAAGCTAAAAAAGTATGTACATTTTAGACTTTTAAAAAGGTGCTCTCCCTTCAGTAAAAGTATTATTTTTACAATGAAAACCCACGTCTAAGTAAGAAATGTTTTTTACTCTGGTAACAAGATGGAGAGGAAAAAAATTCTTCGATACTCAGAAAAGAAAGTTTTGATTCTTTGCACAAAGAAACAGAGGAATCTCCCTGGAAGGCTACTAGTAAGAGCACTCTTTCAATGCTAATGGAGAAATAGGACTATATCTATTCTTTTAAAACTACATGCAGCATATAAGCTGAGGTTAAATATTTATGCAAAATTCTTCTAACAAAGGAGCAATACAATATAGTCACAAAAATAAATTTGTTTTCAGCCACTATTTACTGCTCACCTTTAAATATTAAAATTTAATTTTACTTATTTAAGAAAAGTTACATAATTCTTCATAGCAGAGTTTAAAAATAACTCCACTATTAATGTAGACCCTATATTTAATCACAGGCTAATTTACTCCTGACAGAAAGTAAATTCCACTATTTTCTGTGAGGCTTTATGAAATTGCCATCATTTTTAATTAATTCTTAATTAAAATATATTACACCACAGCTTCTACCCATCTCTCTTGATATTCTAACATAATCAATTCAAGACCATTTACATATCATTAATTAAAAGCCTTCCTCTCTCATCCTTAAAATCATAATGAGGCTCTATTTCTCATTAGCAGTCTTTAAGGGATAAAATAACAATACAGTCAAGAATGAATGGCAACTTTTTAAAAAAAATGTATACTTTTTAAAAGTATATAGTGGAACAGCATGATTTTTAACATTTCTCAGCTTTGAAGGAATCCTGATGTTTTCACAAGGAAAAATACCAAAGCAACAACTGGCTGTAATTTAAAATTAATCATCAAATGAGACAACAAATAAATTAGATAAGAAACAGGAACATCTCTCAGATCAGGAAAAACTGAACAGACTTCACAATTTGGACAAAGACAACTCTCATCATGAAATGCTACAAACAAGTCAGCAGGAGTGAAAACACACAGTTCACACTTACCTTGCTTTCATTTCCAACTTTTAAAAATTGTCATCATTTTTAATAATATAATCTAACTTCTCTTTAGGTACATTTTCCTTTTAAAAAGAGTCTCTGGATTAAATCTCTTAATAATATCTCTTAAACATTAAGATGTAGTTGGAAAAATGTATTTTAAATTCATAACTGTAATTTTTACTAGCTCACCACTGTCAAAGTAGCTAGAATCTGCACCACATGGTATTCTGAAACAGAAGCTGGTAAGAAGTCCTGTAATTAAACTTCGGAGCTATGGAGCTATGATATGTTTTACGCATTCTTAAATGAGCTGTGATATATGCTGGTACTATAAAAAGTTATCATTTATTGGTAATGAAAAGTAAAAATTAACCACCTATTCAATGATTTTACTTCTTCAGAAGGCTTTAAAATCAAAGGTAGTTCATAAGAAGATTTATTGGAACTCATGACTTTTAACCCGCTATTTTCAATATTTTGGCTGTAAGTTACAAAATTAATGCAACTTTGACCATAATTACTTTTATGGATTAATATAAAATAAAATTTCACTGCTTTTTTTCCTGTGAGCAAATGTGTGGTACTGCTTTCTGCAATATTACTTTTAAAAAAAAGACTGAACTCAATCTTAATTTGCTGTATTTTTCAGTTACCACAATCATATGTTAAGGCAAGCACAAATAGTAAATAAGTGAAAATAAAAAATGTAACCAAAAAAAGTAACAACAGATAATAGAGGCAAAATAAAATCAGATTCCTGTCCTAGGAATATGCAGAATTACTGTCACAACATTAACTCTATGTAGGTGCTTCATATCAAGCAGATCAGATTTATACCACTGTGTTCTGTCAAATGCAGGTGTTCCACCACAACTTGTCAAGACAGGCTGTCTGAATCCTCACACGTCAGACAGAATCACAGTACTTGGTGTTTTGGTCTGTTGACAGCAATTTATTTTGATGTGTGTCACAATATGGAACTCTTCGATGCTCTGCACTATGGTGCCAATAAGTCCCACCCTACTTTTTTCTACTACCAGATACTACAGGTTTCGTAAGGGGAAAGAGTAAAGTTTTATCTCACTTTTAAAGCACCTTTCCTTAAATCCCTTAAGTTAATTTAAAAGTAGAGAAGCGTGCCGAAGAGAAGCAAGCATTGTCTTGAGACATTCCTGAATCCCAGATCTCCACATCCTATTGAACCCACCAGCCAAACAATCAGGGTGTAGCAGTGCCAGCTAGCATGGGAACAACAAGGGGCTTTCAAAATGAAGTCAATGTACTTAGAACATCCTGAGACTGAGCAACAGCTCAGGTTCCAAATCCAGGATGGTGAAATGTGTTTTCAGTTATTTCACAGCACCTATTTCAATCTCAAAGTAAAATTTTCACGTATGATGCACCTGATAAGTGCAACACTAGGCAATGCAGTGATTGAGACAATGAATGGAAATAGACTTCTTTACTGGTTTTGCAAATGTGCATTCCAGAAACCTGCGCAAATTCTTCATTACTCCCTTAAGAATATGAAATATAACTTACATGTGAATTATAAAACATAGCTAATTAGCCAGATGTGATGGTGCACACTTGTAATCCCAGGACTTGGGAGACTAAGAGAAACAAAAGCCTAAGATCAGCCTGGGCTACACAGTGATATCGTCTCTCAACAAAATAAAACAAACCAAAAAAAGCTAATTAGATGAGAATATACAATATTTAACCAAAAAAGAAGAAAAAACTCAGAAAGGTCTTTTACCTTTATAATCTTTTTCTATATCATATTCTAATTTTTCATATCGAAAGCTTACAACTAAATGTCAAAGTAGACAGCTTAAGGATACAATAGCATACACACTCAAACACAAATACTGGAAATATATACAATATTAAAGTATTAACATCATTCATAAATGAAAATAAAGCCATCTTTACATCTAAATAGTTTTCTTGTAAGGAGAGAAAACATCACTAGTATTTCCATGATTCCTATTTCCACAGAGTTCGATTATCATTTCAGTTAAACTCAGATATCCTTTAACAAGCCTCAACAATGGATAATATTATAAACTCATGAGTAACAAATACTTAAATAATAAAACTCATCTTAGGCTGTGGAGAAGGCTCAGCAAGTAAAGCATTTCCCACAGAGCTCAGATCCCCAGAAACTACATAAATGCTATCCCTGATTATAATTTTAGCACTGGGAAAGGAGGAATCACGGGAGAAGCTGACCAGCCAGACAAGTCACAATCAGTTAAGCTCTAGGTTTAACAAGAGACCCAGCCTCAATGAGTAAGATGAAAAGTGATCTAAGAATATAGACATCGACCTCAGACTTCCACATCCATCTGCACAAACATGGGCACACACACACACACACACACACACACACACACACACACACATGCAAAAAAAGACATAAAACTGTTGTTTTATAAAAGACTATGAGTAAAAGTACAACTGTGTATTTAAGATTCGTTTTCAAACTACATAGAATAAAAAAAATTTTATCTATTGAGTAGGGACTCTAGTAATACTGTCTATAGCTGGTATAATTTTATTCATAAGAACTCATCTCCAAGGAATTCCACCATATTTTTTCAATCTAACAATCACTGCATCTTTTCTATGAAACAAGTGGGTAGTAAAGCAGATTTTTTTGTTTTTGTAAAACAAATAAGACATAAGATTTTACTGAGCTGGAATCAAAGTTGAACACACACTCCCAAACTTAAACTATTTAATCAAATGATATTCTGTGAGTTGTTGGTCAATCACTTTGCACAGTTCTGAAGACACCATTGACAAAGTATACTATACATGATGCAGCAAGCAAACCTGTAAATACAGACTCAGTGAAATTTTTCTGTGTATCTATATGTGTATCATGTATGTGTGCTCCATCCAGAAAAGAAGGCATGTCTGTAACTCAAACCCTAATCTATTCTTCCATAAATAAGATGTATCATCACAATAATAACAATGCCAGCCAACACAGAACAATCCTTAACTAGTTTCACAACCAGTATTGATAATGGAAGCAAGATTAGGAGTCAAGTACACAATACTGATCCAAAAAAAAAAAAAAAAAAAGCCCTGCAAGCTGGGCATGGTGCTGCACATCTTTAATCTCAACATGGGAGGTGGATACAGGAGGATTAGGAGTTCAAATTCAAGAGAGCTTATATAGTAGTGCTTTAGGCCAATCTAGGTTATATGAAATCTGTCTCAAAAAAAAAAAATTTGCTTCAGGACCAACCACAGTGGTACATACCTATAATCCCTGAACTTGGGAAGCTAAAACAGAAAGATCTGGAGTTGGAGGCCAGTCTGGGCTACATAGCAAGATTCTGTCAAAAAAGAGGAAGAAGAGGACAGGGATGAGGAAGACAAAACCTTTAACAGGGTGAAGATGAGATACATATGACTAGACGTATCAACATAACAAAAACACATAGGTTATCCAGTTTTCTCCAAAATGGTTCCAAAAATCCAAATAAGCTGCTATTCCAAAAGATGAGATATTACACAATAAAAGAAGTATTAAACTAGGGAGGAGTTTGTTTCAAAGAATTTACAGAACAAGGATAATGAAATTGATAAATAAATCTTGGTGTTAAAAAGTCCTGGCCATGAATACGTATTCAATATGCTTGTAAAAGGAGAAAAATTTAAAAAAAAAAAGAAAGAAAGGAAGGTAGACAGGCCAGAGGGCGCCCTGGGGTCCGTGAAGGTGGACGGTGGACATGCAGAAGAGTGGGAGGGAGTGGGATGGATTGCAGAAGGAAAGAGAAGAGGTATGAGTGGAGACAGGACGGAAGGAAGCAGAGATGAGTGTTCAATACACTTGTAAAACTAGAAAAATAAAATAACATTTAAAAATTTTACAAAACAAAAAGGCCCTGACTATATGGTGAAGTATATGTTTTGTGTGTGTTTCTGAATGCATATAATTATAGAATATATTATACTCTCTGTCTATATATATTTTCCACTTACATTACTAAAATACATATAGTTGAACTAAAAACAATACAAGAAAATTATAGAATAAAAGGAAGAAGGAAGGTGAGAAATAAATACAAACCACATTCTTTGCCACGGATAAACTGCGGACACAGTTCTAGAAATTCAGAGAAAGAGCAAATAAAAGCAGTGAAACCTTGCACCTAACCAAAAAATAGTACAATGAAAAGAAAACTATCCAGACTACGAATTGGAAGAGCTAGGTGTTAATCTGTACCTCGGCTCTGCAAGTCAGGCAGTGACCTTCAATAAATCCTTCACTTATCCTTTCTGAGTCCCTGCTTCCTACTCCACAAAGCAAGAATAACATGCCCTGCCGACATCAAAAGCTGTTATGAGGATTAAGTAGATTATGCAAAAGCACTATACAAATACTCAAGAACAATTCAAAGCGATTGAAAATCAAGTATCACTTCTGATCTTCTGGTTCAAGCAAGCAAATGAAGCGTGTGCTTCAACTTCCCCTCCTTCTAAATTCCCATGACTGAGATGGTAAAGGGTAGAAACAACTGAAAATGGGAAGGTCTTACAGGACACGAGATTCTTAAGCATTTCAGGAAGTTGAATAGCAAAGGAGACACTACACCAATAAACCTGACAAACAGGAGAAGAGACACAAACTCACAACAAAATCGAAATGCAGAAGTAGGAGCCCCTTTTCTCAGCATGGCTTGAACAAAGAGCTGCAACAGGGAAGGGGCGGTGAATTAACCAAGTCTGATCAACACGTGAGCCTTGTGCCCGCACCTTGTATTTTCTACATACTTGTCAGTCATTTTCCCAGAATAAGTTAAACTACTCTTCAAAAATAAAACAAAATTAGCAGTATAAAAGATAAACCAATGGGTACCAATGTTCTTGTTTCACAATAACACTCAAGAAATACAATGTATTTAATTTTGATAGAATCAAAACTAGATGCTACTTATGAAGGTTATCTATAGCACAACAGAACATAATACAACAAAACTTGAGAGTTAAAAAAAGAGGAAGACAAGAGATACTATAAATAAGTCAAATTTCTTACCATGGAATAACTATACACACAGTTAAAATTTACATTACTGAAATTTCTGGTGGGTAACTAGCAGAAAAACTAAAACCAGAAGATGAAATGCAGTCTTTCTAAAAATGTGATAGGAAGTAGGCATAGCAAGAGGTAACAGAAGTTCTTCATTTGTGAAAGGGAATTCTTTCATAATCTAAAATGATCTCTAACTAGTTGAAAAGGTTCTTTTCAAAATGGATTAACCCAGAAAGTTAACCTGAGGGATGTAAAGTCTGACTACTTAGTCCAAGATCATTCGGCCTTTCAAAAAAGACAATTCTTCATTCAGGTTGGGAGGAAAAATTATCTTTTAAGCATGTAAGTACAGAAGAAAAGGAATAGAACTTAAAAATAAGGAAGACTTTATCTTTCATCTTTGTGATAAAGGGAAGAAAAGCGAAGCTGTAATTTCCTAATCCTTCAGGCTGAAGAATGGCAACTGGGAATAGTATTTTCAACCTCAAATTTCTATTCTGGAAGTTGTTAATCGGTGTGAATGGTGGATGGCTTAATTATATAAGGACCGTATTAATGTCTCTAAGGAGGGAGAGTGATCCGATAGGTTTTAATTTGAAACACTCTTCATAAAATTAAAAAGGAATGCCAACCTGACGGTAATCTGTGCCTCTGTGGAGAGGTAAAAGGCCACTGTAGCTCTAAGAATACAACTCGATCAATTAGGTTTGGAAGTCAAATTGATCTGGTTCTGGTCAATAGTCATGAATGTTATTCACTGGACAGTCAAAGGAGCAGTTTCAGCTTCTGTCCCAGCTAGCGGGTTTTTCTCTAGGTTACCTGCAGCCAATGAGAACTGCTTTTATCTGTACAAGGGTAACATTTAACTGTTTATATCCTCTGAAACAACTGTCATAAGGATTAAAATCTTTATATCTGGATGTAAGATGCAGCATTAACCTTTTACCCAATTTGGAAAAATTTGGACCCATGCTCTTCTACTGTAGAATTTAAATAGCATTTTAGCACAGCACATGTGTATTTACACACAAAGGCGAATGGAACAAATTAGTAAAAACAAATCTGTAGCTGTAAACTTAGCTAACAGAAGTGATGATCTTTCAAAACCACAATCACAGGCAGAACAGCAAGGTCCAAAAGGAAAGCACCTGTGCCTGGGAGTGGTACAGGTTGTTAACTGATTCTTCATAGGTTCCAGCCTCCAAGACCACTGCTGACAAATGCTTCTGCCTCAGCTGTTGGCCTTCTAGACAGTGCAAGCCATACATGGAATTGTTCATTTCTAATAGTCAAAATTTAAAACTCAAAAAGAAATACAAATTTTAACATACTTTCATTCAATATTTTCAAAACATCATTTCAATGTATAGAGAATATTTTAAAAATTCTTAATAGCATTGTTTAAATTGTTTCAGCACTTATGACATAAAAATGTATGCATTTTACATTTATAACCATCTCAATTCAAACAAGCCATATTTTAATTACTCAGTAGCTACATATGACTAAAAACTGTGATTTGACGTTATCCTTCCAGTTGATAAATGTAACTTAATAAGAACAAAGGATTTGGTTTCTATTAGTTTCCTAACATCGCAAAGAATTAAGCAGCAGTCTTCTTAGTTGTTTGGTGTTAACAAACTTTAACTTCTATTAAAATATTGGGGCGGGCTGGAGAGATGGCTCAGGGGTTAACACTGCCTTGCAAGTAGAAGCTCTGAGTTCAAAATCCCAGCCAGGTCCCACATAAAAATGCCAGGTAGGAACACTTCTATCCCTGGTGGGCAGATACTGGGAAATTCCAGAGGAAAGCAAAAAGGAGATAGATGAAATCCAGAATGATCCCCAAAGTTACCCTTATTCCACAGGGACACACAGTGCCCTATGATACACACACACACACACATACCACACGCGCAAAAAAGAAAAAAGATTGATGGCAAAAATCACATTTGTTTGCCTCCAGTCACTGCTGAATCTACACCAGGAAAGCAGTAAAGGAGAGAGGGCAGCACCTGAGTCTAAGAATAAAGAGCATGAGAACAGACGATAGCACCATTTCCTTCCAGAACAGTAAAAGGTAGGTTTATAGACAGCTCTGGGGACAGACCCACACCAAATGACAGGGTGGGCATTTCCATCATCCCATCGTGAAGACTACAAAGCCAGGAACTCTGTGGCACTACCGATTTAGGGAGGACCTAGCCCAGCTCCCAAATTCAGGACAAGCCTGGACGTACAGACATGCCTGGGACAAGTTCCAACAGAGTACCATGCACGTGGAGGGATAAACAACCAATGTGAAGCGGCCATCTAAGCTGCCCCTGCAAAGGACACCTAGTAAACAGTTAAATGACTGGTGGCTGTCCCCCGGAGGAGAGATGGCAACACCTGATTGGACCCCGTCCCCATATAAGCCCAAACGCCCATAATGACTCTGAATCTGAGGCCTCTCGCCCACTGCTACTTCTAGCCTGATTCCCGGGGTCTGGTGGTGACCCTGTCGCCGGCTAACCCATTCGCCTCGAGCCCCGCCCCCCCCAGGCCCGGCTGGGAATTCGGCAACAAGACTCGCTCAAAAACCTTGAATTTTCACTTGGATTTGGGGTAACTCAAACAAACTTAAACACTTCCATCTATAATCATTTACTGAGAGACTGTTAAAATGTCAAACACTATTCTAAGCACTAGCGATACAGCAATGAGGAAAATAAAATATATCACTCAAGGAGCCCGCATTCTAAAAGGAAAATTGACAATAGTCAGCGAACACAGAAAAGAATTGGAAGGAAAATAGGAAAGGAGGATAGAGTATAACAGGAAGAGAAGAGGAATGCTTTATCTAGAAAAATAAGTGACAAACTCTCTAATGGTGACAAATTTGGATAAAGACCGGAAAGGAAGAGGGAGTTCCTTGGATATCTAGGCAGGACTGTTCCAGGCAAAGAGAGCAAGTGCATGGCATCAAGAGGAGAGTACAGGGGCTGGAGAGGTGGCTCAGGGATTAGGCCTCTGCCTTGCAGGCAGAAGGTCCTGAGTTCGGATCCCAGATCCCACGTATAGACGCCAGGCGGAAGCGGGGGCGGCCTGCGCTTCTGGTCCTGGTAGGGCGGAGCCTGTGAATCCCGGGGCAGAGTAAACAAGAAGGTGAAGGCGTCCATGGGGGTTCCCGAATTCGTCCGTAGTTCTACACACACACACACACACACACAGACACACACACGCGCGCACATACATACGCACACACGCACAGTTGAATAAAGAATAATAAAAAATAAATCAATAAATAATAATTAAAAAAAAGGAGAGTACACCTGGCGGCCGCAGGAACAGAGGCCTTCGAGGTAGGAGTGCAGTCCAAGCCCAGAGTAATGGAGGGATGACATCATAGAGGCTGAAGTGGACCAGAGCACATGGGCCTTTCAGGCCCCAGATGAATGACCAGCCGCAAGAACAGTGACATCATCTGACTTACATATTAAGAGAATTTATTTGGCAGTTGTGTGAAGAAATGACTTTGGGGCAATGAAGCAGAAACAGGGCTCACACTACAAGGCTACTGCAGTAACCAGAGAGAGCATTAATAAAAGGGAAGAAGTGATATTAGGTTTATGAGTTTGTCTGTTTTCTTCTGTTTTGTTGTTTCTGTTTCTCTAAGACATACTTAGTATGCAGCCCAAGCTAGTTTGAAACTCACGATCTTTCTATCCTTATCTTCTTATTGTAGGAATGGTCTTCTGTTTTTTTTAAAGTTTCAGTTTTATTTTTTTAAAATAGCCAAAATGAGGGTCAGTGAGATGGCCCAGCAGGTAAAGGCACCTGTGTGCTAACCTGACAACCTGAGTTCAATTCTCGGAGCCCAAATAGAGAGAACCCACTTCCAAAAGCTATCCTCAGACCTTCATACATTTTCTGGCTCTTTCTCTATCCCCCTCTTCTTGTCCCCTATTCTCTTCTCAAATAAATTGAAAAACATTTTAAAATAGAAAAATAACAGTATGAAAAACATTTGAGTATATTTCACCTGCTGCCAACTAGCAACATTTCACCTAGGTAGCACTGGGTATGGGTGGGCGGGCACATTTATTGTTTTGACCATTCAAGAATAAGTATTTTTCTCCTAAACACCTCAAGATTTCCTAAAAATGTGGTATTTTCTCAAATAACCACAGTACGGTTACCAACCTCAGTAATTTAACCTCATGCTGTACTTTTATTTAATCCACTCTTTGTACTCCAATTTTGTCAATTGCTCCCATAATGCCCTACCTACCATTTCATCCACTCCAGTTCAGGATACAGACTAAGATCAGATATTACAATTTGCTGTCAATCTCTTCAGACATCTTTAATCTGAGATATTTCTAAGACACTGACATTTAAAAAAAATAATACCACCTCCCATTTTCAGTGATTACTTTGGGTTTTCTCTGATTTTTACTCATAATATTTGAGTTCTGTAGCCTCCACGACATACAGATAATGTTGTGATCCATCTGGACTGTCACATTTAGAGATGCAGGGTGTACATCTGTCCCTCACTGGTGCTACCTATTTAGCCACTTGGTCAAGGTATTACCTCATTCCTCCTGTCCTGCTTTCTTGACCACTAATAAGCACATCTGGGGAAACGCTTTTAAACCACATGAACAGTTCACTCCTCCCAATCAAAATCACCCCTTTAACTTAGAATTTGTTAAAGATTCCTGCCTGGTCCAGTCTTATTATGATGGCTGCAAACTGCTGGTTTCCCAACCCCATTCTCCATCTCTAACTCACTTACTTACCTAGTATCATCAGCATGAACACATGAATTCTTATTCAAAATTCACTATTGTCCATGCTTTGGTGTTCAAATATCCCAGAATCATCAGTGGGATAAGCTGGCTCTCGTTTCCTGGTGGCAAGTTCCCAACATCTTTTTCAGTACTTCCAAATACTCCAGCATAACAAGATGCTTCAGAATCAGTTTGAACCTACCGTGCACCAAGCTACCGTGCACTCAAATGAAAGAACACTATTCATTTGAGTGAGAAATGCTTTAAGGACCAAGATCTGGTTGTCAGTTGAGTTCACTGTTTCAGGAATGTCTTTGTTTTTGGACTTTCAGAGTCTATTTTTTTAAAAAAAACTGCACCTACTAATGAAATATATGGAGGCAGTAAGGGAGTAGGGGGGGAAGGTGATTCCAAAGTTTCTATTCTGAACTATTAAATGAGTAATGTTCTCTTTCAGTCTAAGAAAAGGCTTACCAAGGAAAATTAGGAATAGGAATAGGAAAATTGGATCAGTCCAGAAATCTCAGGTTCTATCACACATGCTGCTGTAGGTCAGACTGTCTGCAGCCCTTCAAAACTCATGTTGAAGCCTAGTCCCCAAGGCAACAGTATTAAGGATGATCTTTAGCAGATGATTAGAGGTCTCTATACTCATGAGGTTGGCTGGTATTCTTATAAAAGGGTTGAAAGGAACCAAAAGTCTCCCTTTTTTTGTCCTACTGCCACAAGTACATGACCAAGATCTTATTTTAAATACAGAACAAACATGAGTACAACTTGATTTGCATTTCCCAGTCTCCAGAACTGTAAGAAACTGACTAGTTGCTCACAAATTACCCAGGCTCAAGTGCACTGTCAAAGCAGCAAATGGCTCATCTCCTCCCTCCATCACTGTGCTGCCAGCCACTCAGCACACCTGCTCCCAACAAAGAGAGCCTTTGCTTCTGTATAGAATGCTCACTCCCAGCATACCAAAGAACCTTAGTAAACATTGCTTATATGAGTTTTTTTAAAAAATCACAAGAATTCAAACTTATGATATTAAAATAGAACCCAACATTTCCCTTCCCCATCTAATCTTCCCGTGACACTTGCTATTTCAGCCCAATGTCCAAATCAGAATTCTCTAAGATTTATTCTTATCTCCTTCCCTTCTTACCAATCAAGTTCAGTCTGTGAGTTCTGTTGACACAATCTCTTTATTCTGTTTCTGTTTCTCCATCCTTAATGCTACTCATGTAAACTAAGCCACATCACCACTTACTGGGCCTATGACAGCCTGCTTCCACGTCTGTCCTCCTAAAATCCACTTTACTCAAAAGTCAAAGTGACCTTTAAAAATGATTCTCTATGCCTTTTCTGCTTAAAAATCAGTCTTCCCATTGCTTTCTGGAATAAAGTTAAAATCTTTACTGTGTACAGAATCCTTGTTATGATGTGGCTCCTGTTCTCTCCACTCTCTTCTCACACTCCTCTCTCTATATGACACTTCACCCCTGAGGACTGAGCTCCTCCTTAACTACAGAAATCCCTTCTGTGTGCAACTTCTGTACTTGTCCATCATCCAGTTCTTTTAAAACCTGTTCTTTTCCCTCACTAATCTCAGTCAAATGGTATGTCTTCAAAGAACTATTTCCTTTGAATGACCCATTCAAAGTGGTTTTACTATTGTCACATATTATGACTAGCACATACCTTTTACTCAATATTTGTCAGGCCACTATGAAAAATAAGAAAGATATGAATGTGAGAAAGATATGTATGGGGTTGGGTGTTTAAACAGAAGTGGCAGGGAAAAGAGAGAGGATGAGAGTAATCCATGTACATTATGTACAAATGTGTGACTGGCAAAGAACAAACAAAAATTGTTGAATAAAAGACCCCATTAAACCCTCATTCAGCAGAGCTGGTGCAGAAGAGATTAAACATTAACTGGGCCTTTTGAACAAAGTCAGTGCCTTCCAATGTCATGTATCTTAATAAGCGGTAATATTTAAAGAATCGGGGTAATCACAGTCACAGTGACCTGCACAAAGACTTTGGTCATCTTAGAACCAGACTCCCTACACAGAAGGTTGAAAAGCTCATTACTTTATGAAGAATGTGGTATCTCACATTTCCACTTCCCATATTCTGAACTCTTACAGGCGATACTGACAAAGCTGGGCCTAGTGGTACACACTTGCAGTCCTAGCACTCAGGAAATGAAAGCAGGAAGATAATGAATTCCCTGCCTCAGCCAAAGGAAAAAAGGGAAAGGGGAATGAAAAGTGGAGTAGAAGAAAATACAGGCTGGGCAACCTTACTTACTTAGCAATAATTAAGGAATTCTATATTTAGCCTATTAGACCTACAACTCATTACCTACATGTAACCTGTTACTTATTTAGCTTTTGTGTTTTAGAATTGCTATATAAGTAGGCTCACATGGAAAACTCATCACATCATATGTAACAGGTGATAGAAAATATACCTTAAAGGCTATGTCACAAAAAGATGTGCAACACCGAGTGCTAAATAAAGTCCTCAAGATCAAAATGCTTGTTCTTTTATACTAGTCAACCACACACCACCCTACTTTGCAATATACAATTGACATGGAATTTGCTCACACACACACACTAGCACAAGACCTTGACATACCATAAAACTGATTTGTGTTAATAAACATCTCATGAAGCATTAAAAAGTCTCTTCATCAGCATCAGACATTCTAATCAGTTTGTTTCACCAAGACATTGTGACAATGCTAGTTAAGAGATTTATGCTAAGGAATAGCAGATATGCTGACGTATCTGTTACAAGTTTTCAATCTCATAAAGAACTAAATTCAGTCGAGAACTCGTTAATGACAAAACTGCTAGAACACAAAAACTTAAGGTATAAGAATAATAACACTGGGGCTCGAGATGGCCTCAAAAGCAAAAGAATCTAATTTCAGATCCCATATAAAAACATTACTCCTGGCTCTAGAGGACGGAGCTTGGGAAACCCCCATATCAAAACAAGAGAGAGAGAACAATTCTGAAGTCACCCTTGAGCTTACAAAGACACATAAACTCAAGTGTTCTCTTGTGCACACATGCGCACAAACACTCAAACAATAATATAATAAAGCACTGCTTACTGGTTCAACATTATATTACAATGTAAGAATACCTGGGGTCAGTTAAGACAGCTCAGGCAGGGAAGTAACTTGCTTACAAACCTGGTGACCTGATTCAATCCAGGAAATTCACACAGTAGAAGAGAACGGACCCCATCTATGCACTATACCATGTGTGTGTTTCACACTCTCTTGCATGTTCATTTCATTCTTTCTTTTTTCACAATAAAGTATTAGAAAGAATTTCTAAGGGTTTCTTAGTAGAATATATCACACCAAAATTCTCATCTAAATAATGAGTTACATCCTGCAAGATTTAAGAGAAATTTAAGATAAAAATCTATAACCAACTTCAATTTTTTGTTTTTCTCATTATTCATATTTCTTTTATCACCAACACAACCTATTTTATCTTTAAGATACAAATTTCTATGATGTCTCTTTGAAGTACAAGAGTTCTATCAGTAAACATCACTGAGTTCATAGTTAACACAATAACCAGGGGTGATGAGTGTGGCACAGCAGGTAAAGATATCTGCACCCAAAGCTAGTGACTTGAGTTCAATTCTCAGTGCCCAGGATTCACATGATGGAAGGAGAAAACCAACTTTCAGAAAATCATTCTCTAACCTCCACAAATCCATCTGGTACATTAATACTCTTGTTGTCTCTCATAAATAAATATAAAACATCTTTAAAATAACCAAACACAGAATTGAGACATGATGGACTATTACTACTAGTTTAACTTCAAATATCTTGTAAGATTTATTACTATAATTATTATTTCCATCCCAATGACAATTTTGGAGTTAATAATGACAATAATAAATACTGCTAAATAATAATGTGCCTTCCCGGTTTATGAATCTGTGTCTTCCATGAAGGAATCATATAAACTATACTGAACATACAAATCTTAAATAAAGTACCTAAAATTAGACAGGATGGAATCTAACGAATACAGCATCTCTAACTTAGAAAGATGTGAAAACTCAATTCCATGGGCCAAAGATAGTGTAAACATGTGGAAAATTACCACTAAATTTAGCTCCTAACATTCTTCTCCTGTTCTATGAACTTGATTTTATAAACCTCTCAAGATAAAAGTCATCAGCTAATACTTACCTCCATGTTTCCATATAATTATATCCATTCCTAAGAAAACAAGGTGTTGCTTATACTATAATGGCTCAAGATAACTCAGAGGAAAGTATCAATTTTGGTTAGAAAACAGTATTTTAGAGATCAAAAAAATGTTCACATTTAAAATCAACCAACCTCCTAAATCCTATAACACAGAAAAGATTTTTTTTAATGTATTATCACTTTTGGTTATCAACTACATATTAGATCAGGATTTAAAACACATTTTAATGTGTGAAAAGTACAAAGAAATAACTGAAACATTTAAGCTGAAGATAAGTGGAGCTATATAAAAGACTTACTATTAATAAACAATACAGAAACAACTTGAAATATGGGAGTGAATTTAAAAACTAAGTAAAAATATACCAAAACAAATATCTTGGTAATGCAAAAAATCTTTAAATGATAAACATTCATTCTAATAGTCATTTTTGCAAAAGTATTATGTTTAGGTGTGAATATATAATTTAATATTATATGCTACATAATCTAATTAACCAAAGAATGTTTTTCTAAGATGGCAGTTAATTTCCTTAGCACACAATAAATGCACATCACTCTAGTTATTTTCCACATGACATTAAACAAGCACCCTGCTATAAGTTCATATATAAGTATTGCCAGGAACACATAAAGGCAAAGTTACAATGTAATAAACACATTTCTGTTTGTAGAATTAATTGCTTCTATCACCTGCCCCTTCCTTGCAGAAATTCTCAGAACCCAAAGAAAATTTATTTTGATTTTAGATTTGAAAGTTCACTAAAAACCACTCAGTTGGTAGGGTGGTTTATCCAGCACGTATGAAACCCTGAGTTTGAGTCCCCAGCACCAGACACTGGATGTGAACATACATGCTTTTAACACATGTACTCTGGAGGTGGAGACAAGATCAGAAGTAAAAGATCACCCTCGACTACACAGAATAAAGACCAGCTTGGACTACATGAGACCTATGTCTAAGGGAGGAGAAAAGGAGGAGGACAGCAAGTGATCACATACTCAGTAGATTTTTTTTTAAGAGACATAGGAAATAAAAGACAACAGTAAAGAAACCTTAGTTTGGGATTTCATATTCAATACCTGAAGAATAAGGAGGAGGAAGAGGGGAATAAGAAGCAGCCAGTATAATTTACAAGTAATAACTCTACACTGTAAATTTCGTAATGAAGACTCTGAGATTTTGTGTATAATTACAGATAAATGTACTAACCATCTTTTGAAACTTCATGGGAGCAAAATGGCCATCAGTTTATTTCATAATCCTAGATTTTAACAGCTTTTCTAACAACTAGCTGTCTATGTAATTGCTAAGCAATCAGCGAATTACTGTGAACTTTTACCTTTTTCACTCATCAACAAGATAGCTATATGTTATTAGCTCAAGTAATAATAATAAATTTAAATGCTTGACTTATACATAGAAGCATGTTTGATTTAGATGACACTGAACTTTGTTCCCTAGAAATACACTGTGAAAAGCTGCACAGAAATATGTGAATCAGCAACAGGAATCACAAAAATGAAGTGGCTGGTACTTCCCTAGATCTGCAACAAATCAAAGTAATAACCTCAAGCCTAGCTGCATATTCTGGGTGTTCTCTTGATTCTACAGACAAACTTCGCCACTGTTGTTTCTGTTACTGTTTTGCTTGTGATCTCTTACGCCTGAAGAAACCTTAAGATCACTTGTCTACCAGCATGTAACATATCGCTCCAGAGACCAACGTAAGACTAGAGGACTAAGGATGTGGCACTTGTGGTTGATGCACAGGGCTGGGCCTAACTCTCAGAACCAGGGAAGAAAGAAAAGAAAAAAAAAAGGAAAGGAAAAAATTGACATAGAAATTATAATTAATAATACTGCATTCAGGATTTTTACTGAGACAATTATAGCTGCTTCTGTAAAGCAAGAGGTGACTAACTACACAAGATGATGGATATGTTAATACGTGTCATTAATAATTTTACCTTCTATCTCATAATAACATGTTGCATACCTTAAATAACCTAAATTTTATATTTTTATTAAAATGAATTTTTAATTATGACAAAAATAGTTAAGTGTGTTGATTTGGTTTTCTGAGAATTAAATGGCTTACCTTAAGTAACTCATAAACCAAATCTATGTGCTTGTTTCCCTCATACATTTTAAGAAGACAAACCCTCAATATACTAAGCCTTCATAAAAAGGAATAAATAATTATCACATGCAAAAAATAAATAAATAAACCAAATCTATGAAGTATAAAAAACTTTTAATGGGGACATTATGAAAAATAAAGTAAGTTCAATGAGAAAAACTGAGTAAAGGAGGATTGAATCTTCAGCGTGTTGTTTAAAGCAAGTAATTGATTCTAGAAAGTAAATACTTTTTACTTGCTAAATACGTTTACTTTTTTAAAGTACATTGTAAAATTTGATTAATAACTTATACGTTATTATAAACATGTCTCATTTCAGAGCTCTACTTATGAGTCACTACAATAGAATCCAGGATCCTAAGTGGCGATTATTTCACTTACAAATTCTATGTATTTTGTTCTCTCGAATGATATATCAATGTCCTATAACATTCTTCCTAATTATATTATTGTATTTTCTGTTTAAAGAAAATGAATAAAAGGCCTTACAAGATGGCTCAGCAAGTTAAAAACAACAATCAACAGAGGGCTAGAGAGATGGTTCAAGGGTTAAGACTCTGACTCACAAGCAGAAGGTCCTGAATTCGGATCCTAGGTCCCACATAAAACACAAGACAGAAACAGTGGAGGCCTGTACTTCTGGTCCTAGTGGGCTGAGCCTAGGAAATCCCAGAACAAAACAAAAAGGAGGTAGAAGCAATCCAGGATGATTCCCAAAGTCACCTTTGGGCCTCCACAGGGACACACAGTGCCCTCAGATAAACACACAAATACATACATACACATAATTAAAAAAAAAAATCACAAATAAACTCTAAACTTAAACGTTTAATTATATAAGAATACACTGTTACAAATTAGGAACTAAATGTATAATTACTTTATACCGTTGTTTTTAAACCAGGTCTCTTACAACAATTCATACAATTAAGAACTTGACTAGTGCTCTCTGGTACTATTTAATCAAGAGGACCTCTTTGGAGTGCATGGATTCAACACATGATTTAAAGGAGGAAAATGAGACAGTCAGCAGAGAGGAAGAAAACTATTCCCTATATATTAGACCTTACAGTCTCTGTACTGCAGATAATATATCTCTTTTCTTAGCCATAGGCTACCCACTCACAAGTCTTTACAACATCCACAGAGGTGGTAAGGAACAATTTAATACAACAGCCCGCCCCACAGAAAATTTCCACTCAACTTTAAAGGCTTGTCATATCTGTCCCATCAATTGGTGAGAAGAGATGAAAATGGATTCTCAAGAGCAACAGGCTTAATGCACTACCCCTGAGGTAGTAAACCATCCCACTTAGTGTAAATAGTTTTGAAACCTGGTGATATAAGTATAAGATCCATTTCTCGTCTGTAAAAGCAAAGGCTAAAGCATATTAACTGTTATGGTTTCAAATCATCAATAAAGATAAAATACCAGAAGGAAAGGAAAAGATCCACTCTCTGGTTCTGGACTTTGATCCTAGGAAGTGAACTGAACACATGGCAAGTCCAGTTTACAACTTTAATTTAAATTACTAGCTATATTTTTGAAAAAAATTACTAATTGCTAACCAAAACAGAAAGAAATTTGGTATGCTCAAAAGAAAAGTTAGACTTTACTGTCAAAAGTCAAAACTGAAATTACCTAAAAGTAATCCAGAATACGGCTAGCGGACCACAAAAGAAGGCACAGAAACTGACAACAGAAAGTCTGCATCTCTCACAGAGCTAACTCAAAATGTTCTTAATTATGATAGTACTTCGATAAATCATCTTTTAGCTGCTTTGAGGTCTCGTGTATTAACGGTTTATTTTAAATTTTTTTGAAGTTATTTTTAAATGTTTCATTGGCACTGAAATGGAGACTATATTAAAATTAATGGCCCAATCTTACAATGTCAATGTCAATAAAACAGTTCCACTAGGTATGCCAGCCCCTCGGTAACATACAATGAAGTCTGATACATAGGTTTCTTTAGATCTAATAAAGCACCATTGGAGGCACACAATTTTTTGACTGATTCCACATCAGAATCGGAGAACCCACTCAAGTTATAAAACAGGTGGTTAAGTTACTTACCAGTTAATTCTAGAACACATGTTCACTCAAAAGAATGCAAAAACACTCTAGAAAGGTATGAAAATGTACCAGCTAAGTAATATATGTTGAAAACATTACAAATCATAATAGCACTAATAATTCCTCTTAGTTAAGATGCTAAAATCTTACTAAAATGCAATGCATCACAGAATTCAGTTCAATCCTGGCATTTTTACTTGGGAACATAGCAAAAGCACTAACAAGTAACGATCTGCACAACGCTTCTGAAGCATGGGAAGGAAGAACAGAACTAGAGTGGCCTTACAAGAAGGGATTTGGCAATAGAAACACTATCACAAGGCTTCTTGGAGAATAAGGCCGAAGCCAGTGGCTGCTGTTTGTACTCTAGCATTAGTAAAGACTGTTCTGCCAGAGGCAGGAAGGTTGGTAAGTGAATGCAGCAATACCAAATTCAGTCAGAGCAGCCTTCAAAACGTAATGGTTCATTCAGTGCAAGCATTAGGAAGAGGCTAATGGAAGGGTTTCCTAGTCAGCTAGATTGAACACAACATGAGGTCCTCCCTTGGCATCCATGCTGAACAGTGTTTAATTCTGCCTTTGGTTGTACAGCCTGTTATCTTTAGGACATTGTGGGGGTAACAAAAGAGATTTTGAACTTTGTTTACTAATTTATGGAACTTTTTAAAAAAGCGATAAGGCTCAGGTTCCCTCCACAATCACAACCTTGACTGAAGGTACAAATAAGTAACTGTGCTACTTTAGGTACCTGTTCGTTATTTTGTGCTCCAGGATCCTTCTTCAATAAACTGAAAATAGTGACTCACTTCTCTTAGTGCTATATACAGCGTCATTCCGGAGCAGAAACTGAGCCAAAATTGAACTCAGACTTCCAATCTTTTTCCACTCACCAGCCTTGCTTTGAGAAAAATTTCTATTCAAAAATGTCAATGTTGCTCAAGTAGTAATATACATAAGATTGAGAAACTTGTGAAATACAATTTCTAATTCAGCAGATCTGGGATGGGACATAAGAATTTGCAGTTCTAATAAGTTCCCAGGTGATGCCAGGCTGTCAAATCATTCAACAAAGCATACTTTTAAGTAGCAAGGGTCTACCGAACACACAGGTTTAAAAAATAGTTTGTCCTTTTTCCAGTGATTCTATTTCTCCAATTTAATTTCTTCATTTGCAAAATGAAAAATACATATAATTTCACCTTTTGCAAAAAAAAAACACTAAACAGACAAGAAAGCAAAAATTATAGTAAAATTAAAATGTTATCATATATTCATGTTGGATTGTTGAAAGCATAGGTGTTTATAATATTATTCCCCAATTATGTATATATTTTAAATCTTAACAACAGAAAACATTTTAAAATGTGAATACTCAGTAAATTCCTGTAAGAATGGTTTGATTATATGCTTATTCTAATATTGTATTTTAAAATTTCATGCAATAAGCACAAAGAAACTTCAGGCCTGATGGATCTGCTCATTACCTTGACTACAGTAATAGCATCTCAGATATATACATATGTCAAAACTTACCAAATTTTAAGTTTAAAGTATACACAAGTTTGTTATAAAGTATGCCTCATTAAAGCTGCTTAAATAACAAAAATAAAATACATTCTCAATTTCATGTTCATAAAAATCAAAAGCAATGGTAGAAATCTCAATGGAAACTATTATTTCCCAATGTAGAGCTATAACCTGAGGCCAACTTTGGAGCCTCCAACTGAAGGACAACACCTGGGGAAGCTCACACTCCTTTCCAATCAGTGAGCTCAGGCAAACTTAGAGTGTGAGTCTGGCCCACACATGTGGTTACATACCTAAATATGAGGATTGCAAAAACTTTTCTTTTTTTTCCCACATTTTTGTATTCCTTTAGTGTCTCATACATGGATATAATGAATTTATGATAGTTTCACACCCTAATTCCCAATCAGAACTCTGGTTTCTAAGCATACAGTGACAAAAAAATTAAATTAAAATCTAACAAGCAATAAATCTATTTCTACCCAACTTCACCCACTGGAGCCTTGATACTGACCACACAACATTCCCACTTTTCAGGACCTCAAGTCATGCAATGCCAGCAAATATAACCTAAGAACACCTCGATTTCCACTTAACTTATTTACTGTATACACAATGTCTAAGAAACTTTTTAAAATACAAATTTCAGTATAGAGACACTAAATTTCTGTACCTTAACATTGTATTGTATTAGAATACCTGATTTAAAAATTGCTGTTTGATTTGCTTTCCTGAGTTACATCTCCAAAGAAATTAAGTAAATTTCCAATAATTTCCAAAACGGCCCCCCAAAAGTCTGCCATTTTGTACTACATCTTTATGCAAAGCAGCATTCAACACTAATGCCTACAAAAATCACAATATGGAACATGCACGCTCACACTCAGCACTTTCGAAGCTGTCAGGAGTATCAATCACAAATCCAGGTCAACCTGAGCTAGAGAATGAGAATTTTGTCTCAAAAACAAACCAAAAAAGACAGACAGATACAGATGATGCATGCATACTACTGAAATCTAAAAAATGTTGAAAATGTTCTGTCACACAGCATCAAATATAAAAATAACAAGCACACCCATCTCATTAGTATGAAAAGTTTACTTTCATCTTTAAACAAAGGGTAATACTAGTATTTCTAAATACTGATAAAATAAACTTCTTGGTCCTTAGGAGATGGTTCCATGCATACCATGCCTTCCAGACAAGCATGATGACTTGAGTTCAGATCCATAGAACTCACTCTGAGAGAAGTTAGTAACCAAGCTGTAAGTGTCCCTTATAGGAAAATGTCTCTGGCCATGAGCAAGAACCTGGGGTCAACTAACAGTAGGGCCTTGAGATAACTGCAGCCTGCTGGCACCAGATTATAATCTTATGGGACTACAACAGAGTCTCTGAGCTAAACTATACCCAGATAATTAACCCAACAGAAAATTACATGATAAATGAGGGGCCGGAGAAGTGGCTCAGGGGTTAAGCCTCTGCTTGCAGGCGGAAGGTCCTGAGTTCGGATCCTAGACCCCATGTATAGACGCCGGGCGGAAGCGGGGGCGGCCTGCGTTTCTGGTCCTGGTAGGGCGGAGCCTGTGAATCCCGGGGCAGAAGGAGGTGGAGGCGTCCATGGTGGTTCCCGAATTCGCCCATGGTTCTACACACACACACACACACACACACACACACACACACGCACGCACGCACGCACACATACATGCACAATTGAATAAATAATAAATAATAAAAAAATTTAAAAAAAGAAAAAAGAAAAAAAGAAAATTACATGATAAATGTTTACTATTTTAAACTGCTGCCATGGTGTGGGATAGTGGGATAGGCAATTTGTTATGCAACAATGGATAACTAACATCAAAATCCTATGGTACGTAGTTCAGTTGTAGAGTTCTTGCCTAGCATGGACGAGGCCTTGGGTTTGATACCCAACATGGAAAGAGGCACAAAAACATTTATTAGAGCAATGTGTCCACCATCACAGAAATAAGAAAACTACCAAATATTTCTGGAATACCGTATTCAGGAAAAAAAATGAACCTCAGTTAACTACATAAACATTGGAAAATATTTTTATTTTTTTTAATTAAAAATTTAATTATACATTTTAAAATTTTTTACCAGTTCCCTCCCTCCCCCCTCCTCCCCCTTCCCTTCCCCCAGTGCCTCCCCCCCAATTCCCAGAGAGTCCTTTATTGTGTATCAATCACATAGAACTAGGACAGCCTAATCTCTCCCCATCCTGGAGCTCAGGGACATTTGCGGAAGAGGGGGCGGTAAGATTGTAAGAGCAAAAGGATGGGAGGAGCAACGATTTGCAAGATTCTCAACAATAGTTGGGGCCAAAGCAATCATAATGGGACTTTGCATGCCCTGCGCAATGTCCAGCGCACTGTTGCCCTCATAAAGTCTAGCATCTGTTAAGGGCACCGAGGCCCCTGGAGGCAAGGGATTGACAGCCATAGTAGTGATCTTATGCTTAAGGGGAACAAGAGAAAGGGCTTATGAAAATGCCACTGGGTCCTTATATGTCATCGGAGAGGAGGACCCAGTGGAGAGTTAGGTGGAAAATATTTTTAAAGTATTAAATAGAAAAAAAATTACAGAAACTGGTGAGATAGCTTAATGAGTGTAATGGCTACTCTTAACTACTGCTGTGAAAGAGCACCCAAAGTCAAACAACTGATGGGAGAAAGGGAGATTTATTCAACTTACAGTTCCAGAGGGGAAATAGATACAGTCTTTCACGGTGGAGATGGCATGGCTGGGTGTCTGAGATTGGCAGGCAGGCTAAGTCACAGCAGACCTCCACATGGCTTGAGCATTCCTGGAATGTCTCTCCTCCTATATTCTGTGGTCCCTTCTATATGGTCCATCACTGGGAGGTTCTTATGAGATCTATGGAGGTTTCCATGGGATCTAGGGCAGGTATAATCCCTTCAGGTGGTCTCAGCAGATCCTTCCAGGTTCAGTCTCAGCTGATTTTAATTAATACCAGGTATGTCAAGTTGACACCCAGGATCAACTATCACAGTGAGTACAGTGTCTACACATAAATTCAGTGACCTGAATTCAATCCACTCATGTATCGTGGCTTGGAGTATATGTATGTATATGTATGTAGGTATGTATGTAGATAGATGGTTTGAATGTGAGTTGCTCTGCACAGATATATGTGTTTGAATCTTGAAGTTGTGTTGATATTTGAGAAGGTTGTGGCCCCTTTAAGAGGTGGTACCTTGCTGGGGGAGGGTGCAACACAGAGGATAGGTTTTAGGATTTGGTGTTCAAGCCCTTTTCCTATCATTTTGTTCTTGCTAACTCTGCCTACAGATGGTTTTAATGTCCTGAACCGGCGCCCTGCTTCTTCTTCTAGCTGTATCTTTTGGTATGCATTCCCACCATAATAGGCAATATCCCCTCTGGAACTACAAGCCAAATAAGTCTTCCTTTCTCTTGAGTACTATTCTCACAGCAAAAGAAAGGTAACTGCAATAAACAGATTGATAGATGCGATAGATGATAGACAGATGACACCTTTTAAAAATTATAAAATTAAGAATAGCATTGTTATAGTTTAGATTAAACAATACCTAAAGGCTTGTGTATTGAATGCTAGTTCCCCCAAGTGGTTGTGGCATTTGTGGAAGGCTGGGAACAGTTATGAAGAGAGGTCTAGCTGGCAGAGAAGGAGTAGGCCTCTGAGGACTAAGCTCATCCCCTGGCTTCCATTGTACTCTGCTTCCTGCCTTGCTCTCTGCTTTCTGATCTAATCTGATGCGAACAGCTTCTATCACCCCTTCCACCCAAATAAACCACACTGCTGTGCTACACTCTACCCACTGTGATGAATAAACACCTTCTGAAATGGTGATCCAAAATAAATCTTTCCTCCCTTAGGTATACCTACCAGGTGTTTTGATATAAAATAAATGAAACGATGATACATGCTCTAGAACAGAACCTTAAAAACATTGCATACAAAGCAATTTTATAAGGCTGAATTATGAATAATTATGAATAAAAGTCAGTGTAGATGAAAGAGTAAAAGAGAAGGGAATAAGATTAGAGAAAGAAACTTCGGGAGACTCAAAATGTATCCATGTTTTACTACTTAAATAAAACCAGGAAAAGAATCTGACTAGACATTTCTCCAAAGATAGACAAATGGCTAATAAGCACATAAAGATTCTCATTATTACCACTTTCATATCATGACAATGATTGCGATTAGAAAGACAGAATAGCAAGTGTTGGTGGAAAATCAGAATGCTGTATATCACTGGCATGAATTTAAAATGATAACCTACATGTGGAAAAGAGTTTATCACTTCCTCAGAAAGTTAAACATGGGGCTAAGCACTTTCCTAGTGTGTGCATGTAGCTCTGGGTCCAATCTCTGGCACCACAAACATATACAAAAAGTAATTACACACAAAATTACCGTAATATCTATGGGCTGGGGAGATAGCTAAGGGATCAAAGTCTTAGACTCAAAAGTAAAAGGACCTGAGTTCAAATTCCCCAGATCCCACTTAGAAAATGCCAGGAAGATATGCCTTCCAACCCTGGAAGGCAGAGCCTAGGTGACCCTAGAGCATATCAACGAGGAGACGGAACAATCCATCCTGAATTATGATGTTACCACTGGGCCTCCGCAGACATATATACATTATATATACACATAAAGAATTGAAAACTATAATCAAACAAACATTTGTACAAATGTGCTCCTAAGAGTACTATTGACGAGACCAAACAACCCCATTTTTTGATCAACTAAAAAACTGTAGTGTATCTATAATGGAATTATTACTCAACTATAAAACAAATGAAACAATAATACATGCTCCAGAACAGAACCTTAAAAACATTACATTAGTTGGAAGAATCGAGTTTTAAAAAAAACACGTATGATTCCAATAACATGAAATATCCAGAAAAGCGAAATCTACACCGATAGGAAATACATCAGTGGTTGACAAGAAACAGGAAAAACAGAGACTGACTGCTAAGCAATCAGTCCAAGAGGTTTCTTTTGAGGTGATATTTTACAACTAGGGAAAAGTGACAATTGTACAATGCTATGAAGGTCCTAATGACACTGAGCAGCATTCCTCAAGTAGCTAATTTTATGTTGAATCTTAGTTAAATGTTAAAAATATCTTCAAGCAAATAAAACAAATACATATTCCTGGTATGAATATAGATTAGTACAAGCACTTCAGAAAAGGGTTTGACAGTCTTTAGCTAGGACAATAATAAATATGTCCTGCAACCCTGCAATCACACTTCTGTCTCTGAGTTAAGGACTGCCATTACCTTACCACAAGCTCAAGGTATCCTTGTTTCCTCCTTCCTCACATTAACATTTAGTTCACATCAACAAATAAGATACTATCTCGGGACAAAACAATAAACAAAACAGTCTCCCTAATAAAGCTCACAATCTACTGAAAGCAAAAGAAACTTAACTACTTAACTTCATCACAGCATGATGAGCACAATGACAATGAAAGAAACCAGGATGCTACTAGGGCACATAAATCGCTGACTACCTGAGAGAGGTAAACACTATCCAAAGAGACAACAGGCTGTAATCTCAAGGGTAAATATTGTCAAGCCCCAAAGTAAATGGCATTATAATTGTTCTATTTAATCATTTAAATGTTCTCACTTTTTAGTTTTATTTAAGACATTGTTTTCCCCTTTCAGATACTTACTGTTACCCACTACAAGTACACATCATCAACATAAAGTCTTAAACTAGTATCTTGTAACAGTTTCTTATGGAAAAATGTGAAAAATTCTGATCCGGGTATTCCCCCTTGCCTGCACCCATCAGGAGCGGCTGGAAGCACAGACAACTCTCTGCTCTCTCACACAGAATCCTAGTGTCTGCAATGTGGTCCAAGTGGTCCCTGCTCTCTCATCTCCTGCCTCTTTTATTTGCTCAGGAACCCAGCTTGAATGCATCCACATACATCACCAGAAAAGACTTCTTTGTACCTCTGATGTCTTACTTGTGTAACTGACATATTCTCAATGTTTCCTTTGTTGTTTTAGTTTGTCTTTTGTTTTCTTCCCCCCACCACCATTCCTTGAACAGGGCACTGAATTTCTTATCCACCTGCTTCTACCTCCTAGGGCTGGGATTATTGACATGTAACACCAGAGTTTAAGGTGAAGACGGAATCCAGAACCTTGTGCATGTTAAGCAAGGATTCTATGAACACAACTATGTAACAACAAGGTTTGTTGTTTTGTTTCGTTTTTTAATCTCTTATAGCTCAGACTGGCTCAAACTTATTATGTAGCTGAGGACAACAATGAACTCTGGACCCCTCTGCCTCCACCTCCCAAACACTGGAATTACAGATGTGTGCCACCAATCTTGGTTCCCTCAAATGTGTTTCGTGAAGAACTACACATGTCAAATAATAGCAGTAACTTCGATTTAATATATATAGTCACTCATTAGGTACTGTATACACATTCACCTCTACTCTGTACCACAACTCTGAAATCTAGGTATTAATGGCCTCACTTTTGGGAAAAGAAAACTCAAACTCAGGAAACATTAGGTATCTTGCCAAGGTTACAAATCAATGAAGGAGCAGCTCAGGGCAGGACCCAGATCTACAGCATTCGACAATGAGTACTGCTGTGCTGCAACAAGCTGCTCCCAACAACTCTTATTAAATACTACATCTCTGTAAATATCAACACAGTTTATTATTTACAAACTGCCTTCCCCAAGTAAGGATCAATTAGAAATGTCTGTCTCTAATCACATGAAGACGTGCCAGACCTTACTTTAGGAGTCCTAATCCAGTTCCCAAAACATGACAAGAAAAAGAACTAACGATTATGAACAGACCAATCACCCAATCATATAATCCACGTCAGTCACCTGCTAAAAATTGGAAACAAAAGTAATTTTTAAGTTTTAATAACAACATAGAAAACTACAATATTTCTCCTTAAAATATTTCATGTAATAAGTATTTTAGTTTGATGTGAGTAGAATGAAAAATAATCCATTTAATAGATATAACCACCCTCTAGATCCACTTTGAATTAGTCGGTGCATGCCTCCCAAATACTAACAGGTCAATATTCTATTTCTTGTGTATTTACCACCTACCACAGCATCATCACAATACACACTACATTAGCAGACACAACATAAACTTAGTATCATTCTAGGGAATCTCAGTGTCCAGTTTGTTAGATGATGCCTCTTTCTCTTGCAATCCTCTCCCCAAAAGAAAACATTCCTCAAAGGAATTAAGATCCAATAGGGTAAAATTCAAATTACTTAGAATATAAAGTTAAACAATGTTAACAGAACCTTAAAATTCAAATGGAAAAAGGAAACAAGATAGAAGAGAAAATTAGAAAATTCTTACTATCTACTACATATCAACCACTGTACTAGACATATTCACATACGTTATTTAGTAGTAGATAATTAATGTTCCTTGAATAACTGACAAAATAAGATGCTATATTCTACTTTTGGTGAAATTAGTCCTGAGGGAAGGTAACATATAAGGAAAGTACCTTTATTTCTTCCATTATCTCATTACTTAATGAGATTTTTCTATTAATGTTTGACAAGGCATGAAATTTTATATTTTTTGCCATGACCAACCCATGAAATTTACCAACTCTGTCCATGATTTATACCAGGTCATAGTTATAATGTCTGGTGTGTATTTTAAGCTAAATAGCTATTGAAACTTCTCCTTTCAGACAAGAATTTTTTTAAAAAATCTACCTATAATTAAAGCCAGAATTGTTAACTACAAAGCAGTTAAAGTTTACAACATTGTTTGACAGCTGCAAAGATAAGCCAGTGAAAAGCCTGAGATGTTGTATTTCTGAACTTCCCACACATTTTGCACAATAGTGTGGTATCTCTTAGCATCATAAAATCAATCTCAGATTAGGTAATGAAATATGCACCAGCCTTTTCCCAGAACCCCTGACAAATCACACACAATCCTAAATCTTCATAAATCACGATTAAAGACAAGTATATCATCACCCACACATACATCTTCCCAAGCCTGACCCAGAGACTAATGAGAAAAGGCCTAGACTATCTCATCTGATTAATTAATTCAAAATGTCTGCTGTTATTCAAATGTGAGGCTGGTATTATTTGAATAACACTTGACAGCAGCGCCTGAAGATATCATTTCTGATTTGTGAAGCTGCTGCTGCTGCATAACTGATGATAGTTTATGAAAATGTTCCAATGAAGCTGCTTTTCTTGGCACAACTGTGAAAGATTTGCCAAAGAGGTGGTTCTTTTTTTGTCAGTAGTTGATGCTGCCAGTGTTGTCAAATATTTCCAAACACATAGTCTCTGGAGTCTTTTTTCCTTAAATATTGCCACAAAGGCAGCTTTTCCACCTTTCCAGTTTGATTTGCCTGAACACAAAGTTGCATGACAAGAGCCTCTCTCCTTCCCAAGAATCTAAAATGGACCTTCCAGTATTCACCAATCCCTCTCACACTCTAAAACTGAAAAAGAAAAACTTAAGGGCACTGATGTTGTTCTAGACTAGGTAAAGCTCCCTTCCGGAGCAGCATTTCTTCTTTGAAAACTTCCAAAGGAAGATCACATGTATCCTATCTAAACACTCTACTCTTTCAATAGGAAAGTGCAGCACTCTGGTCAAAATGTAATTAATGAAATTAAGAGAAACTCGGAATCAATATTATTCATATTCTGATCCACTTTTCACTTTGGAGGTTTTTTTTCAGTAGCTTATACAATGCATGGAAACATCAAGGCCTACTGGTGGCAGATTTTCTAACTTAAACATCTTCATGCCTTTCTGAACGCGAGTGTTCCTTCTCTGCTTTACAAAAAGACCCATTCAGACAAATGGTAACTGCATTGCAGTGAACATCCTCCAGTCACCCTGCTCCCCCTGCTCCCGCTGCTCCCCACAAGTCTTCTCCATCACCAGTTCTCTCCAGTCCCTCTCGATGAATTTCATTTTTCAATACTGCAAACGCATTAATGCTTAATCTATGTGATGACAATAACCACAAACCATATCTAATCAGTTCAGCTTAAGGAACAAATGTAGTTAAATAAATAGTTAACAGCTGATTGGTAATCAATTCGCACAGTAAAAGAAAAATCAAACAATCATGGAATATTACAGCCGACCGAGACCTTAAACATCTAGCCCAACTCCTTTATTCTGTAAATAATTGCTCGGTGACTTGCCCATGCACTCCAGGAATCTTACAGACGTGTGCATGGAAAACTGTGACTCAAACTGTGTCTCTGTTATCTGTGCTTTTCCCCAGCCAAGACCGATAACAAGATCTACTTTCTATAGGCAAAAGCTGCTTCCTACACTGAAGAATATTTAGCAGAATATGACACTTATGAAGACTCCTAACAAATACCCTTTATACTTCCCCAACACACATATACACACAGAAAACCCGTTTCTTTCCAGGTAATTTTTATACACGTGAAACAGATGAAAATAATAATGTTCAAAGCAAGTTATAGATGTATTCACTTTACACACACAGTTCTCAAAGGTGGTCTATGGACTCTTTCACAAGTCCATAAAGTCAAAGATTCCCCCCCCAAATCCTAAAACAGTGGCTTTTCTTGTTGTTTTTGACATTTCATTGACGGTGTGCAAAGACACTAGAGAGAAAACAGTTGGTACTTCGGCACAACAACAGTGGCACTACACTTTACTAACAGTGAAAGTATTCTTAGCCACCAGCACTGCAGTTTAAACTTAATTTATTTTCATTTTGCGTGTGTGTGTGTGTGTGTGTGTGTGTGTGTGTGTGTGTGTGTGTATCAGAGGGCACTGTGTGTTCCTGTGGAGGACCAAGAGTGACTTCCAGAATCATCATGGATTACCTCTACCTCCTTTTGGCTTCTCTTGGGTTTTCCCAGGCTCCACTCACCAGGGCATGAAGTGCAGGCCGCTGCCTTTTCCACCTGGTGTTTTTACATGGACCTGGAATCCGAACTCAGGACCTTCTACCTTAATCCCAGACCCATCTCTCCAGCCCAGTACAGCAGTTAAAAAAAAAAAAATGGCCAGTAGGTTCACTCTAAATGCTTGCTGAATAAGCTGGAGGACCTGAGCTCAGATTCCCAACAACCCCATAAAAATATGGATGACTGTACCAGTAACACTAGCATTGGGAGCTCAACACTGGCAGATCACAAGAGCTCACTGGTCAGCCAACCTAGCTGAATCTGGGAGCTGTCTCAAAAAAATAAGGTAGAATCCAATAGAGAAAAAAAAAATCTAACACGGACCTCTGGCCAAGAAGACGTGCATATGGGCCCACATATCTGTATGCACATATGGTTAGTTTCACTTCAGAATGTTCTTGATGAAACAATAACAATTATTAACCATAACTTAAGTACATGTCATTTTAATATTCTGTAACAAAATAAAATTCCTATCCAAAGTTTCTACCTTCTGCATATTGAGTGTAAGGAAAAGGCACTAGCACAGCTGTGAACTTCAAGGTAAACGAGCTGCTTAAAAAAGAATGAATGATAAACTATGAATATTTCTGTTTAGATAATTAAGCAGTTTTTTTTTTCAAAAAATCTGAAATTTAAGGAAAATAATGGATAGTTCTGGAACCAATGATAAAACTCAAACTTTTAAGCAAATTTTAGATTTCTGGAACACTTGAGTCCACCAGTGTGTGACAGTTTTCTAGTACTTAAAAACTTTTCTAGGGAGTTGAGAATGCCATTCAGTGGTAAAGCAACGTCTAGCAGGCATGCATTAGACTCTGGGGTATACACTAAACACTTATTGCAATGAATGTTTTTTTCTTAATTCTGTGATGATTTTGTGATAACATTGTTATTATATGGTATCATATATGTGATAACATTATATATCAAATTAACATTTTGATACAGTGCAATGAATTTTTAACATCTGGAAGATATGTACGTCCTGCTAGTCATTTTTTTCAAACAATTAAGACCTAATACTACAAAACTGTACAAGGAAGAATGGATATTCAAAGTGCAGACCAGTCAGGTATGGTGGCACACACCTATAATCCCAGCACTTGGGAGGCAGAGAGACATCAGTGTAAACTCAAGGCCAACCTGGTCTACAGAGTGAGTTCTAAGGCAGGCAGGGCCACTGAAGGAGATCTTATCCCAGGAAAAAAAGTCGATACATCAATTACATAAAATTGAAGTGAATGCAGAAATAGATGTAAGAATGTCTTCTATCAAGCTTGACATGAAAGAGATTTGTAAAATGTGAAACAATGCCAGTCTTCTAACCATTTTGCATTGCTTTACTTTGATTCAGGAAAAAAAAAAAGCTATAATAATGTTGTGTGTGTATATGTACATGTGTAGAGTAATATGGGAAGACAATTAGAAAAAAAAGACAAAATATTTGAATTACCTAATTTTTAATAATAAACAGGAATATAATTCACCAACCAGTTTTGATCTTTCCATATCCTAATGGTTTTCATGAAGTAAAATAAAATAGTTGCCAATGAATGAATTTAATAGTAGTGACTGAAATTCAGACCTATATCCAAAGCACAGAGCTACAATACAATTCACCACTTAGCAATAACCAAATGCACTAGTCACTTGCATTGGATTTTAGTGCTGCAACACAGAAAACCCCGAACACCATTCCCATGCTCTGGTATCTTTTAACTCTTTCAAATGGCTCTAAAGGTGGGTATAAAACATGATTTCCATGCCTTTTATTCAGTAACAGTTCAGTGGCCAGTTCAAACTAGAAAGTACAGTTAACAGGAAGCAAGCAAATGCTATAGAGCATCTAAGCTATATAATTAAGTTTGAAAAAACAAAAAAACTACAGCAATTAAGTAAATAATACCTCACCATACTCTGTGCTTCTGAGCATGCTATTTAAAATTGGCATTCATTTAAATAATTTATAACAAAATAACTTTTGATCTAACTACTGGCAGGTTCACCTTTAGACTAGTCGAATATATGTGACCAATCATTATAATTAACTTAAACAAGGATTTCTGTAGCTTACAGACAGAAAACTCGGCTATGATATCATACAATGTAAAATGAATATAAATCAATCATTATGACAGATTAACTTATTTGAGAGTCAAAATGAACAAATATTCTGTCAGCAAAATGTCTCTTGTCAAAATCTACTCTTTAAGAGTTCAATATCACTTTCTCAAGCAAATATCCTTCCCAGCTCTACAGAAAAACACGTCTGAAATCATGTTTCAAAACTTCTATTTGGAAGCACATGACAACATCCTACCTATGAAACAGACAGCTAATCACACTTAAAGTAAAACTTTTACAAGTGAATATTCAACATTAAACATGGTATCAATTTTCAACAGAATTTTCTCTTAGAATATTATCATTAATGATAACAATAAGCAGAGCAATACATATAAATTACTTTTATAAATAATGTACATATAAATTACCTAAGATACAGGTAAGCAGTTGTGGCAATTTTCTTATGTACACTGCAGCTACTACAATTATGATGAATTTATAGAAAAACTAGATTTTATGTGTTTTGCACACATATCAGGCAATCTATGGGGAAGAAATTAATTTAAAAGTAAGTTTAAAAGCACAAACATCTGCAAGCTATATATATATAGAGAGAGAGAGAGAAAGAGAGAGAGAGGCAGACAGACAAACCTCAGCTTCTAAATGCTTGCAGTCCCAACAGGAATGGAGGGTAAAAAAAAAAGTCCCTTTGTTCCGGAATGAACCTCTGTAGCACTCCAATTACTGGCACCAACTTAAGCCAACTGCATTTAATGAACTTTAATGACTCAAGAAAGTATCAACATATACAGACTGTAACAAGTCCTCCAAAGTTGAGTAAGTGAACTCTTCCTTATTCTCCCCAATAGATCATAATCTAACACTCTTCCCCATCTTATAACCCAGACAAACTATTGTTTCTCACAGTTTGCTACCTCAGAAATCAACTGTTCACTTACAGCTCTGCACAGCTCTCATGTGTTACTTGGAGGTTTGAAAATGAACAAACAAGAACAGGGGCAACTGGAAATGGCAGCAGAAGACAAGTTCTTAAAGATGAAGCATACATATTTTTCAATGGTCTATTTCTAAAAATGTGCTTTGAGATAACATATAGAAATATTCTCAAGTTCAGGGAGGCAGAATAACGTGTATTACTTGCACTCATCTCTCTTCAGTAAATTTCCTGCCTTTAAATGTAGATTCTTGCATAGCCAGTGATTATACTATCAGGTATCAGACCGGGTATAGTATTTCAATTTTTGCAAGGACTAAGTTACTCCAAATACAAGCAAACAGCAAACGTAAAACGATACTATTTAAACAAACCTGTGATGAAGGCCCATTTCTACATGTTTCTGGAATCTCCATTTTACAAAAAGAAAAAGAAAAAAACAGTCATTGAGCTGGAAAGCTTGCCCAGCAGGTAAAGGGATATTGCTGCCAAGCTTGACGACCTCGGTTCCAACCCTAGGATCCACATGGGAGGAGAGCTGACTTCCAAAAGTTGTCCTCTAACCTCTCTACATACTCACCTGGGTCTGTGGGTTTCTACACATGAAAAATAAATCCTAAATAAAAATAAGAAAGGTATTTACAAGAGGGAATTATCAAATTGACAATAAGACTTTTATTTTACTTAATTTTCTTGGATTTTTATGTGATTAAAAACTATGGCTTTCACAGCAGCTCTGAGGATTCCACGTCTAGGAAAGCGAGCAAGGAGAACAGACTATCCAGCCACACCAGTGGAAAGAGAACAATGACTTTTCTGCATGTGCTTCTGGACTACTATATTCCCAACATACAGTTCTAAGAATAAAATATAAAAACAGGTCTAACTTTACCAAAACTGTTGCTGAAAAATAAATCTGCAATCAGTCAGCAAAGGCAACTCTATGTGATGATCTAAAACTCCAATATTCGAAGGTTCAAAGAACCATTTCAAAGCTTTAGCTAAGAAAAATGTGCAGTGTATTTCTAAGTAAAAACTGAAACTTTTTGCAAAGCAATGTTTTTCTTATAGCATGTAGCTCCCCCGTAAACGAGATAAACTCCTTATTCCTGTTCTGTGCCTTAAGACATAATCTCCTTTTATCCTTTAGCAAAATATGAACTAGCTAGTAGGCTGACAATGCCAAGAACCATGACAAAATGGATTATTAATGAGAAACTGAACTCCAGAACTCTATTAATTTATGTCTTCCTGTCGGATCCAAAAGATATATCAGCCTTCTCACTCAAAAGAAAAAAATGCCAGCACTGTACTTTGTTTTAAAGTTCTCCACAGATGAAGAATTCATTATCCAAAGTACAGTCCTGTTATTTCAGGCTTTCTTGAAGAATAAGGAATCTTTATCAAATGGCTAAGAAAGCTGCTGACAAGAGCAAGTACCTTGCAAAATATATTTACGTCAAACATTTCACTGAGAAAAACCAGGGGGAGGGACGGAAAAAAAAAGGTAGAAGCCCTACAGCGCTCCTGGCCTTCCCTGTCCTGGCAGTACCCCCAAAACCAAGCCCTTTGATTCTAGTTATCACATGGGAAGCTGCATTAACACAACTGCATGTTTGTGAGCTTTTTTTAATTCCTAATTACACTAATTATTCTGACATGGGGGAAATGATACCAAGTGAAGAGAAGAATGTGTGATTTCTTTATGCATAAACAACAATGTTTAAATGACATAAAATATCCTTTCAAGCTTTCATAAGAAAAATCTATCTAATCTATGCTTATCATAATATTTATGAAATAAAAAAACCAGAGAGGAAAAATTGCTATAATGTACTCTGTGTGACCTCTGCTTTCTACAGAGAATGAAAACAGCCTTTTGCTTTTCAATCCCCATCAAAGTGGAGTAAAAGGAGGAACGGCATTCCCGTGCTCACTGCCATTAATCATTGCTTTCTTCAAGCAAGTGCGTATTAATTTCTGTCATCCCAAACATCATCGAGTATTGTTATAGCACCGTTCACTCCTCATTCACCACCAGTTGTTACCAGTTTCCCTACACTGCGCAGAGACAGGGTGAATCGTGTGGATTTCAGTGTTAGAGGCCTTTATCCCTGGGGTGCTGACACCAATTAAGCCATTTCAAGAAGAAATGAGAACAGGCCCAGCCCTTCCATGTAACAAGAGGCTGCACCTAGCTTTGGCAGGTTGCCATTTTCTCTGGCTTCACACTGTAGAAATACTCTACTCTGTGTCCTTTTGAATGAGTCAGACTGTTTACATGTAATCGGTAACAGTATCTTTTTGTTCATTCTGCAGGTCCAAACTTAATGCCCAACACAACCTCACACAAAGGACTCTGATAATCCAGATAGCAATCCAGAAAGATGAATGTCACTATTAGAAAAATCATTAAATACAGGTTAGGAAATAAAAATCATATATTCCCTTTAATCCTGTGACGAATTTTTTTAAGGAGCATTTCAAACAAAAATTGAGCTTCAAAAGCCATTGCTTTTCTAACTGGGCTAACTGAAAACCAAATATTTTATTCCACTGGCTCAATTTCAGCACTCTATTTGCTGTGAGAATTCATATACACAGGAATATAAACCAGATATTTCCAGTATAAATAGCACAGTTTGTGTCCAGTTTAAAGCTTATTACCAAATGCCATATTGACATCTGCTTAAAGACTATGAATTATAAAAGGTTATTAAGTTTCTAAAAAATGTTAAAGAAAATTTAATTAATACTACTTTTGCATCACTAAATACAGAGATCCATCAAGCGCCTTCACAATATTGTTGATTTTTTTGACCGCTTTAGATCTAATCATTCTCCTTGTTTTAGACATTTACATCTGCTTTTAAGTTTTTATGGCTGCCTGTTGGCAGGCAGCAAAGTGGAGCTGTCGATGCCACTGCAGAATAATGCAAGGTTTGTTATGAATTAAATATTAGAAACCTTAACACAGCGGCCAATAAGAATTATTTGCCTTATTAAAGCAGCAGAAGACGCTGATTAAATTTTCATTGCATTGCAGTCTTTTTCCCATTTCTGCTTTCAATTCATCATTCTAATGTATGAAAGGCTCGCCGAATAATGGCAGGGGGACTTAATTTCTGGAATGCAAATATAGCAAAGAAAATACCATAAATACCCTCCCAGAAAACATTAAACAGTCAGTTCTAATTAAGTGAATACTAGCTAAGTAAATATTCTCTTAAAGGGGGGAAAAAACAACTCAAACATCAAGAATTCCAGAAGGAAAGCACAATTACTTATATTACAAATATAGAGGGGTACACATTGTGGGTGAATTGTATTTTGGGGGGAAACTGCACTCATTTCTTATATGACTGGGAATATAGTCATTATATTCGGCTTTGTACAAATTCTGAAAACTTGGTAATTTTCACAAGAAAAAAATGACAAGAAGGACAGGAAAAACAATATTCATAAAATAGCACTCAGCCAGAATAGTATCCAGCATTCCTGAATTCAACATTATATTTTAAATTTACAACATAGATTGTTACAAATATTATTTAGGGAATAAAGTGCTCTTGTAAAAAAAAAACAATACAGTAATCGCATGTCCTATACTGAAGGTTGTTCACGTTTCTGCCTTAATGTGAGGAAGAAAATGAACTTC
>JALPQD010000081.1:4356590-4464090 GCA_023101885.1 Typhlomys cinereus | reverse complement strand
TTCTTTCATTGACAACTTCTCTTTTTTTGCTTGCATGAGAAGTAGGGGATGGTATGATAAATGCCTCACTGTTCCAATTCCCTTGCACAACAAATAGGAAGTACACTTGGCAGTGCCAGTGCAACTGCCAGCCCCAGCCAGGAGGAAGCATTCTCCTCTGCTCTATCTAGTCACTGCAGCACTATCACCAGGGGCCACTTTAACAACGGAGAAGCTAAAGTCAATTGTTTCTTCAGTGAATAGGCTTCTGTTCTCCAGCATATATTTACTGAAGCGTTTAGGGCAGATTTTTGCCATTAAACTGAAGTCTGTAAAACATGGTTGTCTACAAATATTTACACTAGTGCTGACCGAAGCTTCGCTACCACTCAGTGTCACTTTAGACCAGACCGCATTCTTTAAGCTAAGGTTTACCATCTTTGCATCATTAATGTTTACTACTAGTTCTGCCCAAGTGGAGAGATTCCACTGCCACCTCTGGACTGCCACTCACTATAGGAGCAGTGGCAGATTATTTAGCCTTCCTGATCCATGAACTACGAGTTAAAGAGCCTAGTTTAGCAGATTGCTTAAAGTTTAAGAAACAGTATGTCATAAATGTTTTGTAATTTTTCCCCAAAAAGCATGTTACTTTTAAATTTTCAAAACATAAACTATTTTTATTCAAAGAAATGCACATAAATCACCCAGCCCAGGGTCTGACATGAGCACTATGCCCAGTAAATGATAGTAATGGTGGCAATTTTTACTGCTATCTACATGAAATGAATGGAACTTCTGGAAGGGGAGCCTTGTCTTTTCAGCAAATCATAACCAAGCATGAAAAAGGTTTAGGAATTCCATGGTTGGGCCATTAATTCTAACATTTATAATGAAAAGGAAGAACATTCACAGAAATGACGTGTTCTTTTTTCATATTGCAATGGTTGACAGTTACTTTCTTATATTGGGAGAAAACATTTATAATTCTAAAGTTGCTCACTGAATAACACTCGCCAAAATAAAAACTTTAAATTCCTAATTTTCAAGTTAAAATAAAGCACTCATACTGATTATGACTTTCATACTGGAAAAGTGCTATTAGATGCCAAACAATTTTTAAAATTTAAAACTGACACAATAGTTAGAGTAATTTAAAAAGCCTTATGAAAATCATATTTTAAAAAATTGGCGTAAGTTTAGAAATTATCACATTAGAGTGATTACACTGAGAGTAAGAACATCGTATTAAATCAAAATGCTGGACTGAGGGTGTCAGCAGTGAGTGACCAATGCCTGGCATGGAGAGGCCCTGGATCCTCCCAGTGCCTGAGGGGAAAGAAAACAAAAATGCAGCCATAGATTCAGGCAAATCAAATTTAGCTCATGTTAATACATTGATAAAATAGAACTTTTATTTATAAAACCCCTCACTTCATTGTCTGACCTTCAGCTTCTATACTTAATCAAAGTTAAAAGGTCATGAACCCAAATGTCCATAATCTCCAAAGGACCGAATCAATCCCACTCTAACAAGTGGTAGGCTAAAAAAAATTCAGGCAAGTCCACCCCACACTCCATCCAGAGTTAAAAGAATTTCCTTCATTTTTTTCCTCACTGAATCTAACAAAGAAATATGATGAGAAAAACTGGAGGGTTTTCACTTATTTGAATAACAAGTGAAAAATCTAAAAATATCTTCCCTGTATGTTATTACCAACTGTATCACTGGGTTTTATAGTGACAGCCCTGTGCTATAATTTCTGAGAAAACCTCTACATAAAGCTCCATAAACCCAACCATTCCTATAATGTATCGCCTTATCTAGCACACAATCATTTCAAACACAACTTTTCATGTTAGTATAATTTGCTCAAAAATGGTAATAAATACATCCATGATGCCAGACAAATCATTGCACAATCTATTTTAACTTGTTCTTACCAGTACTGACAGTTAATCCTAGACCTCAGATCCAATATAAAAGAAAAATAAAACATTTCAATATTACTTGGTTTAATTAAAGATATTCATTATACACATACCTTTTAATGGACCAACACTTCCAATCAACATTATAAATAACCTGGACCAACTGCAGAGTAATGGCTGTGAACAATTATCACAAAACTAAAACATGGATGGCTGTCAGTTGGTGGCAGAGTTCTTGCTTTCATAATAAATATAAAATCAATTTCCTGCTCTAGTTCCTATTCCAAGTTGAAAATGATATATCTGACTATGAATTCCAACTACCTTCATCCGTAGTTTCTTTTTTTTTTTTTAAAGCAAGGGGGAGGTGAGGAAAGGAAGAAAAACAAAGTTATGAGACCTCCTAGGTCAATTCTTCCTCATTTGAGGACACCTGAACAGTAAAGATAAGATGCACATTGCACTTTTTTTGATGTAATGACTGATTTTCACCATCAAATGTCATGCAATTATTTTATAACTCCTTCCAATAAGTCAACATAAATTCTTACTACAAAGGCTTAGTACACCTCAAAGCCTGTAATCTTTTGTTTAAATAATAGTATGTAATTTTAAATGCTTTTGTTCCATTTCAAAAATAACCAGATGTCAAAAATGAAATTTTGCAAGTAACCCACAGACTAATGAGGATTCATAGATTTAACTTCAGTGCAACTGAAAGGTAATGAGAATTTTAAGTATTTCAACTAGAAAAAAAGCAGCTAATGTGTTACCTACTAAGTCGTCATCCCAGAGAAATGCAATCAGATTTGTCTCAGGAGAAGCTCTCATCCTCCCGTGTGTGCACATTCCCCACTGCCATTACCACTAACGGGCATCGCATGCACACCCCTGCACACAGAGAAGCCAGCTCCCGTAAGTGTGCATGCATGGCAGCTGTGGTAACTAAATAATCCATATGGCTCTGAGGAGAAGTTATGGCTTATTGGGTCTAGAATCGCAGCACAGTGGTGGAATTCAGAAACCAGAACCAAACTCCAATACAGTGCCTCATTCAAATACCCTTCACCCAAGCATACACAGAGATTTGTAGTTACACCAAGGTTTCACAGTTGCTTCTATGAATGGTTTATGCAGATATTAGTTCTGTGTCTGAGGAAACCCTAACTTCTCACATGCCCAAAGACATTCTATCCTCTTCTTCCTCAAGTCCCTCCCACTATTCTTCCATTTCCTCACAAAATAATCTATTAGACAAAATCAAATGCTAAACTGAAATCACAAGCAGAGTCAAGTATGAAATTTCATTTTTCACATAAAGATCAAATACAGCAATTTTCTATTCAGACATATGTAAAACATAATAAATTCCACAGGTTGAGTAAGGGCAAAGTTTAACGACTAATTCTAATTGGTTCAGCTTTTATAGATTTGAGTCAGAATCTTAATGTTCATTTAATACAGTTTTTTGAGGCACATTCAACAACTGCTTTCTTCCCTTTCCAAGTAAAGAAAACATTCATGTGAAGCCTGGTTTAGTGCTGACACTGGTACACAATCACAAGCACACACATCTACACTTATGAAGTCACAAGAGTTCACTAGCCATGTTACTCTAATTGTTTGAGGAAAAAGAAACTAGATGATGAAATTCTTAATACATTCTCACAAAGAATATGAAGTTCAAGTTTCATATTCCATGATATTACAGTTAAATAATCAGAGTAGGGAGGGAATCCACCAATTTTTCCAGAAGCTTCTTTGGACCTTTCAATCAATTTTATTTATATGCAAAACGAAAAGAAACTAAAAGAGAAAAAAAGAAAAACACAAAACAAAACAAAAAAAAAAAAAACAAAGCTCCTCCTGATGCTAAAGCTCTCAATTTACTGACAGGCAAATGGCTTCATGCTGCCACTTAATCTCATTTCTTGCATAATGCCCTCTAATTAGCATATCAAAGTGAATTAATACTTCTAGGGCATTAGCAATGGGGAAATCTGCTCCAGGCTCACAATAGCAGTTAAGAGAGAGCCAAGAAATCCTCAAAAACACCACAAACCACTTTGCATTGCAAAACTGTTCAATTTATTTATCCTCTCTCTCTAAACACTTTTACCGCACACTGTTTTACTACTGTTCACCAAACAAAATGATAATTGCCAAAGTTACCAGCATCTGTAATGCCTGTTTAGAATCTTAATTTAGATTAGGCCGCAGATAATTCCTATATGCAACCATTTGTTCTATTATAAATGTTAATATAGAGACAGTGGAAATGTTAACATTCTCAATTAGTTAATTTGAATTTGAAATAAAATTTTATGTGATTTTAAAATTTATGAATTTTTTAATGTAAAAAGCCACCTGCTGGATGTGATGCCTAAGAAATATGCTTTGAAAACTGATGTATCACATAAAACAAAACCAAAAAAAATCATTTTGCATTAACATATGTTGGAGTCTCCCAAATAATGGTTTAAACAACATGAGGAAATCATCAGCATTAAAAGGATTACATTGTATACCAAGTCTTTAATATGATCACATGAAAGAGATAATTAATCAAAACAGCTTATGATTTTAAAGCATTTAAACTGAAAGAATACTTTAAACAAGTATTTTTATCCATAATTACTTTGTATTTAATAACATGTTAATTACTATATACTCGGTCAAAAATATGTCATGCCAATTCCATTATTCTACTGACCAATTTCTTTACTGGATATACACTCAAATGCAGAGCCCAAGCAAACTACACTGAAGACCAAAAACTACAAACACATCACATTTATAAAATATGCCCAAGAAAAAGATAAAGAGATTCTGTTTGTAAGTCAGCCTTCGAAGATCACTGAATTCAAGTGTTTAAGATTAATGAAATTTATTTACTAATATATTTTGTGACTGAAGACATAAGTATATTCTTTTCTAGTATTTCATTCAAGCACTACTTCTTTAATTATTTTTGCTAAATATAACCTATCACCTAGTTATTACAGCAGTTTGCTTGTGTGATTAACTTTCATAACTTTATCAAAAAAAAATCTAATAGCCAGACTTGAAAAACTTTTGACTAATTTATTTTTGACCAGTTTTGCTTTTGAGCAATACATTTACACTGTGTGGTAAATTATTTTCTCTCTTCATATTTACAGGCTGAAATGGCCCACTGAAGTACAGAAGTACTTGAAAAGGTCAGTATGGGAGGAGAATGTGCAAGCTTTGTTAGACAGCTACTACCTAAATCATGTTGTTTACTCTGATAAATGACTAAAACACAAGCCTGCTGAGAAAACAAATAAAGTATCACTCTCAGTGTCAATATTGAAATAAAGAAAGGTAAAGATTTTCACATATACACAAATAGGAGAAAACATTCTAAATCCTTATTTAACTTGACACATTGGTGCTGATGTGTCAAATGTTTCATGCTGAAGAGATACTATATTTCAGAAGTGTAAAATAAAGTGGTGACTTAAGGTGTGGCTCATAAAATGCAGATTCAGTTCATGCAGCCCCATTTCACAAAATGTGATTTCGCCACACACCTTGCCATCATATAGTAACAGCATACAAACACACTAAACATGATGCTAAATAAGAAGTGAAGTCTTCCTTTTGAAGTACTTCTTATAAAATTTACCAATTAAAATCTAAAACCAATTGCTAGAAAACTAACAGAAAAATCATAGAATGGAAATGTACTTTTATTTTATAAAAGTTGTTGAACGTGTATATGTTTGGGGGAGACAAGTTTGGGCTTGCACTGCCAGTGTTGTAATCTGATCAGAATAAAGCTATGTAAATTAATAAAATAACATAGTAAAGTCCTAAATAAAATGCCAAAATGATATAAATCTATAATGAAGTCCACTAAAACTGAGGCACAAAATACCTACACAGATCAAATTAGTATTGACAGTAGTATTCAATATACTTTTATTGGAAAGGAAAAAAAAAAGGCTTGAAAACAGCCCCATAATTTAAAGATATCTAAGTGACACTTTAGTTCATAAAATTCTAAGCCAGCTTGGCAATAACTATTATTCCATGTTGTCTACCAGAGACTATGTGTATTGTTTTTTAGAATGAAAAAGGAAGAGAAAAAGAAGTTATAAAAATGTCATTCTTTTACATCCTTCAAAACCTCCTATAAAAGCTCCACCAAGCAATATAAAACTATAAAAAATTGATAATATTCTTAAATGATTTAAAATATACTAATAAAGCAATGTAATTTACTTTTTAAACATAGGGTGACTTTATATTTTCCTGTTAATCACTTAATATTGCCAATATAAACAAACTGTAATGTTGCCTAAAACTAATAGAAAGTTGAACCTTTAAAGGTCCATTAATTTGCTTCACAATAATCCCAGGAGATTAGGAATAAAAGAGAATACAAGACTGGCCAATTGTTGCTATTGTTGAAGGTAAGCAAAGAGTTCTTGAGGAAGTGCTCAAAATTCTCTTTCTGTATGTATTTATGTTGGAAGCTGTCCACTACCCACAATAAACAGCTTTTTAAAATTAGAAAAAAGACCAATTAACACAGAAAAATTACACATAGAAAAATACATTTGTTTGCAAAACTTTAGGGCAAATCATGATACTTATATTGGATACAGTGCAAGATCAACTTAGAATATGTATTAAATACAGCAACATTTAGACTTATGGGTAACAATTTTCATTTTTCTTTGCTAAATTTTTATTTGGTAGAAGGGATGATTTTTATATTCTGAAGATTAAAAGAACTACACAGCACTATACAATAAAATTGTGACACATTTTTACATGGAAGCCACAAAAAACAGACTAGAAAAAGACTCCAATGCATCTCTAAAGATGCAAGGACAGAATTCAATGGAGGTGTGGCTGAAGTACTGCCCTGTCCCCCTGAAAGCTAGTCACACTTTTAGCAATAAAGATAAAAGGTTTAATCACATCATACACCAAATAGAAACTCACCTGCAAGCTATATTTTTACCCAGTTTTGGCATCTCAAAGTCTCATGACTCTTTCTAAAGAGAATTCTTTTGAAAGTAGGGCATTTTTAATAGTCATTTTCTTCTCCTGAAATGTAAAAAATCCTTCAACCAGCCCAACCAGCCAAGCAGGCCTTTCTCTTCCCCCTGCGGACACCTCCTGCAGTAGAGAAGTTCATTAAGTTTTATGATCTTCCCAAGTCAGCCCTGCTTATAAGCCTCACAAAGGCTACAAATCTGGCAAACCATCACGTATGCCATTAGACATTACTGGTAAATGAACGCTATTTAGGGTTTGTGGTGGTGATAAATCAGAGTTTGGTTGGCAGCTATCAACATTGAGTATTTTAATCTACCATTTAAAAAGAAAAAGGTTGTGTTGGTTTTTTTAATATACTTCTTTTCACAATACTGAGATTTGAGCTCATATACCAAATGTTCATTAGAATTTCTTTGAGGGAAAAAAAATCTTCTTCATTTGAATCTTCATAATTAAAGGTTTTATAAAGAGATGTTTAAGTAAATATTATTTTCACAAAGGAAATCATTTCAATAGTCAGGATGAAAGTGTCCAAAAAAGGTAAAGGAATACACCAAAATAAATATGCAGATGAACAGACTTCATGGTATCAGATATTTCATAAAAAAATGATAACAAATGGCTTTAAAATGTCAAAAGAAAAAATCTTTACATCAGTAATTATCTGACTAGTTGCTTACTTAGTCTAAAACAAACATATCTGCAACTTTTTAGTTACTTTTGAAATATATAAATGTCACAATTCAACAAGATGCTTCTGTCCCAAAATAACTGTGTGCTAAATTTACCAAAGAATACACATTTCCAAGAAATATCAAATACCTTATAGTAAAAATATAATCTCCTTACCTCTGAACAAGAAAATAATACAATTGTATCAAATTACCCATTTATCTGTCAGAAGGAAAAAAATACCCTTTCATATTTGATAAGGAGAAAAAAATGTTTTCCAAACTAAACCCCTCATGTATATCAGAACTGGCAATATTCACTGGCTAACCAGAAGCCTCAATCGACTGGCAGATCTAGTAATATATGGAAATAGTTTTCAAATGATCCAGTCTTATTTTAGAAGAAAAGCATTGCCAAAATTACAAAATCCACAGAAGTAGCAGTTTTTCTCCCAGCCCTCCACTTAGGAACCCCTACCCTCCATTATGCAGAAGGGAGTCATCACATAAGGTTTCTGGTTTGTATTCACAAATGACTACACTTAAACTTTCTCTAGATTATAATTACTCTTCGAATACAACACTGATCTATAAATAATAATGACTTAAAGAAAAGGTGTTAAGAACATACATCATATGACACTTATTTTCTAAGTTCCTATGTTTCTGAAGCAGGAGTGCAAGCAGAACAGATGGGGACAGGCAGACCTGGAATGTGCTACCCGGCTTTCTCTGCTTTGGTAACACTAATATCTACACAGCTGTTTTATTTCAAACTGAAGGCCCCAAGTCCAGCGATCTTGTCTGCTTGGAAGACCAGGTTGGAGCGTGAAGTGGAGCTATGGACAGTAGGGGAGAAGGGAAGAGGAGAGCGAGCTTCACCCCATCAATCATCAGTACTTAAATCCCTTCCCTCTCGAGCTTAGAGAGGCTGGCAGGAAGATGCCTCTGCCCAGACAGCCTCTTTACTCTTTGTTGGCTGTTGGCTTTTTATAAACAGGCAAACTTGGATCTGCTGGCCAATGCACAAGAAAAAGGATTTAATTTACAAATTATTATCAAAAGTCCCAGAAACAAAATTCAAAATGTAAAAATTATTTTATCTGTCATCTCTTTCTTTTTAAACAGCAACAACCCTTTTGAAGGTCTCTCTGACCATAATCTCAAACTCTCCAAAGACTTGCTTCTTTTTAGTGACTCACCTTTGACATGTGGTTGACTACACTTTCCTTTCAGTCCTGGGCAAATAGGCAACTAGAGCACCAACACTTCTTAAATGAATTCTGCCTGATGCTCAATGTCCAAACATGAAAAACTGGGTAGCGCTCAAGCTGGCTAAGTCAAAAACTTTAAAGGGTAAATAAATAAATAACAAAACAGGGATGGAAAGGGGGGTATATCAATCTCCTCTCTCTTGTAATATAATGCAATATAAAGTTGAATCAATCTTAATATTCACAACATAGTCTCCATTATTTAACTCACAACAGAAACTGAAGAGGATCCCTGATAGCAAGAAAACCACTAGAAATTGAGCAGAATAATTCAATGAGAATTAAGTTTTAAGCTCCTGAACCAAGAGTCTTCAAGATTCAATGCTGGATGTCTTATTTTATAGCCAGATAAAAATCACCTACCACCTTAAATCACATGTATTCTAAAAAGTAGTAAAAAAAATCAACATATAATAAAAGGCAGTAATTTGAATGACTATGGTTTTGAAATGTGAAATATGTCTTAATCTGTCATTAAGAAGCCATCTATGAGAAGCCGAAAAACGCTTCTTTAGGTTCTCTTGATATTTGCTACTAAAACTTACTTAATACAAAGCTTAATACATAGCTTTGTAATATATAGTATTAAAAAGGAATACACTCTTTTCTGAATACTTTTAGAAATATGAAGTGTTTTTAAAGAGTTCTTCTCAACTACCAAGCTAACAATACTACAGTGTGCTATTATGTGTACATTCAATTTAAAAACAATCTGATTTAACCATTTAAAGAGCCTGACTTTTTCTTCTTGGCCTCAACTTACAAAAAGTCAACTTTAAAATGCAATACACTCAACACATTTCTCAGTGAAAAAAGTAATACACAGTAAAGCATGTTAAATGGAGTTGTTTGACACATACAGTAAGGATAACTCCAAATGCAAACTAAAGTGCCAGAATTAAATTTCTTCTTCCACTTGAGCCTTATTATTACCTCAAGACTAAAATATCTTAATCGAAAAAGTCTGGCAAAAAAGTTAAAACAAAAGGAACTGCCAAAAAATTTGCCTTAACATGTACCTTCAGTTTTTATCCTAGCGTTTCTGCAAAACCTATATTGTCCTATATTCTTGTCTTGAACTTCAAAATTATCTAAACTGCATCTGTGGATGCTTTTCCTTATGTATTAATCTATACAATACAATTAAGCTATAACACAAGTGTTAACGACTGCAAGATACAGAATTTTTTAAAAGGACTACTAGATGCACTGCATATGGCTAAGCCCTCATTTCCCTTCCTGGATTCTTCAAAGTAGTCTTCTCACCTAAAACACTAAGTCAACACACTGCTGAGGTCTGTTCATTTCTTCTACCAGTGGAACAGAATCTGTCTGAGCAAAACCAAGTTCCCCGGAATGCTTATCATCGGGACCTGGTCCCTGACATCCAGTCTCCCATTGCTCTTTTTAAAAACTGCCACCAAAAAAAAAAAAAAAAAAGAAAGAGCAAAAACAGAGTGCTGCTGAGGCGAGGCTCCCTCCCCGCCTGCAGCCAAAAGGCTGCTGCCCAGGGACAGCGACCCAGACCCATTTGCACCTTTACTTCGTTTTGCACCAGCACAAAATTGTGAATCGACTCCAGATTTATTGCAGTTTTTTCCCAGGATCAGGAGGTGGGAAGGAGAGAATGATCAAAGATGGCGGTGCCCAAAAGCAGCAGCTCTCAAGTGGAAGGAGTAGCTCAGACCCCACCTCGGGGGGTCTCCAGGCCCCCTCCCGGGCGCACTGTCTTACCTGTTTTCTCTTTGATCTCACACAAGACGCTGAAGAGCGCGGGTTTCATTCTGTGACAGTTCAGAGCATGTTTCCTAGAAAACAAATAGCAAAACACAAAGGTATTAGCATCACCTATGGAATAATATGGCGCCTTCCTTTAAGTTAGACCCAAGATTTAAATCCGGCCCCCAGTTTTGGAAAGCTCTTCGGAGCCGCGGGAAGTCAACAAAAACTCCAGCTGACTAGTTCTCGACAGGCGGCGAGCTCCAGCCCCAGCGCCGCGCGACCCCGCAGCCGGGCAGACCGCCGCCTGGGCCACCGCAGGGGCGACCCGAGCGGGGAGCTCGGACCGGGCAGGGGGGCTCGCGGCGGGGACCCGCGGGGAGGCGGGTGCCCAGAGACCGGCGCGTCCGTCCGGGCTGCACGCGGCGAGCGGGCGCCGCGGCGGCCGGCGGCGGGTGACAGCTCCGCAAAGTTTGCCAGGCGACCCTCCTCCCCGAGAACTTGGCCCCTCGCACGCGGGCCGGGCAGGGGGCCGCCCCCCGTCCCGCTCCCGGCCCCCGGGCGGCCGGCAGCGCCGGGGGCTCGTCCCGCGGTCCGGGGGAGCGGGCGCCGAGCCTCGCGGCCCGCGGAGAAAGTTGCACTTCCCGGCGGCGCGGCCGGGGCCTCGGCGGGGCGCGCTCAGGGGTCCGCGCGGGAGGTTTAAATCCTGGGAGGGGGCCGGGCGGCGAGCGGCGGGGAAGCCCCCCCAGCCCGCGCGCCCGCCGCTCCGTCCCGAGCGCCGCCAGCAACTTTGCCGAGTCCCGCCCGCGTCCGGGGGGCGGGGGGCGGCGAGTGACCTCCGGGGTCCTCGGCGGCCGCCCGGCCGGCCGGCGGAGAAAGTTGCACGGCCCGGGACGGCGGGCCCCCCGCCAGGGCAGCAGCCCGGGGCCCCGACGCGGCCGCGGGCCCGGCTCGCCGCACACACAAAAGATGCTTAATGAGACGACACCAACTTTGCTTGCGCCTCGTCCAGGCTCTGGTCGGTGATGGTCATGATCTGGTGGAGGATGTCGCCGATGTCCTGCTTCCTGCCGTCGCCGTCCGCCCCTTCGTGGCCGTGAGGGGGCGGCGGCAGGGCCATGCCCCCCTGGACCGAGTGGCCGGCCAGGTTCACCCCGGCCAGAGTCTGCAGCATCCTGGATTGATCGTCCATCCCGCCGCGCGCGGGCGGGAGCGGGCGGCGGCGGCGGCGGCTCGGGCGAAGGCTGCGGCGGCGGCGGCGGCGGCGGCGGCGGCGAGGGAGGAGAAGAAAGAGGGGGAGGGGGAGGGGAGCGGCCGCGCGCTCCCGCCCGCGCGGGGAGGGGGCGGCCCGGCCGGCGGGGCCCGCGGCGCGGGCGGTGCGGACCGGCGCCCGGCTCCCGCTTCCGCCGCCGCGGACGCCGAGGAGCAGCGGCGGGCGGAAGCGCCGGGCTGCGCGGCGGCGGCGGCGGCGGCGGAGGCGCCCGCTGCCCTCGCGCGGCCGCCGAGCCGCCTCCTCAGCGCCCCGCGCCCCGCCGGGCGGCCCCGCGCAACTTGCTTCTCGGCGCCGGGCCGAGTTGCCGGGACGCCGCGGCCGCCCGTACCAGCCGGCGCCCCCCGCGTCCCTCAGCCGCCCGGCCGCCCGCCGCCGCCTCGGCCGGGCGGGATCCGAGCCCCGGCGGCCCCGGGGGAGGGAGCGGCGGCGGCGGGCGGCGGAGGCCGGCGGGCGGGCCGCGGGGAGCGAGAGGGGCGGAGGAGGAAAGTTTGGGAGCGGGCGGATCGGCGCGGCGGGGGCGCGGAGCCCGGTGGAGGGCCCCGGCGGGCCGCGCGCCGGGCGGACAGCAGATTGATGGGGCGGGAGAAGTCGCCGCCGCCCGCCGCCGGAGCCGAGCACCCAGTCAGCGGCCGCCGCGGACCGGGCTCGAAGGCCGCTCGGCTGAGGGATTGACAGGCTGCCAGTGCCACTCACTCACTGCGGCCCCGGCGCCCGGGGGGGAGGGGCGGGGGCGAGCGGGAGGGCGGGGGAGCGCTCCGTCGGCCCCGCCCCTCAAAGGCGGGGCTTGCGCTCATTGGCCCCTGCGCCTCCCGCCGCCGCCGCTGGCGCCGCCCCTGGAATTCGGCCCCCCCCCCCGTGGCCTCTGATCCGGGCGCCCGAGAGTGCGTCCGGGATCCGCACGCCTTGCTGCGTCCTCGCCCTATACCTGGACCGCTCCGGCCCACAGACGCGATGCCCGCGCCCGGGCCTCGCTCACTACTGCTCTCAGTCAAGGGTGCGGGGGGGGGGGCTCTGCAGGTTAGACTTGGGTGAAAGTCGCCGCGAAGCCAAGCACATGCTCCCCCGCCGCGCCTGCTAAGCTTCACGCCCCCCGACAGTGCCTCGCACACTTTCCCGCTCGTGCGGTCCAGAGGTGGTACCCTCCGGACACGGGTCGGGGGAGTCTGGGGCCAATCGAATCGCACCGGGAGCCGAATGAGGCGGGATGGAGGCAAGAAAGAGTTGTCCCAATTGGAGCGTTCGAAAGTCCTGGGCCGGGAAGGTGGGGCTGGAAGCCCCGCCCCCTCCCCGTCGCCATAGTAACAGAGAAGGCCGGGCTCAGAGTCCCTGCCCTTCTGGGGCCTTGAGCTGTCCCTCAAGGAGTGACCAGTTAAAGTGGCGGTGTGTTGGCCTCTCGTGTCCGAAACCTTGGCTGAGCGCAGCACAGTACCGGACTCTCTCAGAAAGGGGAAATGCACGTGAAAATAAATGCCCGAGGGGCGGGGAAGTGAAGTCCAAGCCCACACTTCACCTGCTCTAAAAATCCGGGTGACCCAGGGACTGCGCTTACCGCGCTTGCTTTTAGATACCTGCAGACCTAGCGAAACCGGAAAAAAAAATAAAGTGAGCTGTTCATCTCAAAGATGTTTGTTTAGGAACAGATTGGCTTCACTTGTCCACCTACCTTCTCGCCATGACGCAACTTCAGCCACCGCTTTATGTATCTGTAATACCTCTTCACCCCTGTGCTGTCTCCGAGAGACTGAAGGCTCCACTTATTTTGGAATCTGGACTTCCACCTCCGGTGGCTTGGACGTTGCTCCCAAACTCTTGTCTCAAACCAGGGCTTCCATATGAAATCTCCATTTTAGATTCATAGATCTCACGCTAGATTAGTTTTTTACTTAGGTGGTTCCGAAAAGCCCCTTCGTTCCTTCCCCAAACTCGATAAGCTTGTCTTAACTGAAACCAAATATAAGGATGTGAGGCTGTGAAAAATGGCTCTTTACTCTGCAGGGTTTAATGTAGGACAAGCAGTTCCTTAAATGCCAGATGGATTCTTGGAATGGAGCAGGCTACTCAGTTCCAGGTTCTTCCCTTCATATGTTGTGTGTACCTTTAAATACTCCCCACTGCAAAGCTAATGGCCAAGCTTAACTGTTAGGCAAGTTACAAGCCTTACCAACTGCACAGCTGCTGAGTTGGGAGTTCCAAACACTCCACTCTCTTACCTCCAGTCCAAAGAACCTCCGTCATGTTCATAAATATTCCCAGCTCTTCCGTGTGTCAAGTTTCCTGTTCTTCAAGCCTCCCCGTGAGTTGCAATCATCGCCAATTGAGTTTTTTCTTTGTTCTAAACTTGCTCTTTAAGTCCTTATGCATATTTTTTGTATAAAGGAGCAAGAGCAAACAGACAACTTTCTGTAGTTCTCAAGTGCTGAAGATGTAAAAGCCACAGAATCTTATGTGAAAGATGCTCTGAGATCTGATTTTTCCTCCCAGCCCTGAAGTGCGAAGATCCTGAGAGTCAGTCTTAGCCTCTTCCTTGCCCTTCCTGCCCTCCTTTCAGGCTCATAATCTTGACTAATCTGTCATTAAGATGAGGCTAATTAGTGATGGGGATTTATGTTTATTTCCAGCCTACTCCAAACAATGAGTAATGTAAGCAAAGCCACATATATAAAAATGTAAATAAAATTAAAGAAATGCTTAAGCAAATAAAGACAACTGGGAACTGTGGGCTATGTAAACAAACTAGAACATACAAACATAAATTAGAATTAAGAAAACAGTTAAGCGAATGCCAGCAATTAGGAATAAAACAAACTTGTTAGATGTCTAATATCCGCAGCTAGGTTATGCCACACACCTCTAGACCTATGGTCATGCAGTGATTCGGGAACTCAGAACTGTAATTCTGCAATTAGATGATGGATTGGATTTGCTCTGTCGTCTGCTTGGGAGGCTGTTCTTTGGGTTATTATCAATATGAGTAGCAATAAAAGTCAGAATTCCCAGCAGGGATTTCTTCACAGGCTCATTAACAATAGCCACTGATTTAAAGCACCTTTTTTTTTAGACAGGTTCCTCCTATAGCACAGCCTGGCCTTGAACTTCTGACTCTTGTGCCTCCAGCTCCTGAGTGCTGGGATTACAGGTCCCCGTGCTCTTGTGCTGTGCTGGGGACCAAGCCTAAGGTTCTGTGCACATTAGGCAAGCACACCAACAACTAAGCCCTTGAACCTAATGTCACCTTATCTCTGCTCAGCAATCTGAGTGACAGACAAACCTTCCAAGGTAAGAGACTAGGACCTCCCTGAGTACTTAAATCCAACTTCAATATTTCCAAGGCAATGGTTACTAAAAAGTTGGAGAAAATTCAATTTAACTTTTGCTGAGTGGGCATCCTTGTGATATTAACAACAATGAAAACCAAGCAAGGGGCTCCATCACAGCCATCCCTTTCCACGAGTTATAGTAGTGTCCATCATCAATGTGATTGTCGCAGTGGATGCCATTATCAAGCACTTTACTAGGGCGGTCATGCTGTGGGTTCCCCTTGCTTCAGTCTTAATGCAGCCTTCCAACAGCCCCGTCTGATCAAGGTCATTGTTAAGGGAGAAATAGAAAGAGAGGGTAAAGAACATTCAAATAACCACCAAGCTAGCCAAGTACAAGATTTCTGAATTCCCATCTTGTTTTGTGTAGCTGCGAAGACTATTCTATAAAACACTGGGGGAGGGAGTATTGAATTAAAATTATTAAGTAAAATCACAAGGTCTTAATAAGTGAGTTGAAGATGAGTCAAAATAAATGTAATTGAAAGAGATTAAAAAAAAAAAAACTCTTACAGTATCTCATGACATGAAAGGAGAAGTGGGAAAAGAAAGCGAAAGAGCCAGTCTAGTCTAGGACTCTGCCTCTCTGAAGCTCGCCCGCCTTGTATGCCTGTGTTTGCTGACATGTATCTGCTCTGAACTCCCCCGATAAATGCCTGTGCTGGGTACTCTTGTGTCATTTCCTTTCCATTCACCTGTTAGTTTTCCTTTCTGTTTCACGGGCATGCTAAAGGTAAAGCGTTTTAAGATGTGACTTCGACATGATTGATGTAGTTAAAAGAAGAAGAAGAAGAAAAAAAAAACATCTAAAAGCTTCCTAAACCATAGCAGATGACTTGGTGTTTATCCTCAAAGAGACTGTTTTGTTGCTTTAGGAACTTTGCAGTTGACATGCATGCATGACATGTGACCAGGCTTATCTCATGAGGATGTATTTGAGTAAGTATTCAAAGGGTCAGCAGGATAACAGTCTACCTCTTCTACAATAAAGCCTTTTTTTTGAGGATTAAGGCAGAGTTTATTGAGAAGAGAAATAATATAACTCATTGATGTGAATCCGTCAGAGTCAAGAGATCCCTGGAGAACTCCATTCATGGAATCCATGAAGGTGAGAGAAGAGTCAGCTGGGAACTCATGGATTCCAAACGTGGAATTCCGTGAGGGGCAAGGGAGCCCCCAAAAAAGCCTTTTAAAGAGAATATTTGACTGGACATGGAGGGGCACATGTTTATAATTCTAACTCTAAAGAGGCTGAAGCAGGGGAATCCAGAGTTTGAACTACATTGAGAAAGAACATTTATCGGAATATGTAATTTTTGGGAAGTTTGCTGGAGAGCCCATCACTTATGAGCTTTGATTCATGGCAATTAGTCTCCTACCAGTATAAAAAGGTACTAGAGTCAACACCATCAACTGTTTGTGGCCCTGTCTTGTCCCAACTTATTCCACGCTGTCTGACTTCATAGTGATCGAAATATGCCTTATAACAGGTCCTGTCCCTATCTTTGAGCCTGCTAAGAAGAGATGACTTTATTGATTTGGGAGGGATGGGGAGACAGAAACAAGAAAAATAAAAAGGACCAGACATGATTCTTCTTGCATCTTCTGCCTCTTTCCATCTTTGAACGCAGCCTAGATGGTGGCTGCAACCATCCAGGGAAAATGAAATAGTCATATGAGGATAAAGCCGACATGGTTGGTATTATATCTTCTCCATCTTCCTCCCCAAACGCATGGCCTCCTCTCATCATGAGGAAAACAGCAAGCAAGGTCCCACCTGAAGGACATCCTATACCTATTTGATCAGTTCTCAAAGCTGTCATGATGATGAAAATTGTCACAGCAAGAAGGACTTACAGGAACATGACAATTTAATCTCATGTCCTTCGCGGAATCCTGGGACAAAAGAAGGACAGGTGAAAGTTAAGCAAAAAAAAAAAAAAAAGACAGTGGTACTCTGATAGAGTATGAACTTCAATTAATAAGGAAGGCACCGTGTCAATGTAAGATGTTAGAGACAGGGACATGGAGTATGGGGCACTGAGAAGTCCTGTACTAGTTTCTCATTTTTCCTGCAACTACCTTATAGTGATACATAAATGCAAATAAATATAATATTTATAAAAGCAAAAATAAACTATGAAACTAGACATGGTGGTGTACCCCAAACCAAATTAATTTTAAAAATGCTCATAAAGAAAGGGCAGACAAAAAACGTTTTGTTTTGTTTTGTTTTTTGAAATGGAGTCTTGGTTTCCCAGGCCTTGAATGTGAGACTCTCCTGTCTCATCTTCTTGAGTACTTGGAATCACAAGTACATGTCACTGTGTCCAACTCAAAAAAAAATTATGATAAATATCTCCCTACTTGGGGAGCTCTTGATGTGTCACACACATTGTGTTCCACTTATTATTTCCCTACCTCCTTCCCTCCCTCCTTCCCCTCTCTTCTTTCCCTCTATTCCAATCCCTTCCTTCTTGTAGTGCTTGCAATGCTGTAACAGCTGTGCTGTAAGCAACAGAAAACTCTATCAACGGGCATTTTCAAATTGGAACTGAACTTTCCACAGCATATTCTAGAAATACAGGGGTAAACAGTTGCTGATTTGATTTGGTTACAATCGGTTAATGCCTTCAGACATCTAAACTCGGACTGGTCCCTATTTATATCCTTAACGACATTACTATGATCATATGTGCAGTGTTTTCCTAAGTTCTATATCATTCTAGAATCTTCCTTTGCAGTATGCTTCTTAGCCAAACCATTAAGGCCTTTTGCAAACTATTCTAGTTCTGTCTCTCCAGCCTTATGTCCCACTAAGTCCTTTCTGATCTCTGTCATTACAACAACCCTAGGGCCCTCCCACTTTTTGGCATCCCATCTTTTGCTCCTGCCCAGAGCTTAGCCATCTTCAGCAGTGTTAGCTTCCACACAAAGTTCCTCCACTTCACGATCCTAGCTGATCATCAAAACAGCTCAAGTTTTAAACCAAGCAACATTAACCTCATTTTATAGGCAAAGTTCATAAAACAAAAGCTTCTGACACCAAGTGCTGAGTTTGTGACAGACATTGTTTGCTTGTTTTCTCATGCAACATCTAATTAAACCCTCACAACAATTCAATGGAGTGGGCATTAACCTCCAAATGTATAGCTGAAGAAATGGAGGTTTATCCAATAAGCCTGGTCAAGGTCACATGACTCTTAAATGCACTGTGATTCGATAAGTCAACTGATTCGGTCACCTCACAACTGAGGCTGCCTGGCCTAGAGCAATGATGTCATTGCCCAACATGACACCACTACTAGGTGACAGGCAGAATGGGGACCCAGGACTTCTGACCCTTTCCATCATATATACAGCCCACATGCCAAGCAACTCCTTGAGAACTTTCATTACCTACCTTCTGAGGCCCCACTGTCACTTAGGTTCCTGCAAGTATTTTTTTTAATTGTGGCAAACATACATATTTTAAAATTTATCATCGTAAGTGTATAATTCAATAGCATTTGGTATAGTCATATAGTTGTGCAACTATGTAACCATTATCATCTCCAGAATACATTAGACACTAGTAAACAGTAGTCCCCTAAAACCTGACAACCATACCTGCTTTTGGACCTATGAATTGCACTGATCTCTCTCTCTCTCTCCTCTCTCTCTCACCTCTCTTTCTTTTCCTTCCTTTTTTCCTTCCTTCCTTCCTTCCTTCCTTCCTTCCTTCCTTCCTTCCTTCCTTCTCCTTTCTTTCTTGTTGCTTTTTTTTTGTAACAGAAGTCACACCATCAGACACCCATGTACTGACCACGAACTCAGTGGGCGTGAATCCCTGATCTTCCTGCCTCTGTCTCACAACTACAGTCCTGCGACCATGATAGTCAATTCACTCCTTTTTTCCTTCCCTCTCTTCCTCCCTCCCTTCTTTTCTTACTTCCCTTCCCTTCCTTTCTTTTTTCTTTCCTTCCTTCTGATTATTCCTCCGAGTGCTAGTATTACAGGCCGGCACCACCTCAGCCTCCTGCTTAAGTGACAGATATTTATTTATTTATTTATTTATTTATGAGACTTAAGCATGTTTGGCAACTTCTCTACCACTAAACTCCCACCTCCAACCCTGAAGTGCACGGCTTTGGGGAGCCTCATGTAGTGCAGTCATACAGTGTTTGCATGTATCACTTTATAGTTCATCCATGTTGTAGTATCTATCAGAATTTCTTTTTGCGAAGAAATAGCAGTCTACCATATGTGTATAGCTCACTTCGCTCATCTACTGTAATAATTAGATACAGGCGTCAACTTGACAGTCTTTGGGCTGTAAGGTACTGATAGATAAACTTGAACAAGCCTGCAGACAATTGTGTAATTGATGGGGAAGACCCAGTCCATAGCAGGTGGTACTTTCCAGTAGGGGATCAGATAAAAGGAGTGTAAGAGGGAAGGGTCGGACTGTCTTCCTCTTGTACCGGGCTGGCAAGATCACTCCTCATGACTGTCATTCTCCAGGGTTGCATTTCTTCTGCCCTTGCCTGCAAGGCGACTCGGATTCAGGGATTCTCTGAAAGTCCTCTGGCTTTACCAGCAGACTGGACCGGCTGGACGACCTTCCAGGATCCTTCAGCCTCAGCCACCAGACAGGGACTGCCGAGCTACTGAGCTCTTGAACCAAGCAGCTCATGTTGGACTGTTCAGATTTTCTCCTGTGGGTCAATCGAATAAATTCATTCTATCGGTTCCGCTCTTCTCAAGAACACTACGAATATATCTGTTACTCATCAGGGGACAGCTGGCTGCTATTGTGTCTGTTGTGAATAATGATAGCGTGGCAGTTAGTCTTCAGTGTCAACTTGACAACCGAGATGTTTAGGTACACTACGAAGAAATTAATTAAGGCAAGCTTCTGAGCAAGCCATAGGAGATTATCTAGTGATATGGGAGGATCTATCCCAGAGTGGACGGGACCATTCTCTGGGCGTGAATAAGCCAGAGAGAGAATTGGTTGGTTTTGACAGAATGGCATGTTAGGAAGTAAACCGTCCCTTAGTTTTTCATAAGGATATAGAATAGTAAATTTCCTCTCTTCCTGATATTAGTATGTACTCTCTTGCTACCATAATGGATTACAAACAGAAACTGTGAGTCAAAAATAATGCCCCCTTCCCCTAAGTTGCTTGGGTCCTATATTCATCCAGCAATGGAAAGATGAAACTAAGACAGATGCTTTGAACATGAAAGTCCACATGTTCCAGCCTCAGCTGGTAAGGTATGTATGCAGAAGTGAAATTGCTGGCCGCCATGATAATTCTATGTTTATGCTTTGGAGAGGACCTACCTACTGTTTTCTGTAGTGGTGATACCATCTTGCCTTCCCACCAGCAGTACGCAGAGTTGATCTACACTTTTTAATATAGCTTCCAGGACTGTATCTTTCATTCACTGCTCTTTGGAGGAAAGGTCTGTTGAAGTTCAGCTTTATATCCTGAACAATGCCTAGGCTATAATTGACGCCTGCAGAATATGTGTTAAATAAATGAATAAATAGGCTACAAAAAAAATCACTATCTCAAAATGAAGGGATCTGCTTTATTTGAAACATACTAAAAACTTCAGGGAAGATCTAAATAGCCACTGAACAGTGTGCCTAGAGAGAGATTTTTTTTAAGCTGGTGCATAAATCCACAGTTTCATTTCTTAAAAACAAGTGGCCCCACAGTATATTTCTTTTTATCTCACCAGCTCCTTGCCAACGCAAGGTTCATCTTTGAGTCCTGTTTCTTTCCTAGGCTCACAATAAAACTGATTTAAAGTAAAAGTTTCTTTAAGAATTATGCTATGATATGCTGATCTGAAAATAAATTTTTGAAAATTATTTTTTTTACCCATAAGGGGACCATCAAAGATTTCCTGGTGATACTATTTCCTAAGAACATATGCCCAGGTTATAAACTTCCTTCTGTCAGAAGCAACTGGATGATGCTTCCAATAATCTCTTCCTGTTGTGAATTTCTAGATCAGATTTAAAGGCAGACACAATTAAAATGGACTGAAAAAAGTCCTTTCACTATTGTAATTTATAACTTCATGGTTTAAGGGTATATTTAAGGTTTAGCTCTTTACAAATAAGCCTATGGGATATTTTCCTTGTTTTCCCTACTGCATGTGCGAGTGTGTGTGTGTGTGTGTGTGTGTGTGTGTGTGTGTGTGTGTGTTGGGGGGGTACTGGAACTCAAACCCAGGGCTTCATTACATACTAAGCAAGAGTTCTACTACTGAGGTCCAGCCCAGCCCTTATGTTACTATGAAATAACACACTAGGTGGGAATAAAGTGAAGCAAATAAAATAGCAAAGAGCTTTGTGTGGGGTTACTTTTATAATACTTTGGATTTTTGTTATTTGTGATAATTAAAAAATAACTCGCATCTAGGGGTCAAGATGCTGGCTCGGTGGGTAAGGCACTACCTGCAAACCTGACAATCTGAGTTCCATCCCTGGAAAGCTACATAGTGGGAGGAGAGAACTGACTTCAGAAAATTCTCTCTCTCTCTCTCTCTCTCTCTCTCTCTCTCTCTCTCTTTCTCTCTCTCTCTCTCCTCCCCCATTATATGTCCCACAAATAATAAATAGTATTTTTCTTTACATATGTGTGAATAGGATGAGAGTGGTGTGTGTGTGTGTGTGTGTGTGTGTGTGTGTGTGTTTGCATGCAGGTGGGTGCACATGCATATGTGTGTATGCCATGCACTTGAGTGTTTGTGCCTGGGAGACCCAAGGGTGATATAGAGAATTTTGCCCAATTGCCAATTGCTCTGTCACCTCACTGTTGTGAGCCTGGATCTCTAATTAAACCTAGAGCAGCCACTAGGGCTGGTTGGGCTGGCCAGCTTGTTCTGGGGATTCCCATGCTCCGCCTTCCAAGGCTAGAATTATAACTGGATGCCACACCGGCCAGCTTTTTCTTTCTTTTTTTTTTTTTTTTTTAGGGATCATGAGAGCTGAACCTGGGTCCTTTTACATGTGAGGCAAAAGCTTTAACCACCGAGCCATATCCCCAGCCATTTTTAATGCTTTTAAATTGCATTTTAAATGGTTCCCCAAGCTCAAGACATTCTTTCTTCTTAACCATGCACCATCCCTGTGGGTCTTCATAGACACACTTCCTGTTGCTGTTGCCAACCCTCCTAGCCTGAGCTCCGTGGACTAAAGATGGGCATTTGATCAAGATGAAACCTCTCTTCTTCAAGGTAAAAGTCTCTCTTCTGGACTCTGATTTGATGGCTGGGCTTGAATTGAGGGTGTGGAATCTCTAGACTTCTGGGACAAGTCTCACCTATTACCCAGGAAGAAGTGGAGGAATATACCACTGAAAAGATACGACACAGGACCTAGAAGGGAACAAGGGTATGACTAGAGAGCTCCCAGGGCCCTGAAGGCTCTAGTTTCTATTTTCTAGTCTCCATGCTCTCGGTCACTTATGACCCCGCAGGCTTGACTGGGTCAAATGCCATCTGGCTCCTGACAGAGGATTTCACCAAGACAGAGGTGCATTGGATCTAGAGAAGTTCATCAGAGGCCTGAGCTGAATTTGAGCGAGCAGCCAAGTGGGGTCCACCGGGGAAGACCTGGCGAGTCCAGGTGGGGAGTGTGGAGAGCAGAGGGGATACTGAGGAAAGACTTGCAAGTATGAAGGAAGTCGTGTGTCTTTGTGCACATGGAAGTAAGCAGAGCCTGCAGGGTGATGCACGCCCGGGAGAGCTGTCCAGGCTAAAAGCAGACAGGAATTAGTAACTGCTCTGCAGGATTAACATCCATAATGATTCATGAGCTCATTAAGGGAGAAGATGACACAGAACCTATTAACTAAGGGAGAAATGAAGAAAATAGGAGGCCCAAGGGAGACCTAAGAGTCGAGTGGCCAGCAGAGTATAGCAACACCAAGCAGGGGCAGAAGTCAACTGAGTTAGTGTAAGGTGTCTTCTGGAGCACTAGAGGCCCACTGGGAACCCACAGGGATGGTGTTGACATAGAATGACTGGGAGGAGGAGACTGGCAAGGGCACAGTTCTTTGTAACAATTCTGCCAGAGCTTAGGGAACCTTGTGGAAGACAGGGTGGTGAGACTGTAAAAACCTAAAGACAGGAAGGTCCACCGCTGGACAAGACATTTCATTCAAGGCAGGACTGCTGCATCCAGGTACTCACTGCAGCTAAAGCAGACCTGCATAATGACTGACATACCAACATGTCCCCGTAGACTATTGAGGAACTCAAGAGAGATAAGAACATACAGTGGAAACCTTGGGGATTAAAGCTGGATGATTAAAGGGAAATGCCCTTGTAATGGTTACTCTTAACTATTGCTGTGAAAGAACACCCAAAGTCAAATAACTTAAGGGAGAAAGGGAGATTTATTCACTTTAGGGTTCCAGAGGGAAGATACAGTCTTTCACGGTGAAGACAGCATGGCTGGCAGGTTATGTCACACCCATAGGAGAGGCTTAGAGCTGCAAGACTGGAGAATCTCTCTTCTTCCCAGTCTTCTGTTCTGTGGTTCCTTTCATGTGGTCCACTACTGGGAGGTTCCGATAGGATCTATGGAGGATCCTATGGGATCTAGGGCTGATCTTTGTATTATCCACATAATCTCTTCAGGGGTTTCAGCTGATCTTGCTGGGCATGCTCTCAGCTGATCTTAGTTAATGCCAGGTGTGTCAGGTCGACACCCAGGATTAACTATCACAGCCCCTCTCAGTGGAGTGGCCTGAAAAGAGGTAACGTTATGCCACTGAGGCAAGCCAGGGGTCCATAGAAGCAGACAGGCAGGAGGATGGGAGGGAGTGGGATGGACTGATGAAGGGAAAAAGGTATAGGAGGAAGGGGGGATGGAGGGAAGCAGGGATAAGTACTCAATATGCTTGTAAAACTAGAAAAAGAGAGAGAGAAAGAAAAGAAAGAAAGAGGGGGGGGGAGCAGCCGTCTAATAGACTCCCATGGGTCCCTGGAGTTAAAGGTCTTCTCTTTTAGACCAGAGCAGGGGGATTGCTGTGACTTAGTGACGCACAAAAGTGAGGAAGAAAACGATGAGAGAAAAAGGATGGGGAGATAGTAGGTAGAAATGAGATGTCAGTTGTTGGCCATGGGTACAAAGACTATCCATGCAGGAGTCTGACATAGTCCAGGGAAGGCAGAGTATGAAACTCAGCTAAGGACATCTCAGGTACCAGAGGGCTGGGGAAGGGACAGCAAGCGCTGGTTCCCTCAGGGCCACTGGCTTCTGGCTCAAAGAGAAGACAAACCTTAGTTTCAACCTACTGAGTCTGAAGCTAGGCCCCTCTGAGCTTGCTTGGGTGGGTTTCACTACACAGGCTGTCTGCTTCTTCCTTCTCTCCCATCTCCTGCACAAACACTGGCTGCCTTTCATTTTTTTCTCACTGAGCCCTTATAGAGCCCTTTCAGCATTGATGTTGATGCTTTGTGTGAGAAGCACCGATGGAGGGCTGACCATGAGCCTGGTGCTATCTCGGTGGTTTGCAAAAATTAGTATGCTTAATCTTCATGAGAGCCTCTTGAGGGTGCAGTGTAGCGCAGTTGGTAGAATGCTTGCTAGCAAGCCCTGGTTTACATACCCATCACCACATAAACTGAGCACAATGGCACACACCTGTAATGCCAGCACGCAGGAGGCAGAGGTGGGAACATCAAGATCATCCTCGGCTACATAAGACCCGTCTAAAAAAACACAAAGAAAGTCCTTCGAGTCCCAAATTATTGTGCATGGATGCATGTGTGTGCACACGTGTGCTTATAGATGTGCATGTGTAACATATACATGTGGAGGCCAGATGTTAATCTCAAATATAATTCCACAAATACCATCCATCTTTGTTGTTGCTGTTGTTCTTTGTTTTGTTTTTGAGAGGGTCTCTGATTGCCTTGGATTGCCAAGTAGACTAATCTGGTTGGCCAAGGAGCCCCAAAGATGTCTTTGTCCACATCCTGTGCTACAATTAAAAGTGTTTTACCACACTCGGCAGTTTTGCATGGGCTCTGGGGATTGAACTAAGGGCAAGGGGAGCATTTTGCCACCTGAGTTGTCTTCCAAACCTGAGAAGTATTTTCATCCTGTTATACAGCTGAGAAAATGGCGTAACAGGTTGCAAAATAAACTATGTTTATATTTTGTAAGATATTGATATTTATTCATTGGTTCACCATGTAGTATGTTTGCGTTTTGTTTTGTTGTACTGGGATTGAATCCAGAGCTTCATACTTGCTTGGCAGGTACTCTACAACTAAGTCATTTTCTTCATTTTTTTTATCCTGAAAACAGAAGTCTCACTAAGCTTCCCAGGCTAGCTTTGAACCTGTGATCCTCTTGCTTTACCCTCTCAAGTAGCTGGGACTGTAGACCTGTTGAAACCAACAGAGCTGGGCGCAGGTAGTTACTGACTACTTATCTAAGACAAGGCCCTCTGTTAAGAAGCAGAGTTCAGTGCCAAATAAGGCACAGAGAATTCTGACCTTCAGAATTCCCCCCTAACCCTTGGGGATGGCATATGTGCTGTGTAGATGCTTCATGCTAATGCGATTGGAAGGTAATTATCTTTTTAAGACGCCTTTACATATTTACTTTGGTTTATTGGGGGGAGCATATGTTGATGTCTGTATGAGCACTTTGAATGTGTACCTGTGGAGGCCCAGCGATCACATTAGAACTCATCCTTAATTGTTTTACCTCCTTATGGCTTACGGTCACCACCATTTCTGCCTGGTATTTTTACATGGGATCTAGGATCTGAACTCAGGTCCTTTTGTTTGTGAGGTGAAGGCTTTTAACCCCTGAGCCATCTATCCAGACCCAAATATTTTTAATAAACATTTATGTATTTAGCATGTGTATGCACACATGGGTACATGCTAACATCAGAGACCAACTGACGAGAATTAGTTCTCTCCTTCACCATGTGAATTCTGGGGCTCAAACCCAGGTCTTTAGGCGTGGCAGCAAGCAACTTTACCCAATGAGTCAGTCACTGGTCCATATTCTTTCTTTCCAGATGGGGTATCGCTGTGCAACAAAGGCTGGTCTGAAATTCACTGTGTAGCACAGGCACAACTCAAATTCTTCAACCTCCTAACGACTGGCATAAACCATCATGCTCAGACTGCCTTCGCATTGTGAAGCCTCCAGCCCTCTAATTGGCTGCTAAGCCAAGTACTTAATCTTTTTCTCTCCAATCACTTTTGGTAAGGAAAAACAGATCCCCGGACTCGAGTGGCAACTGCAGACTTGGTTTCTTCCTTATCTTCCTACTCTAGTTCACCTTGTCTCCTCTTTAATAATCCATCCCTGCCACCAACTTTGACAATAGCAGCTCCCAAGCCAGTGCCTCTCACTCTCCCAAGTCCTAAGATACAAGACACTGAATGAATACTTCCTGAGAGCATTATCTAATTTCACTTGTACAATGACTCAATAAAGGCGATATTATCTCTCTACAGTAAATAAAAAAAAATCAAAACTCAACAAAGTGAGTCAACTAGCTAGTATGTAGCAGAGCAGAGATTTGAACTCATATCTATCTGATTTTGAAGTCCAAGCCGGGCTTTTTTTTGGGGGGGTGGGGGTATTTTTATTATTTTTTATTTTATTGCATTAGAAATTTATTTCTTTCACATATACAGAATATAAAACCTATCTTCACAATGAATTATACCTCTCTGCTCTCGTTTTTTTTCATGCAAAAATTAATGGCCACTTCCTGAAAAAAACTGAAATAAATCCATAGCCTCACCCTTACCCAGCATACCACACGGCTGCTGCTTGGGCCTTTGTCTCTGCAACCCTCTCATAGTCAACCTAGATTCCACAATTATGCACTTGCTTATGCTCTCCAGTTGTCTCTGGTGTGAATTTCTTGTTTGCTCAGCTTGATTTTATCCCCCCTGATGCCCACAGTAAATGCATAATAAATGTTTGTTGAATGAATGGATTTTACATGTATCTTGCTGAAATATACGCAGCTCGGTTTGATTCACTGGAGTGGCATACCGAACAAGAAATAATTTTTCTTAATGTGTCCCTTATAAATTGAAGCCGACCATGTTTGATTAATTTCACATCGGGCGTTTTTATTGCACCGATCACTCTGGTATCAGGTCATATTTATTTTAAAAACAGATTCACAAAGGGTGCAGGGCTGGAGTGACAGTGTAAATATGTTAATAATAAAAATAATACTGAAGATATTTTACTGGAAATTCTCGAATGCTAATGAGTAAGTGCATTCTACAGAAATGCTTGATTTACAATGCAATTAATTTAAAAAAGATTCAGATCCTATAACATTTCTTGCATACTTACATAATGGAAAGTAAAAAAATGAATATTCAGGCCATAAAATCACAGGAACAAAAAAAAAATCACCTTAAAGGCCTTTAGCATTTTCGTTAGAACAATAGCCCAATCACTGAAAATGTGCCATTGTTGGATGAAACATCAGACTGGGAAGGTTCTAGCCCGTGGCTGAGGTGGGTTTGTTTTGTGAAGGGCAGTTGTGCCCTGTGTATAGCAGACAGTGAAAAACGCTGCACATTATCCAGAGACCAAAAAGCCCTGGAACCTTTACTCACTCAAGGAAAGGCTTTGGAGCTCTTGTTCAGAAGAAAGCCAAGTCTTTTAATGTAGACTCTCACTGTGGGCCATGTGAGTATTTCCACGCACAGATATCTGTCCCCATCTTAGGGTCTAGCTTCAAAGAGATGCACCCTTACACCCTTCGCAGACTCCAAGAGAGAAAAAGGTATGTTTTGTTTGCTGTTCCAGTAGCAGCCTGATTCATTCAAGAGAGTGAACGTTCCATTGCACCCTTTGGGGAAGCTTCCATTTGGGTCATAGGATATTTAAAGTAGACCCTTGTGCCTGCCTCGTGTCTGAGAGGTGAGCAAGCAAGTGCCATGTAGAATCAGACACCAAGAGGATCTTCCCATCAGTGCAGGAAGGTGATTTTCCCTCATTTGGGGAGCAGTGGCGTGTAGGCGCGCCAGACTTTTAGCTACGACTCCTTGACTTGTTAAACAAAGCTTTTATATAACTTTAATTTGAAAAACTAACTTTTACATATATATAAAAGGAGGTGAGGCCTCGGGACTTAACTATATACAACGGATACATCTACTTATTTCTCTGGCAGTAATTGGTCACGTGAAAAGAAATATTACAGGACTGGAGAGATGGCTCAGAGGGTGAGGGATGTGTTCATAAACTTGGTGAACTGAGATTGATCCCTGGAAGCCCACATGATATTTCTGAAAGTTGTTCTCTGATCTCCATGTACAACGGCACGTATGTATCTTCTTTCTCTCTCTCAAGTAAAAGAAATGTTACAGAGAGAATTAATAAAATAGGGTCTTAAAAACAACAACAACAAAAACCCAATAGTCAAATGGTGCCCCCTGGGAACAGAATTAGGAAGAATGTAATAGAAAATAAGACACAAGAGCTGCATGTTATAATAAGCCTTTTAGTAATACTTTACCTTTAATCTTTGTGCATAATTACATAGTGAAAAATAAAAATCCAATTTAGAAATAAAACAACAGAGCAATCTACCTCCAATAAGAAAAACACAATATAGCATAGGTAAAGTTGGTGATGATGGCTAAATATTTTACTGCTGACCTTTAACCCCTGCCAGGTATATAGAAAGAACACAGTGAGACCCTCTCTTTAAAAAAAAAAAAGGAATTTTGGATCATTCAGTTTAAATTTCCATGCTGCAGCGATCCTAAATGTGCTTAAACTCTCCAAGCCTCAGTTCCTCATCTCCAAAATGGGTACGGTTACAATGACCATTCCTTAGAGTGAGTATCTAGGATAATGTTTCTATAACAGGAGATGGTGGATGGGGGCAAGGTTCGATGACAGAGTATTATTGCCCTGGCAAGGGACATGCCAAAGGTCACATCTTCAATGCAAAGCATGAATTCTCCCTACACAATACAGCTGATGGAGAGAGAGAGAGAGACCTAAGAAGCCCATAAATGCATATATTGGGAGGAGAGACTTTTAAGTCAGTCTTTCAACTCCTTTTTAATTTTATTTTTCAGGGCTGGAAAGATATGGCTCAGGGATTAACTTTTGTCTCCAAAGCAAAAGGACCTAAGTTCAGATCCCAGATACCACATAAAAATGCCGGGCAGAAGTGACAGTGGCCTGTAATTCCAACCTGGAAGATAGAGCCAAGAAATAAGGAGGTAGAGCAATCCAGGATGATTCCCAAAGTCACCCATTATTATTAGTTCGTGTGTATACTCATGTGCCTATGTCACAGTATCTCAGGACCATTTTCTGGCGTTAATTATCTCCATCATCCCTTTACATGGGTTCTGATGATCAAACTCAGGTAGCAAGAGACTTGCACCTTGAGTATCTTTACCTGAGCCATCTTGCCTGGCCCCATCATGCATGCAGCAAATCCAAGCTGTAGCATTGCTTTATGGATTCTTTTTTTTTTTTTTTTTTTACTTTTTTTATTTTTGCATATGTGTGTGTGTGTGTGTGTGTGTGTGTGTGTGTGTGTGTGTGTCAGAGGGCACACTGTGTGTCCCTCTGGAGGACCAAGTTTGGGAGTCATTCTGGATTACTTCTACCTCCTTTTTGCCTCACTGTGGGATTTATGGGGCTATGCCCACTAGGGCTAGAAGTGCAGGCTGCCACCATTTCTGTCTGGAGTTTTTACATGGGACCTGGGATCCGAACTCAGGTCCTTCTGCTTGTGAGGCAGAGTCCTAACCCCTGAGCCATCTCTCCAGCCCTGCTTTATGGATTCTGATTCTTTCCCTCCTCCTCCCTTCTTGAGTGCAGACCTTTCTTTTTGTCCTCTAAGCATTGTGATTCATTCTTGCTACCTCTGGGCTCCTGAAAGGTCATTTGCAAATAGCAGTGTGACTGTTGTTCTGCCCAGAACAGAGAACATGGAAACATGAACACTGAAAGTATTGGTGCTTTGGGGGTTTTATTGGTGTAGCAGTCAGCCTGCATAGTTGCTGACAAATCATCATCAAACGGTTTAAGGGAACAAGGGGTTCATTTTCTTACGATAGTCCAGTTATAGTTCGTAGTCCAGCTTGATGGGAGAGCATGCACCAACATCAGGCTGAGCATATACAATGCCCAGGGAACTGGCCACACCATCTCTACATAATAGCCAAGAGAGGGACGATCCTTACTTGCCAGACCAGCATATCTGGCCAAGTGTACACAAGGATGCCAAATCTCTCAACCAGCTCTCTGTATTTTATTCCAGGGCCTAGTCCCACCCACCATGGGCTGGGCCTTCCCCATCAGCTAGACAATCTCCTGCAGGTTTGCTCTGGACTTAACTCAACCGCTAATTTTCTACAAATGTGCCCAGAGCTCAAACTCTCAACTGTCAAGTTGACACCTGTACTTAACTATGACAGTGAGCCTTGCCTGTTAAGAGAATAATCTTGGCTTTTCCAATACTTTTCCAATACTTTTCCAATACTTGGCTTTTTCCAATGGAGCAACCCAGAACCTGTCTGTACTGGGATGTCTGATGAGGGGGAGTGGGCCAAGCTGCCAAGAGACCCATGTGCCTGAAGGACTCAGGTCAGGGCTGGGTGTTTAACTGGTAAGGTTGCAGCGCAAAAGGAGGTGGGAAGGTTCTGTCATTCAAAAGAGCTTGTCATGAGGTAGAGGACAAAGCAGAGAAGGAAGAGTCAGGAGATTGGCATGGGGCTGCCATGGGCTGTCTGGCACCCAGCTTGCTTGCCCTCCTCAGTCTGCCCAGTGTCTTCCAGAGGAGAGGGAGGGGCACCTAAAGAGCATGGAGAATGGGGACGGAGAATTCAAACAAAAAGTTAGCTCGAGGCATGGAAGCTATCCTGTTACAGGACAGAATTAAGAGGTAGGAAGCCAGGTTCGGACCCAGCAATGCCCTTGTCGCTGTGAAACTACACAGATTGCTGCTCTCCTGCAAACCCACCGTCCTTGTCTGTGAAACAGGAACGCTGTAGAATTAAAGTACTTAACCCTGAAGGACAATCATAAGGACCTAAATATCATGCTTTATGAAGTACTTCACTAAGAACACAGAACTACTGTCTCCCCAGCATTGTTAAACAGCAAGTCGCCTCTGATTCACAAATATTTCCATATTGTCATTTTTCCATTAGAAGATCAGGTCCATGAGTGAAAGATCTTTTTCTGCTTTGTTATCTGGTTTTATTTCTAGCATTTAAACACAGTGACCAGCTAGGTACTCAATAAACTTAGGAAAACAATGCTGACTAAATTAGTCAATGTTTTTTCCTCTCTCCCTCCTTCCCTCTCTCCCTCCTTCCCTTCTTTCCTTCTCTCCCTCCATCTCTTCCTTCTCTCTCTCCCTCCCTCCCTGTCCTTCCTTCCCTCTCTCCCTCTCTCCTTCTTCTTTGCTTCGTTCCTCCCTCCTTCCTTTCCTTCCCTCTTTTCTTCTCTTTTCTCCCTCTTTTTCCTCCCTCCCTTCCTCCCTCCCTCCCTCCCTTCCTCCCTTCCTTCCTTCTTTCCTTCCTTCCTTGCTCCCTCCCTTCCTTCCTTCCTTCTTTCCTTCAGATGAACCCAGCATTTCACACATGCTAGGCAAGTGCTCAATCACATTCCCAGAGAAAGAAACTCCGATACTCCCTTGAGCTGGGATGGTAGGGGAAGATAAAATATCTTAAACTCCAAGAGGCTAATTGTTTTCAAACTTATTTTTTCCATTTTTATATATGTGTGTGCACATATATTTGTGTGACTGGGCACAAATAAGTGAGTGTGGAAGCCTGAGAGTGATATCAAGAATTGTCTGTAATTAATCTTTTCCTTTACTATTTGGAAGCTGGGTCTCCAAATCTAGATCAGATAGGGCTGGTCTGGCTGGCCAGCTGGCTCTGGGGGGTCCCATGGCTTTTCAGAGCTGGAATTGCAGACCAGCCATCACACCAACCAGGAATTTTCTACGGAATCTGGGAATCTGAACTTGGCCTTTTTTTTTTTTTTTGTGCTTGTGTAGCAAGTGCTTGAACTGCTGAGCCAAGTCCTCAGCCCTCGTTTGAAAGCTTTTTATTAGGTCCTAAGTGATGCTCTCAAATCCTATACTTCATATCAAATATACAAGACATCCTGGGATTTTTTTTTAGGGCAGAGGTTAAAGAGAAAAGACAGCCCAAGACCAGCTGAGATTGCAGTTAGAAAGGACTGGTCTGGCATCTGGCACTGGTTCTGAGGATGGAAGGAAATGCAGGTACAAGTCTCTGCATCCACATGATCTGGAATCCTGGGGGAGGGACACTAGGGGAGGGACACTGGTTATACTTCATGCTTCCCTGACAGCACACAGATTTTCATCCAAAAACTTTATTTTCTTATCTATTCTCTGGTTGTACAAATAATATTGGATTATGCCTTCTTTGAAATACTTCCTGAAACCAGAGCCCAAGTCCCCCTTGAATACACCTTTACACACCCAGTCCCTATCTGACGATAATCACTTGAGTGCTTTGACATGACGTCTGGTCTTCACCACAGCAAAGGGATGTGCATATATGTGTGCTTCTTGAGGGCTTATTTTTTCTTGTGAACTGGAGATGGAACGTAGAGTCTTACGTGTGCTAGGTAAGTAGTCTACCACTGAGCTATACCCCGAGGCCCTAATTTGTATATTGTGTGTGCCTGGTGTGTGTGTGTCGTTCCTGCACAGTTGTGTATATCTGAGCCTGTGGAAGTCAGAGGTCAACATTAGGAGTCTCCTTCAATTGTTCTCCACCTTATTTTTAGAGATAGGATTTTTGAACTTGGAGCTTTTCATTTAAGTTAGAAAGGCTGGCCAGCAAGCCCCAGGAAGTCTGATCCCTGGAATTATAAGTAGGCAGCGTGCCGACTTTTACATAGGTGCCGGCCATTGAACTCAGGTTACCATTGAGCCATCTAACACCTGTCTGTGTATTTTTAAAGACATGAACACCACCATGCCTTACATGTTGCTTTTCAAACATCTTATCTCTCCTATATCACCCATTTTCTATTCTTTTATTGTAACTTTCTACAGCTCTACCTCAGTGTTTAGTAGCAGCAGTTAGATGCTGGTGGTGAATCGCATTAAAAATAATTCTGAACAGAATGATTTGTTTGTTTTCCCATGCTGTGCTAGAGATGAACCCAGGGTTTTGCACATGCTAGGTAAGTGCTTTACCACTGAGCTACAACATAGCTCCTAGAATTTTTACATTTCAGGCTTATGGAAAAAAGTCATGGAACTATTAGTACAGACAAGGTAAGAAAGCACTGATTGGGCCCAACAACTATTTCCCAGCTAGGCTCTCCAGATGCGGACATCTTACATTAGTGTGGTACATTTGTTACGAAGTAATAAACTGGCCACAGTTTTCCTTCTTGATTAATAATGTTTAACTTCACTTTTTTTTTCTTTTGTTTCCAGGATCTTGCCCAGTCATTTGCCTTTATTTTGCCTCTCATATGTTAGCTGCTCAAACTTCCTGCGCTCCTGAAAACCTCAACAGCTTATTTTTTTAAATAATTTTTTTGAATTTTTTGTGTTTGTATGAGCATGTGTGTGTATGTGTGTGTGTGTGTGTGTGTGCGTGTGTGTGGTGTATGCCTATACATACATGCAGAGACCAGAGAACATTTGCTGATGTCCTGTTTTCTCACTCTCTGCTTTATTCACTTGAGAAAGGGTCTTACACTGAACCTAGAGCTAGGTTGGCAGCCTGAAAACCCCAGTGATCCAATACTGGGGTTACAGATGTGCAGCCACATCACAGCCACACGCAGGGACTGGCAGGAAAGTTGGTAAGGTACCAGCTCAAAAACTTGGGGACCTGAGTTTGATCTTGAGACGTTCACATGGTGGAAGGAGAGAACTGCCCTCTGACTCTCGCCTGTGCACCATGGCATGCATTCTGTGTGTCTGTGCGTCTGTGTGTCTCAAATAAAAGATCGTAAGAAACCATGGTTGCATGCGATTACTGAGTGTTAGAGATTCAAACTCAGGTCCTTCCGTGTGTTTGGTCAACAAGTACACTTTTCTGCTGAGCCATTTCCCCAGCCCCTGACCTTGAGAAAGACTTTTACCTTACTTGCTTTTTGTCTCTGTGTGGGATGTGTGCATGTATGTTTACATGTCTGTAGGCATACAGGTGTGTGCATGCCTATGGAGACCCGAGGATGATATCAGGATCATCCTCAAGCACTCTTTACCTTATTCCCCCTTTTCAGGCATCACTGGGGATTGAACATGGGGCCTGTGTTCTAGGCAAACACTCTACCACTGAGCTTTATTTTTGGGCTTTAAAACTGTGCTTTATTGTTTTGAAACATGGTCTCTAATCAAACACAGAGCTAAATGATAGGACTAATATGGTTAGAGTCCATTTGCTTTAGGGATTCCCAGTCTCTCCCTGCCATGGCTGGAATTACAGATAGGCTGCCTCACCCATCCCAGCATGTTTATGTGGTATCTGGATATCTAACCTCCTGTCCTATTGCCTGTGTGGCAACTGCTTTAATTGCTGAGCCAGCTCTCCGGCTGCTGGACAGTTTTGAGGAAGCTCTTGGTTAGATGCTCCTCCACTGGCAATCACCTGTTTTTCATACTTTTGGATTGGAAAAACCAGGAGATGAACTGTTATTTCCACCAAGTCATGTCAAGAGAACTCATCAGCAACCTGGCTTGGTGATACAGACATGTAAGCCTAGTTATTCAGGAGCCTGAGGCAGGAGAATAGAATGTTCAAGACCTGCCTGGGCTACAGAGTGATTTCAGTTTAGGAAAATGAATGAGACTATCTCAATCAATCAATCAATCAATCAATCAATCAATCAATCAATCGGTCGGGGTTGTAGCTGAGTGATTGGGCACTGACTCAATGTACATGCATTCCCAGGTTTCTCTCTCTTTCCTCTCTAGTATTGCCTCTCTCTCGCTCCCAAATAATGCATCTCTATCATTTATCGCTGCTGACATCAATCTTGATCACCTGCTGATGGCTCTGTTATGAGGCGTCTCTACTTACAAGTTCCTCTTAATGTCATTTTCTCCCCTCTACCTATTTTTGGGGGACAGGGGTTCATGTTGCCTAGCTTGGCCTCAAATTCATTAGGTAAGCATGAATTTCAAGGGATAAGGAGAATGGCCAGAGCTGATGATGACCCCCAAACAAGGGCCAGTTCCAGGATCCAAATCCAGAGCTGCCAAAAGCACCAAATTCAGAGTCAGAAGGCATGGGCTCAAGTCCCATCTTTACTGCTCTCGGCAGCCTTGAAGCACTGCCACACTAGGCTTTGGTTTCTACCTCCCAAGTGCGGAGATTACATGTGTGTGCCACTGTAGCTCTCACGGTACTTTTTTTTTTTTTTTTTATTCAACTGTGTGCATATGCGTGTGTATGTGCGTGCGCGCGTGTCTGTGTGTGTGTGTGTCTGTGTATGTGTAGAACCACGGACGAATTCGCGAACCACCATGGGCGCCTCCACCTCCTTCTGCCCCGGGATTCACAGGCTCCGCCCTACCAGGACCAGAAGCGCAGGCGGCCCCCGCTTCAGCCTGGCGTCTATACGTGGGATCTGGGATCTGAACTCAGGACCTTCTGTCTGCAAGGCGGAGGCTTAACCCCTGAGCCACCTCTCCAGCCCTTTTTTTTTTTTTTGGAAGCTACTATTCACAGTCCACACATAAGGGATAGGGATTATGTTCTCTCTCTGGAAGGTGACGGGTCTGTGTACCTGTTTGAAATTCTTATTCGCAAAGAATTTGTGTGTCTTGCCTATATTCATATAGTTAATCATTTATTTGTATCAGCATGGAGCTGTATGTTGAGTCTAATTCAGGGCTACTTTACAAATCTGGTTGCTCACATTGATGCAGGTTTGGTCATTGGGCTGGCCTTTAGTTAGTTCTTCTGTCTCTCTGATGTACTACCATCAGCGTAGACTTGATTTTTAATTTTCTTTTCATGTTTATGTGGCCAAGTACATGCGTGTGTATGCATGTTTGTATTTGTGTGGGCATGAGTTTGTGGAGGCCTGAGGTTGATATCAGAAGTTATTTTTGATGGCTTCTTTCATTTTATATACATATATATATATATTTTATTTTTTTTTAGTCAATTGTGTGTGTGTGTGTGTGTGTGTGTGTGTGTGTGTGTGCATGTGTGTGTATAGAACCACGGATGAATTCGGGAACCACCATGGACCGCCTCCACCTCCTCCTTATTTACTCTGCCCGGGATTCACAGGCTCTGCCCTACCAGGACCAGAAACGCAGGCCGCCCCCACTTCCGCCCGGCATTTATACTCAAGATCTGGGATCTGAACTCAGGACCTTCCGCCTGCAAAGCAGAGGCTTAACCCCTGAGCCACCTCTCCAGCCCCTCATTTTATATTTTTGAGACAGAAGCCTAATCAGATCCAAAGCCACCAGCTTGCTGTGGGGATCTCCAGTCTCTGCTTTGCAGGGCTGGAATTGCAGGTAGACTGCCACTTCTACTGGTACCTTTAATATGGGCTCTGGGAAACCAAACTCTGGTCTTTCTGTCTGAATGGCAAGTACTTTAACTAGTAGGATAGTTCTTCAACCTTTACTGTACTTTTTAAAAAGGAAATGCTATTATTTGTCTAGTTAATTTACTTATTTATTTATTATTTATTTATGTGTCTGTGTGCATCAGAGGGCACTGTGTATGCCTGTGGAGGCCCAGGGGTTGCTCTGTGAATCACTCTGGGTTACCCTATCATCTCTTTTTTTTTTAATACATTTTTTATTATTACCGCTCATACAAACTTACCCTATCATCTCTTTGCTTTGCTCTGGAGTTTCCCAGTCTCTGCCTTACAGGCTCAGAAGTACAGGCCACTGCCATTTCCACCTGGCATTTTTATGTGGGATCTGGGATCCAAACTCAGGACCCTTTGCTTGTGAAGCAGAGGCTTCATTCCTGAGCCATCTCTCCAGTCCTACTTAATTGTTTTGAACAATTCTTATCTTATGGAACTACAAGATGCTCTAAGCTCATCTGGTATGTTTTGGGCCCCATTTCACAAAAAGTCCTTTTTGGACTTACTATGTAGCAGAAAATGACTTCAAACTCCTGTCCCTCTGTCCCTACTTCTCAAGTGTAGGTGTATGCCACCATGTCTAGCTTTTTAGCTTTTTTTTTTTTTTTTTTTTAAAAGACAAGTTCTTTGCAATGGAGGACTGGACTCGAAACCACTGTATAGTCCGTGTTAGCCTCAAGTTTGTGATCTTCCTGTCTCTACCTCAGGGCTCTGGAATTACAGGGATGCGCCGTGACATCCCACTAGAATTGGTGTTTCCCCAGGAACTCTGCTTTCTTCTGTTGGAGAGGAATTTTAATATCATGTGGCTGAGCTGGAGAGACAGTTCAGTTGGTAAAAGTGCTCGCTGTGCAAGCCTGGATACCTGAATTCAAATGCCTAAGTGAAAGAGAGGTGAGGCAGTGGATACTGGAAGCCCAGCACTGGGAGAGTGGTTACAGTTGGACCCCAGGGGCCTGTAAGCCAGCTGACCTAGCCAATCAGTGAGCTCCAGGTTCACTGAGAAACCTTGTCACAAATACACGAAAAGGTGGACAGCGATGAAGACACCAGGGTCAACAGTGGCCTTTATATACATGTGTACACATGTGTATATGCATCTGTACACACATGCACGTGTATTACGGGCACATTCACACACACACACACACACACACACACACACACGTGCATGACATGGATGCATGATATGGATGCATGATCTTGATATCAGTATTGTCTTGTGGTAAGCAAAGCTGTATTTCCAGGAGTACCAATCTAGGAATAATAAAAATGTCTATGCACTATATTTTCTATTTTGAATGCAAATTATTTACTTCAAAATCATTGTTATTTAATGAGAAGGAAAATTATTTCACAAATGCCAATACTATATCACCTACTTTTAGGGGGAATAACATTAAAATCTTGACATCTGGGCTGGGTGTGTAGCTCAGAGTTAAAGTGCTCAGAGCTCTGTCTTGAGAATTGAAAACAGAGAGAGAGAGAGAGAGTTTTTACATCTTTGAGAGGCAGATTTGTATCTTTTGTAGTTTACATACACAGAATTTTTGTAACTTACAACATGGCATCTCATGCCCCTGACCACCAATATATTGTCATTTCTATTCCATGTATGGGGAAACTGAAGCACAAAGATATTGACTCTGTTTTCTCCCATGTCACAAAGGTGACCCGAAGCTAAAATTAGATCATTTATTCAAAGCAATATTTCATGCTGTGATTTTGTCAAAGACTAGGAAATAAAAAGAAGAGAAGTTTACACATACATGCACATGCAAAATAAATAAATAAAGTTTAAAAGAAAAATGAAGACTACTTCACAAGCAGAAGGACCCAACTTCGGATCCTGAATCCCATATAAAAAATGCCAGACAAATATGGCGGTGGTGACCTGCACTTCCAGCTATGGAAGGCAGAGCCTGGGGAATCCCAGAGTGAAGCAAAAAGGAGGTAGAAGCAATCCAGGGTGATTCCTAAGGTCATCCTTGGTCCTCCACAGGGATACACAATGCTCTCTCTCTCTCTCTCTCTCTCTCTCTCTCTCTCTGTCTGTTCTCTCTCTCTCTTTCTCTCTTTCTCTCCCTCTCTCTCTCTCTCTTTCTTTCTCTCTCTCTCTCTCTCTCACATACACACACATACACAGAGTTAAGAGATCTGATCTAGATTGTCTTTTGCAAACAGTTACAGCTGATCAGACAAAGAGCCGCTGTTTTGCTCAGAGAACAACATACCCACCAGTACCGTTCTTACATAAAAACAGAAAGATGCTCTGGTGCTGTCTCCTGAGATGGGACCAGGACCTCTAAATTGAGATCCTCAGGGCCAGACTGGTCAAGGCAACAAGTACAGCCAGGTATGAGAAAAGCCACAGCTCAAGGGTCATAGGGAGCAGCAGCTGTCACCTCACCTTCATCCATCCACCAGATGCAGGAAGTAGCCTGCTACAGACCTGCTGCTGCCGCCATCTTGAAAAAATCTTAAAACCCCAAGTGGGCCATAACTATGGTTTTGACCTTTGGTTACTCACTTTCTATTGTTTCGTTTGAGCCACCATCTGTTCATTGTTGTTCTAGGTGCCAGTGTTTTTGCCATGTCATGAAGGTGACATTATTCATCCTTTCTTTCAACAGCCACTCATGACAGTTAGCTTAGGAAATACAGCTATTGAGCACATATAATTGTTCTGAATCACCAATACAGAGTTTAGGTATTCAAACTAGGTAACCTAGACATGTATGGTGGAGTGTGCCTGGGATACATTATCAAGTGATAATCTCCAGTCCCTAATACAACATTTTTATGTGTTCAGGCGTGGATGTGTGGGGCGGGTTTATGTAGAAGAGGGCACTGTGTGTGCCTGGGGTGGCCCAAGGGTGACTTCAGGAATGATCCTGGTTTGTTCTGCCTTATTGCTTTGTTCTGGAGTTTTCCAGTCTCTGACGATGCTGCTACCACTTATGCCCAGCATTTTTACTGTGGATCTGGGACCAGAACTCAGGATCTTTTGTTTTCAAGGGAAGGATTTAGCCTCTGAGCTATTTCTACAGCCCCCTAATATGAACATTTACTGAGCACCTCCTATGTGTTCCAGAGGTATCAGTTATCAGAGATGCTATGATGACCAACCTATGCACCCACCTCAGGTTACTTCTAGTGTAACAAATTGTCCAATTGTCCAGGTCTGACAAAGGATGATGAGCTCATAGGAAAGATTTAAAAGAGCATCATTTGGTCACTTAGACATTGTCTTCGAGACAGGGCAACAGCTGCTTTCTCAGCGTGCATGAATTCCAGCAAGGTCCAGGTGCATATGCTGATGCTCTTTTAAGGAGATATGATGATAATGAATAGGGATATGGAAAACCTGAGACCGATTTTGAGGCATATGGCTCAAGAGGGAATGCTTCAGAGAGAGAGTCCCTGTGAGAAAAGACAAAGGGAATTGGGGTTACCAGCAACACGTCGTGGAGAAAAGAAGGTTAAGGAGAATTTAATAGTCATCTTCAAAGATCTAAAGGGATATTGCTCATGTGTTTTAAGCATCAGTTCTTGTCTAGGAAGGATAGGACAAGAGGGAATTATCTTAAATGGGAGCAGGAGGGGCTTAGATTAGATATCAATAGGGAAAAAATAAAGCCTAGCTGAAAGGACGGTGGGTGAGACGCTGGAAGGCAACTTGATTTAGAGAAAGGACAAGGTTATTTTAAGAACAGCGGCTGGTGGTTATTACTGGGGGCTGGGGGGGGGTGAGGCTGAACGCTCAGGGCTCCCAAATCAGCAGCCACACACTGTAGGGTCTTGAGCAAGTGACTTCACCTTTCTGAGGTTGCTCCCTTATTGGCTCAATGGGGATAATAACAGCATCTGTGTATTGGATTGCTTTCAGGATTAAATTAGACGAGTACAGAAAAACCATTAGCCTGGGGCCTGGCCCAAAGGAAGACTCACCCAGCAACGGGTGCCGTTCATTATTGCTAACCAACTGTGCTGTTAGCTAGGGAAAACAGGACATATAAACACAAGCTCTCTTTTCAGGGGCATCCAACAAATAATGCTGCTGTGTGGTGGGATTTATAGTCTCATTGAGTTCATGCGATGTAAACATTCAGAGTGTGGAAAGAGGGATCGGGGAGAGAGCTCAGTGGATCACATCTTTGCCAACCAAGCATGAGGGTCAAAGTTTGAATCCCTAGCACCTACATAAAAGCTGGACAGGCATGACAGTCCTCGGTAATCCCAATACTCAGGAGGCAGAGGCAAGAGATCCTAGGTAAAGATAGCTGGCTAGATTAGTCGACCATGGAGTTCTGGGTTCAATTGAGGAAAGAAACTCAATGACACATATACACACATTATAATAGATACAACATTAAAATATTAAGTCCTGGGCTGGGGAGATGGTTCAGTCAGTGAAGTACCTGTCAGCATGAGGACCTGAATTCAATCCCCAGCATCACGTAAAAAGTTGACACAGACTCACACACCTCCTATCTGGTGCTGGGCAGGCAGAGACAGGCAGATAAATCCCTGCGGCTTACCAGCCATCCAGTCTAGACGAATCAGCGAGCTCCAAGGTCAGCAAGAGACTTTATCTGTAAAAACATAGTGTGCAGCTCCTGAGGAACAACACGTAAGGCTGGCTTCTGGCTTATTGCTTTGCCATGAGGTTTCCCAGGCTCCACCTTCCAGAGCCAAAAATGCCGGTTGCTGATATTTGCACCTGGTGCACACCCAATAAGCAATATGCACACACCCATACAGAAGCACACATACAACATGCACACTCATGCACGTGCTTGCGCATGCAAACAATGCGGTCAAGAAAGCAGTTAAGAGCAGGAAGTTGGTAGATGTGAACATTTCCATGGTGCCATCACTTGGAACTTGTTTACTTTTCCCAGAGCAAAACCACATGATACTAACATGCAAAAACAAAGGATAATAACATGCAAAAACATAGGATACTGACATGCAAAAACACAGGACACTAACATGCAAAAGCATAGGATACTAACATGCCAAAACACAGGGTTTGGAAGATAGTATACTAACATGCACAGGACCCTAGGTTCCATCCTTAACAACACGTGCACATGCACAGGCGCACACGCGCGCGCACACACACACACTCTCTCACACTCACACTCACTACAAGGTAAAGTTTTTTTTTTCTTCTGTCATGCTGGGGATTGAATCAAGGCCTTTGCACATGCTAGACAAGGAGCTATACATCAGGTCCCAATAAAATCAGGTTTTGAGTGAAAGTGTGTAAAAGAGTTACAGACCTTCTCAGGGGGAATAATTGCTTCAAATGGCCGTAGGTTAAACAGGTGGATGAACCAAGTGTGATGACACACAGCCTTAATCAGAGTACTTGGGAGGCTGAGGCAGAAGGATTGCAAATTTGAGGTTAATATGGGCAACATAGTGAGTTCAATCTAGGCTATACAGCAAGATCATGTCTCAAATATATCAAAACAAATTAAAACAAACCACAAAACAGATGGGATAAGATGTGAGCTCAGGGCATTGGAGAGATGGCTCCGGGGTTAAAGCCTTTGTCTTGAAAGCAAAAGAACCTGAGTCCAGATTTCCAGATCCTAAGTAAAAACACCAGGTGCAAATATCAGCAACCGGCATTTTTGGCTCTGGAAGGTGGAGCCTGGGAAACCTCATGGCAAAGCAATAAGGAGGTAGAGAAATCCAGGATGATTGTTAATGTCATCTTTGGGCCTCCACAGGCACACACTCAAGTGCCTTCTGGTACGCACAAACACACACACACACACACACACACACACACAAGCTTTGAATTCACTTATACTAACCTCCAAATGTACCAACTCAGGAGGATGTTAGCTGTTAGCTGTAGTCAACAATGATTAGTTACTCACTACCTGGGAATTCTTAAATTCTTAAAACATTCACAGCTTCCAAAAAGACAGTGTTTTGCTTCCAATGTTTCAAATACATTCAAGAAACTATTCTCCATGTTGTGATTGTATTCTATAAACTTTACTTCATAGCAATTATAACTCTGCAGCACATTTAACTTACTAATATTTATTGAAATATTTTTAGCTGCAAAAACATTTTATGTTCACTATTATTTATTAATGCCCTGTTTTAAAATATTACACATAAATTTATTCCAGTGCACATTAGTAAATAAATTATGCTTGTAATTTCTAATGCATTTTTAATTATAAATTTATCCATGTCTACCTTTATTTATGATAGCGGTGTCTTACTGTTGAACATACTGTATATTAATGGAGATAGTGTTAATTATGCATTCTTGGAAGTTGCATTCGACAAAACATACAAGTCTTTTTTTTTACATTCTAAGTACGGTTAGCATCAATTAATTTAGGAGTCAGTACTCACAGTACTAGCTAATGTTTGAAATCAGAGAGGCACTGTTAAAAACTAGTTCCAGGGTCTGCATTTTTGGAAAGGACTGCATTTATATGTAAATGTAGCTACAGTGATATTCTAATACCAGCCACATGTTCCATTTTCATCTCAAGTACCAAAAAAGGATTACTCAGTAGAAATAATATTCATTATGAAAAGTCCAAAGAACAATTCTCAGAGAATCTCACTACAGATCTGTATTAATATTATTACTAATACTATACTCATTAGTATTATTTTAACACTAGGCATTGAACTCAGAGCCTCAGACACATTATGTAAGGAATTTTACCATAGAACTGTACTCCAACTCCACTGATGTGTATTTAAACACTAGCCTCAAGACTAAAGATTAGACTAAAGATTTTCTAATTGTTTAATTTTGTGCTTTTCTTCCAATCATCAGACTTACTTTATAAGCAAGTCATTTGCTATTTGAAAATTCTTTATATTGAAGCATTATTTAGGTATGAAGAAATATCCTGCATTGCTCTGAAATTCTATACTTCTGGGACTTCTTTAGAATAGTTCAAGTGGAATTTACGCATTTACTCTTGCCTAGAATTACTTTGTTTCTTTGCATAAATGCTCATGTCTTCCCTAGGAGAAGAAAAAAACAAACTACATCTCAAATGGACAAGAAGGGCAAAATCGAGGAGATAGCAAGGAACTGCAATAGCAGATATGGAATGAGAGGAATGCACATTTACGAGGAACCTGGAATGTGCTTCCAGTCCCTGAGCCAAAATGGGAATCAGAAAGCGTCACTTGCATCTCGCTATGTTAGCTCTCTGTTTCTTGTCCCATATTTGGCCAACAAGCATGTTTCAAATGCCAATAATGCTTATGCAGAATAAATTTTCTCATTGCTTCATTTCAGGTATATTTTTAGACTTAACTTACATTCAGGTGCACCTTTACAGTTAACATTCATGTTATTAAGTGTTTATGGTGTTTGATGTTCTTGCAATGCCGGGCAAGACTGAGCTACACCTCCAACCAAAGTTTTTAATAGATAAAAAGAAACAGAGAATAGGATGGTTGACTTGCTGTCTGCCTACATGTTACCAGTAAACTCATGATAAAATGGCTTAAGGGATTTTACTCTTTTCTTAGGTTTGTCTGGATACATTGCTTAGCTTGGGGGAAGAGTGCATACCTATGATAGTTAATCTTGGTTGTCAACTTGGGATCAGCTGTCAAACCAATGAAAACATAAATGTGGATGGAACCTCCCAGTAGCAGACCAGATAAAAGGAGCCACAAGACAGAAGAGCTCTGGAAAACTGTCTTGCCCTGTGCTGGCAAACTCATCCGAACCCAGCTTCTTCAGTCCTCCAACATGACTGAAGTCTAGAGAGACTCCAGAATTCCTCCAGCCCTCAATCATAGAGCGGTACTGTGGAGATGCTCAGCTTCTGGACTGAGCAGCTACTGGCAGCCATCGGTGGGCTGCCCAGCCTTTATCCTGGGAGCCAATCCAATAATTTTCCCTTTTCATGTATTCATTATGTTGGTTCTGTTCCTCTGGAGATCCCGGACTAACACAATGCCAAAACCAGGGGCTGCACACTCTGTATGCACAGGACTGCCAAGAGAGGGGCAAACCTCCTGCCAGACAGTATGTGTGTCCAAGTTTGCCAAAATATGCCAACTCACCTAGTCAGCTAAAGAAGAATGGCAATGGGCTCGTGGTCATGGAATTCACTGGTCTTACCAGTTGGTTCAGGAGCTGAACATCTCAACAATGCCAGTCTGGTACTAAAGGATGTCACACTTGACTAAACCAGCTTCCCCCGTTCTATCCACCTGCCCAGGGAATAGTGCTGCCCACAATGGGCTGGGTTTTCCCCATCAATTAGACATTGACTGCAGGCTCGCTTAGGGCATAACTACAAATTCTTTTTCCTTTTTTTTTTTTTCTGAATGTGTGTGTGTGCGTGTGTGCGCGCGCGCGCACGTGTGTGTGTGCACCAGAAAGCAACTTGAGTGTCTGTGCCTGTGCTCTATTTCCTTGTTACTTTGCTTTAGAGTTTCCCACGCCCCACCCTGCAGGTCCAGAATTACAGACCTCTGCCGTAGCTGGGTTCGGATGGGTTTGCCAGCACAAGGCAAGAGAGTTTCCCGGAGCTCTTCTGTCTTGTGGATTAACTCCGAGGAAAGTGCCACAGTAGGGGACAAGGACAGGCCTTAGAAGTTATACTAATTTCTGGGGGCTGGAGAGGTGGTTCAGGGGTTAAGCCTCTGCCATGCAGGCAGAAGGTCCTGAGTGTGGATCCTAGACCCCACGTAGAGACGCCTGGCAGAAGCGGGGACCACCTGCATTTCTGGTCCTGGTAGGGCAGCGCCTGTGAATCCTGAGGCAGAGTAAACAAGGAGGAGGTTGAGGTGTCCATGGTGGTTCCCGAATTCGCCCGTGTGCACACACACGCACACATACATACACGCACACCCATGCACAATTGAATAAATTAAAAAAAAATAAAAAAGAAGTTATACTAATTTCTAATGGGTTTCTTTCTTACTCTCCACTTTCTAGTTTGCCACTATGTAAACGGCCCCTTCCCTACATCCTGCGCCATGAATTAAGCTACCGTGCTCTGCCTTCCTCACCGTGAGGAAATGTGAGTATTAATAGATCTTTCCTCCTTTATGCTGTTCCTGCCAGGCGTTGTGCAAAGTAATCGGTAGAAACAGAAAATGCGGCAAACAGTGAACAAAGAGAATAAAGCTCTTCATGTGACCTGCAATTAGGGAAGCTCGCTACGGTGGCAGGATGGGAAGTGGGCATGCAAGAGCAAAAGGAAGAGGCTTAGAAATGGTTAACAAGCCAGGTGGGGATGTAGCTCAGTTGGTAGAGTGCTGGTGCAGCATGTTGGAAGCCCTGGGTTTCATCCCCAGCACTGTGCAAGCTGAGCTAGGGAGGTTCAGGCAGGAGGCGCAGAAGTTCAAGGTCATTCTCTGTTACATAGCACGTTTGAGGCCAATCTGGGGTACACGAGCCTCTGTCTCAAAAAAAGAAAAATGTTAATGTGGGCCTGGAGATATAGCACACTGATGGACTGTTTACCTAGCAAGGATGAGGCCCAAGGTTCGATTCCCAGTACGGACTTAATTTTTTAATTAATTTATTGTGTGTGTGTTGGTGTATCCGTGTGTGCATCTATATGTATCAGAGGGCACCGTGTGTGCTCATGGAACACAAGGGTGACTTGGGGAAACATTCTAGATTGCTCTCATTTTTGCTTGTCTCTGGGATTTCCCAGACTCCGCCCACCAGGGCAAGAAGTGCAGGCCCCCGACATTTCTGATGTTTTTACATGGGATCTGGGATTCATACTCTCCTGCTGCTGCTTCTTGCTAGGCAGCATCTTTCCAGCCCGCAGTACTGACTTTAATGATGCCTCAAGCATAGGCTATCATGAAGCTTATCAACATTAGCATATATATTTTGATAATAAGAAAAAATTTTAAAATTTCCTGCATATTGGGGCATATCGTTTTTTTCTGTTACCATGATGTTAGGTAGAAATTTAGAGAGAAAAGTCAACGTATCTGGGTCTCTCAGCTGTTCCCACATCTAGCTTCCATGTGACTGCCAGGAGTGAGCCCAGGCAAGACTGGCAGGAGAACTAGGTATGGGCCACAGGCTCTTGAGATGAAGTCTACTGTTGCTTTACATCACTAAACAAATACACAGACGTTTACTGAGTGGGACAGAAAAGGTCATCAGGGCTGTAGAAGGAAGGGAAGGAAAACAAATACACAAAGTCTTTGCTGCCATCTTGGAGTGTCTGCATTTAATGGAACACTACTGTATACCAGGTACTATTCTAAGGACTCAGCGTATCACTCCTGGGATACCCACAACAACCTAGATGAGGACACGGAGACATAGAGAAGGCAAATGGCTTATTAATGGCTACACAGCTTGTAGGTATCTTTGAACCTCTCTATTCATGGCTTTTCTATTCTTAGACCCAGAAGCAAAGCAATGCCCACCCCTTGAAGACTGCCTCGCAAGCAGAAGGACCTGAGTTTGAATCCCAGATCCCATGTAATAAACACCAGGCAGAAATATTGGCGGCCTGCACTTCTGGCCCTGGTGGGCAGAGTCTGGGAAATCCCAGAGAGAAGCAAGCCAGGAGTAGGGCAAGCCAGGCTGTTTCCCCAAGTCATCCTTGGGCCTCTGATATATATAGATACACATGAATATTAAATAAATAAACAAACAAACAAATAAATAAATAAATAAAATAAAGTCAGTACTGGGAATTGAATTGGTTTCTTTCTCTGAGTTAGAGATGAAGGCTGTGTTTGATGGTCATAGGTATATTGAAGGATGGGCTCCTCCATCCACTTGTCTCCGGGAGGGCTACTCCCTCTCTGTGACTCTGTACTTAGTGCTTTCTCTTGTATTTGTTCTCATGATGTTGCCAGGTGCGCCCATGGGGTAGGAGACAAGGTCAACACATGCTTTGCTATTTCATACCATTCTACCTTCTAAGACAACTCCTGCTTCTTACAGACTCAAGCCAACCAGTTGCTTTGTCTTCTCTCCTATGTTTCTACCTCCCCTGCATCGATCCTCCGGTGCAGGACAGCACAGAAAGCACCTCCAGTTACCTTTCACCCCGTGTCTGTTCACAACTCTGAAAACCTGCCCCCCCCCTTGGGACAGCATCATGTATCCCAGACTGGCTTTGAATTCACTGTGCAGCTTGAACTACACTTTGAACTTATGCCCCGCCCACCTCCACCTTCCTAAATGCTGGGATGGTACACTCTCACTGCAATACTGTACGTGGAGCTTGCCCAGGGTTTGGGCAGGCTAGGCAGCACTCTACCAACTGAGGTAGTATGTGTCCATGTGTGTTTCTATGTGTTTATATACACGTGTGCATCTGCATGTGGAGGCCTTAGGTTGAGATTGGAAATTTCCCTTGACTATGCTCCACCTTATTAATTGGGGCAGGGTCTCTTAATTGAACCCAGAATTGCCAGAACAGTAATTATAACTAATTACTACAAGGATCCTTTGTGTCTACCTTCCAAGTATTGGGATTACCTGCCTACCTGACATCTGTATGAGTTCCAGGGATCTGAATTCTGTTCCTAATATTCGTATGGCAAGTGCTTTAACTACCGAGCCATTTCCCCAGCCTCTGCCTGGCTTTTTCACAATGGCATCTCCAGTGCCTAGATTAACTGAATACCTAACAAGCACTCAGCAAGTGCGAGCCCACTGACAGAGATGCACTCTTGTGGCGGGCACTCTGCTCTGTAAGTGTAGCCACAGCCAGCTCTGTCTGTGTGAATGACATATAATAGCTTGTTTAATCCTCACAAGGTGAACAGCTTTATTTAGGCCTTTTGTTATTTTACATAGAAGGAACTTTGTAAAAAGGACACAGCTTGGAGAGATGAAGTCACAAAAGTGGTAGAGAGGAGGTTTGATATTTAGAACTTTTAAGTACTGTTGTCTGGTCAGTTTCTTTTTTCCATGTGTTTAGCTTTATGTGTCTCAGGACAAGCAAGCCCCTGGGCTTAAGAGTGGAGTTAAAGAGAAGCAAAGAGGAGCAGTAAGAAGAGGGGCTGGGGATGGCTCAGCATAGCAAGCACCCTCTGGGTTCAATAACAATAATAATAATAGGGACCCTCCCCAACAGGCCTAGAAAACTGCATATCCAGAGGCCCCCCACAGCTTCCTGATGGAACCATGGTGGTGATGGCGCTCAAGTTTGAAGTAAGAGACTATATCACATACTTCATGGGTGCATCCAAACAGCATTGGTTGGTGACTTTAAACTTGGAGAGGAATGCACCAGGATTTTGATTCCACTTCAACTCTTTTGTTCCTTTGGTAAGTGCATAGCTGTTTTCTTTTTTGAAACAGAGTCTTGCTACATAGTCCAGGCTGACCTTGAGCCAATCCTCCTGCCTCAGCCTCCTGAGTGCTGGGATTACAGGTATACACTCCTTGCCTGGCTTGCTAGATGCATTTCTTTACAAATTTCCCAGACTATTTCTCCTGGGAGAAGAACACTATCATCTCTTTCTTTCTTTCTTTCTTTCTTTCTTTCTTTCTTTCTTTCTTTCTTTCTTTCTTTCTTTCTTTCTTCTTCTTTCTTTCTTTCTTTCTTTCTCTTTCTTTCTCTTTCTTTCTTTCTTTCTTTCTCTTTCTTTCTTTCTTTCTTTCTTTCTTTCTTTCTTTCTTTCTTTCTTTCTTTCTTTCTTTTCCGTCTCTCTTTCTTTCTTTTCCGTCTCTCTTTTGTCTCTTTCTCTTATTCTTTCTCTTTCTTTCTTTCTTCCTCCATCTCTTTCTTCTTTCAAATAAGATTTTATTTATTTGAGAGAAGACAGGGTAAGAGAGAGAGAGAGAGCATAAGCATGTACCCATCCTGTGCGTGGAAGTCAGAGAACTTTCAGAAGTCAGTGCTCTCCTTCCACCATGTGGGCTCTAGGTGTTATCTCAGGACATGGAGTGTGTGCACAGATGTCTTTACCTGCGGAGCCATCTTGCTGATATCTTGCTGGGATAATCTCAGATGTTGCTCCTTCTCAGATATAGTTCAACTTTTTATTTTTATTTATTTTATTTTTTTATAACATTTTTATTATTATTTCCGCTCATACAAACTTAATAGGTAGACCAGTTCCCTGCCCCCTCCTCCTCCCCCCAACTTTTTATTTTTTTTAAGACAAGGTCTCTTGGTGGAATGTAGCTGTTTTGAAGGGCCTAGCTGGCTAACAGGCTCTGGGGATCTACTTGTCTCCGCCTCCCCTGGGTTACGTGTCTGACTATTTCTATGTGTTCTAGGAACGGAACTGAGGTCTTTATGCTTGTACAGCAAGCACTTTATCTCTAAGCTATTTCCCCAGCCCTCTGCCACTGACTTCTGTTCCAGAGAGTGTCCTCGGACGGCACCAAAACTTCCTCAAAGTTTATATATAAGATTGTTATCACTATTTTTTGGGTAACAATATTAACTAACATTTACCATTCATGTACTATGTGTTTGGCACTATGCTTTTTTTTTGTTTTTAAATCCCCGTATTCGTGTCCCAAAGCAACGCTCAGAAGTTGGAGTTCCTGCTATGGGTGGGAAAACCGAGCTCAGAGAGGACACTAGAGGGTCCCAGCCTTCCTCGGAAGCCACAGACTTGCTTTTGAATGCTTCTGATACGCGGGCTAAGCTGCCTGGTCACTCGATTCTGCATGCACTGAGGACATTTGTCTGAGGGTGAGGAGAAATAATATGCAGGGTGTCCTCGTGTGGACCGCTGCTCCACAGGGGTTCCAGGGCCGGCACGCCAGGCCTTTCCTAGCGTCCACGACGCGGCGCGCATGCGTGGGCTCGCCCCGGAGCGAAGCCCCGCCCCAGGCCCCGCCCGCCCCAGGCCCCGCCCCCGAGAGCGCGGACCGCTCCCCGCCGGCGGCTCCGGGGCTTGCGCACTGCGTCCCGAGTCAGAGGCGCCTTCCCGGCCGGGGACTTCCGGTAGGCGGGGGTGCGGTTCCGGGTCGTGGCGCGGCTCAGGGCAAACAGGGCTGCTGCAGGGCCGGCCGGCGGCGGTGGCGAGCGGCGGGGGGCATGAGGGCGAACCCGGGCAGCGCAGCCGAGCGGGTCGGTAGACGCGCCGGGCCCTGAGGGACTCCGAGAGCGCGGAGTTCGGGGCGGGGGCCGGGAGGCGCGGAGCGCCGGGGCCGCCCCCCGGAGGAGGACCGTGTCCCGGCCCGACCCCGAGCGTGCAGCCGCCTCCCGCGAAGGTCGCCCCAGCCGCCGGCTCCCTCGCCCTTCCGGCCGCCCGCCGGCTCGCCCGTCCCCCCCCCGGCCCTGGAGGTTCCCTCGGCCGCCGCCGTCGGCGCCGCCGGGCGGCCCCCCGTCGCCGCGGTGCTCGGGGGGTCCGGGAGCACCCGTTTCCTGGCCCTCTCCACAAGCGGAGGCTGCCCCGAGCCTGACAGCTGGGTGTGTGACCCAGGTGAGGACGCGAGTGGACCCGGCCGGGTGGGGGCGGGGGGTGCGCCCGGCCTCGCCCGCGTCAGGCCTGCGCCCGGCCGTACCGCCCACCGCCCCGATCTCCCTCCTGTGACAGCCACTTGCCAAAGCGGGGGGCTCACGGCCCCACGGACCCGCTCCTCCACCTGAGATGTCGGTCCGGGAACGTGGATTCTGGTGTTTTTGTTTTGGGGGAGTGGCTAGGACTGTTGATGAATGAGAGGGAAACAAAAAGGATGGTCGTCTAAAGCAGAGTGTGACTTGAAGCAGAGCCCTGAAATTGTCCCCGACATCTGTTAGCACCTCCTGGTGGGTGAGCGTAGTAGGTCCCGAGGCTTGTCACCGTCCCTGGAACTGTGCACGGCACCAGACCCACCCAGTGTGAGCAGACACGTCAGGTAAAAAGGTCAGCATCCTCTTCTGATGAGCAGCAAGGGTGGAGCCTCGTGCCCGACGCCCACTAGCGCAGAAATGCAGGTGGCGTGTTGTGTGAGCCCACGCAAGCTGCCGAAGAAAGTTCCTGAAGCGGATCATTCGCTCCATCTTTTTCAGTTGACAGAGTGCAAGCTTCCTGGAGGCTGGTGGGCCTGGCACTAGTCCTTTTCCAGGTGGCTGTGTGCCGGCAGCTGCCTTCAGCCACCAGGTGTGCTAGCTATCCTGTACTCCCAGCCTCTATGCTCACCTTTCCGTAAGCCCCCACTGTGATCCACTACTTCAGATGAGTAGGATCTCAAATCATCTCCCCCTCATGTCCATTTTTTTTTTTTGTAGGACCCCTCTCCCTGACCTACCTGGACACTTTATTTTTCTGATGCGTTGATAGGCTACCCATGGCCCAGCCACAGTGGCCTCTTAACCAATCAGGGGCCACCCCAGCTGGAAGTGATTTCTTATCTAGTATGTGTACTTACTATCAGTTACTGCATTTAGCAAACATTTGCTGTGTATGGATATATGCTAGGTATTGAACTTAGTCTCTGTGTACAAAGGTTTCCGTTTAGTTTGAGAAAGGGATGTCACTAATTCTAGCACAGCGATTAAAAATATGGGGTTCAGTTCTTTGTGTGTTGTACTAGTAGAACAGTGTGGTAACTGTTGAGAGGTAGACATGGCCAAAGAATGTGCAGAATGTGAGATGGACTGAACTTTAGTTTCTTTCATTTAATTATTTAAAACTCAATTTGCAGACTAAGAAGATCCAGTTGGTAGGAGTGACAGCCAGGTCTATCTGATGCCTGAATCTGCTTTTCCCCTTGTCTTGCTTTTTTCTCACTGTGGCTCTGCTCATGTGAGTGTATATTGAAACAATTATATGGGAGAAAAACATGGATGTTAAGATGAATGGCACAGGAAGTCCTTTGAAAGTAGACGGTATCAGGTACTGTGAGAAGGCTTAAGTGGCAGATGCTGAGTCCAGAGATTTAAAAGGGCCAGCTTCAGCAACGTAGTCAAGAGTCCTATTAAAAAAAGAAAAAAGTAAGACTAATTTCCCAAGGCATGGAGGTGGTAGCTGGGTGGGTCAGGGAAAGCTCTGGATTTAGGCCTGGAACTCTCTTAGTAGTAGGTATGTGACCTTCGGTAAGGTGCTTAACTCCAGCCATCACTTCCCTCGCTGCAGGGTATAAAACAGGAGTAATGTCAACCTGACAGAATGTTGTGAAATTTAATGGGCTAACATAGATATAGGCTTAGTAAAATGTAAACACCCCAACTGAAAATTCAAAATGCTCCAGAATCTGACTTTTTCAGCAGAAGTTTAAGATTTTGGAGCATTTCAGAATTTGGATTTTAATGTTAGTGATGCCCAACCAGTAACGTCTATGCATATATTCCAACTTCTTTCCCCCCCAAAATCATAAATCTGAGAACATTTCTTGTCCCAAGCATTTTTGTGAAAGGAATTCTCAGTTCATGCACTGTAAAGTCTGCCTGATGAGAACTGTAAGACGCCTGTGACATGATTTTACAGGATGAATGAGTTTCTAGCCAGAACAAAGCAAGTCATTACTAAGGTTTCTCCATTGTTAGAAATCTTATTGAAGTTAATGTTCTGTGAAGTCATATTCAAATTACAAAAAAAAAACCTGACATATTACTAGCTTATGAGCTGTTCCTTTTTTTAGTAGGCATTTGGGAGGTAAAGTTGAGGGTCCAGAGTCCGTGAGAACTTGAGAAACAAATAAGAAGTCAATTTCAGTTTATACTTGTAACTTTTCAGTTAATAAGTACTTTGAGGATCTGTGATTCATTCAGTAGTTCCAGGAACTACATTAGACTCTAGGAGTATAAATGGAAATCAAATCAAGACCTCACCTTGGGGTTGTTGGCATTCCATGAGAGACAAGTGTGTGTGGGTGAACTACAGTGAAGTCTGGATGTGCTGAGGTTGGAGTCACCATAAGGTGCCCACAGAGGTCAGTGCCAGTACTGGTGGACTGTGAGTTCTTACTGTGCTCTAGCATTGTCCTAAATGCTTTGTCACATTTATTCTTGTATGGGAAAGTGTTATTAACATCCTGGTTTTATAGATGAGAAACTAGGGCACAGAGAAGTTAAATAATTTCCTTGGGGGTTGGGAGTGTATGCTTAGCATGAACAAGTCCCTGCTGTCAATCCCTGGCACTGAAAAGAAAAAACATCCTTGAATTGAGCTAGAGGATTGTCTGCTGGTCTTTGAAAGGTCAGCTTTTCAGTACTATATTGCTTGTTCTTGCCATGTGTATGGGGACTTCTTAGAGATGCTTTGGAGGGGCTTCAGTGTGTCACTTGCTGCCCAGGAGGAAGGATGCTTAAAAATGGCCCTGGCCTCTGCACTGATGTACTTTCAGGAATGGTTTTTTCTTTTTCTTTAAATATTAACTTTGTTTTTAAGTTGTATTAGTTTTCATGACCCATTACCTACTCCCTGCATCCCTTCCGAGCCTTACCATTCGTCCCTTCCATCCTTTTTATTCCCTCTTCAACATCTCCCTACATGTACATCTTGGTTACTTGTAGGATGCTTGCACTAGTTAGTGCTTCAGCATCTGTCAGGGTGCAACCCCCCCCTCCCAAGTGGGCAGACTGTAGAATATAGAGGCTCCCCTTGTCTTTGGACTAGTATCAGCCCCATACAGTCCTTTGCATAGTGTCATGCCTGATAGGATCTTCTCTGTTCCATGGCAGAGTATTTCTAGATGCTATTGCAGAGATCTAGTGGAAGTAGACACTGTTGCATTGATTTCTTGGGTACCACAGTCCTGACATAAACAGCGGTTACTTTATGACATTACTTCTCCCTATCCTCTGACTCTTTTTATTTTATTTTATTTATTCAATTGTGCATGTGTGCGTGTGCGCATGTGTGTGTAGAACCACGGGCGAATTCAGGAACCACTGTGGACCTCTTCCACCTCCTTGTTTTACTCTGCCCAGGGATTCACCAGCTCCGCCCTACCAGGACCAGAAACACAGGCCGCCCCCGCTTCCGCCAGGCGTCTATATGTGGGGTCTAGGATCCGAACTCAGGACCTTCCGCTTGCAAGGCAGAGGCTTAACCCCTGAGCCACCTCTTCAGCCCCTATCCTTTGACTCTTGCATTCTTACTGCCTCCTATTACACAAGGTTCCCTGAACCTTCAAATATATTCCTTTATCCTTGGTAGGAGATTTATTTTGCTTATTGACTCAATTGAAGACTTTGGAAACTTGCAGTTTAACTGACTTAATATATTTCAGACTCAGAATTTGCTAAAAAGCACTTATATTCAGATATAGACTTTGTTAAGGATCCAGCAAGATATAAGAATATCATATAGCAAAAAAATACGTCACATTATATTTTTACCCATTGAAGATGCCCAGACCTCATATTTCTTATGAGTTTGAAATTTTTAAGAACCTTTGATTTAAAAGTTAGGATATTTCTGCTTCTATGGAACTATTGACTGCGCACTTGTATACCTTCTTTTCTTTGATTGCTATGGATCTATGAGTCAGGTGGTATTGTCCATATTTAACACATGAGTAGGCTTGGAGGTTACCCATTTGTTACACAGCTAGTGAGTGATAGAGACAGGGAATACTGCATAAAAAAGTGAGCAAGTCTTTCTTAACTCAGTTTTCTTTTGAACATCTAACTCAGTGCTCTACAAGACTGGTGGCCGTTCTGTATTTTAATGAATACTAACTGGGGATTATATACGGGGCAAAAGATGGAAGGTGTTACTTAACTCTGGTTTCTTGTTGCTATGCGAGGAGGTTGCTCAGTGTCCCTGGATCTTTGTATTTTTTAAAATATGCAGAGCCTGGATGTTAATGTGTTTAAGAATTTGCTGTTTTGAAACTTTTTATATAGACCGGACATATTTTTGGCTTGTGTACAATTGTAGACAAACTCTGATCTACCCGATTGCTTCCCCAACACAGAAAGTACAGCATAGTGGTATGATCACTGATTATAAGTCTCCTGGTAAATTGCCAGCGTGGGGCCATTTTAGTTTAGTGCTGATATCTTTTGGAGAGGGCCAGGGCAAATGTTTTTATTATGCAGTCCAGGTTTAGATGAGGAGATGACCTTGTTGTTTTGCTGCTCATAACACTTTTAAGTGCCACCCGATCTCTCCCTCTTTCCTTTGGTCTTCTCCGCACTACTATGGTAGTGGTATTGAAAATTTGATATATCCTTTAATCTACCTAATCCTTTATAATAGTTAAGTCATTATAACTTCTTGAGATGAAGGAATTGGGAACAAGAGAATTGCAGTTTTGTTGTAAGTGCAGTAGACTAAAAGCACAGGCACTCACTTCCTGAGAACAGCTGTACCACACAGTCACAAATCTTTGGATCTGTTTTGCTTGTTGGATAATAAAAAGTGGAATCAAGTCTTGCTGACGTCCTTTCAGGATGCCGAGCTTTCTGATTCTGTTTGACACACAGCCTGTGCTTGGCAGACCCCAGTGGAGAATGTCTCAGGTATCAAGTGCTGCTGCTCCTCTCTTGAAGGCAGGTGGGCAGTTGCTGCTGGGCTCTTCCCCCTGTTCTTTGTTCATTACTTCTCTGGAGGAGGACGTTGGTGGGCCAGGCGCTCTCCACACATAACGCAGTGCTCTATTGACTGTACACAAGATTGAAGAGAAATGCAGTCAGGGACTTCCAAGCCCGAGAGCTTAATTTATTTTTATTTTAATATCCTTCTCCACAAGGTGAAAATTGAAGAAATATTGGTTTCTGGATACCTTTTTCCCATTCACATTGTATTGCATAAAAAAAAGATGGAATATAAAAAGAAAGAAAATAAATCCTGAATAGTCATTCAGAATTTATTAACTCTACTTGACAGCAGTGTGGATATATTAGAGAAATAGATTTAATATAGAAAACACAAAATTTGGACTGGAAGAAAGCAGTTTTAAAAATCTGAAAGTGAGGAAACTAGAGGAATCATGTAAAACCCCTGAAATTCTGGAAAGAGCAAGAAAGTATTATGGTAACTATTGGAATTATAGTGATTGCTTGTGAAATAAATTATTATATTAGATTTATCTCTAATATATGCAATATTAGAGCTATCATATTCTACACTCAAGTATTCTTCATGAGTATACTTCTATTGTTGCTACAAATAAAGTGTTCTGAATGTGCACATGTTTAAAAAATAGCAATGTTTAGTTCCCTGTGGAGTCATTTTAAGATTTCATCTTAGAGGTACTGCTTCAGCAGAGAAATTGGTAGAAAATCATTTGTAGGAATGTTTTTCACTTGAAAACAGTAGCTCTTTAATTTACACTTGAGTTGCTAGTGTACAGGAGACTAACAGTGAACTATGGTGGGTCTTGAATGTTGAAGCAGTGTGAGGCAGAGCTTTAAAACCACACCCACTGGATTTAAATTCGGGCTGCCAGTTATTAGGTGGGTGACCTGAAAAATCTGCCAGTTGAGAATAGTAATGCCAGTCTTCTACAGCATATGTGAGAAGTAAATAAAACCATTGTGTGAAGAGTGGGAACTGTGATGCATTGAGAGGTACAAGTACCAGCATTCAAATACTAACATAATGTGAAGAGCAGTGACTATAGCATGGTTGTGAGGATTGAGACTCATTTTCATGTCTTGATCCTGAAATTAGTCTTGTTAATTCTGACTCTGCTCTGTGAATTACTTAGCATAGGTAAGTTGACAAGGTATGCTGTTTTTGAGCTATTAAATTAGTGATCTGTTAATACGACCTTTTTCTGTGCCTATGACTGCCCTTTGAAATGATCAGAACAAGGAATGTTCTGTTGTTCTCATCTCCATTATATAAATGCTGAAACCAGAGCCCAGTAAGACAGTGTTTCAAAGTACAGGGCTACCAATAGTGGTAAAGCTGGGACTTGAACCAATGCCTTCTGACTCTAAATTTGGTGCTTTTGCTAGCTCTAGATTTGGATAGTGGAACTGGCCCTTGTTTGGGGGTCATCATCAGCTCTGGCCATTCTCCTTATTCCTTGAAATTCATGTTTATATAATTAAGTTGTTTTTGATTACTGTGAGAGTGTTTGATTACGGTATAACTTTATGAAATCTAAAGATTTAATAAAACATGTATTGTTGGCAAAGATTGGTGGTGAGAGGGTTACTCATTTAATGCTTACAGGATTGTAAGTTGGTAAAACTTCTAAAATTTCTAAAATATAAATACTTATAAGCTTTATAGTTTAATTTATTATTTTGTGTGTATGTGTGTCTGCCTGTCTTCCTATGTGTATGTGATTAGTATGTGTGGGCATCTGTGTAACTGTGCATATATGAAGGTCTGAGGGCAAGTTTGTAGAGTTGGTTCTTTCTTTCTACCTTTGTGTAGGTTCCAGGGATCAAACTCAGGTTATCAGATTTGCCTCTGCCCACAGAGCCATCTTGCCTGTCCTATTATACACTTTATTTTCCACCTGGCAGCTCTGGAATTTGAACCAGTTACCTCTTGTGTGCTGGTAGGTATTTTCACAAAAAACATCTGTGCCCTATAACTTCTTTATAAAGGAGCTACACATACCTTTAAACTTGTAATTTCATTTTTAGAAGCATTTATTAAAGAAATGATCACAATGTAGAAAAATATTCAGGTTCACTATAGCAAGGTATGATGATGCATATCTGTAGTTCCAGCACTTAGGAGGTTGAGGCAGGAAGTTCTTGAGTTTGAGACATCTTGGGCTTCATAGTGAGTTTCAGGCCAACCTGGGCTACATAAGGAGATAAAAAATTATAAAAGAATTGTATACATGTCGGGGTACTGGTAACTCAATAATACCATTATTTTTAATGTGCAGTGGGATAGTGAGTATGCCTTTTAGCTCAGTCTTTACACTTCCAGGGGAGGCATGTTTCTCTATGAGTTTGAGGTTGGCCATTAATTTACAGAGGTTGAGAGTGTAAAGCTTATATATGAAGAAATGCTTTCTCATATGTGGATGTATGTATGTGCATACACACTCATGCATACACTCATATATATATATATATATATATATATATATATATATATACACATATACATATGTGGTCTTTTTTTTCTTTTAAAGCCACCTGAGGTACAACATAATTTTAAGGAAGCAGTGATTCATGGGTGAGTCTCAAGGAGAAGTAGATCAGATTTTCTATTAGGGAAGACAGGAGAAATGCTATATGAAGAGCATGGAAGTAAGCAAAGAAAGTATTTGTTTCCAATTATACAGTTGCCTTATTTGATCTATTCCACTGAGGATTTCCTAGTTACAGAATTGCAAGCGTTGGCTGTTTCTGAATGGCTGAGCTTAGGTTCTGTTTCTCTTCAATATAAATATATGAGGATTAGGTCAAGTTAAGTTTCGCAAATCAAGATGGGTTAAGGTCATTTCCAAGTTCTAACTGACTTTGCTTAGGAATTCTTCAGATTTGGTTTCTATTTTAACTTTAATAATTGACATTTTTTAAAAATTTTGTAGGAAAAAGATTGAAGATAGAAGTATGTTTAGATTCTAATTTTGGACTGGAGAGATGGCTCAGGGATTAAGACTCAGCTTCAAAAGCAGAAGAACCTGGATTGAGATCACCTGGATCCCATGTTAAAAAAAAAAAAAAAAAACAAAACCTGGTGGGCAGTGATCTGCACTTCTGGCTCTGGAAAGTGGAGCCTGGGAAATCCCAGAGTGAAGGAAAAAGGAGGCAGAAGCAATCCAGGATGATTCCCAGAGTCACTCTTGGGCCTCCACAGACACACACACTCACACTCACACAAAGTTAAAGAAATCCAGTAGAAGGGCTGGAGAGGTGGCTCAGGGGTTAAGCCTCTGCCTTGCAGGCAGAAGGTCCTGAGTTTGGATCCTAGACCCCACGTATAGATGCTGGGCGGAATCGGGGGCGGCCTGCGTTTCTGTACCTGGTAGGGCGGAGCCTGTGAATCCCCGGGCAGAGTAAACAAGGAGGAGGTGGAGGGTCCATGGTGGTTCCGGAATTCGTCCGTGGTTCTACACACGCATACATGCATACACGCACAATTGAATAAATAATAATAAAAAAAATCAGGAGTTAAAAAAATTCAATAGTTTCAAATTTTTCTGTTAGTGAAAATAATATTAAAGTGTCATGATGAATTGCCCTGTTCTCTTTCCTAATTATCATGTATTTCATAATTGAAGTAATTTCAGCTTTCACGTTAAGGATTATGGCTAGTTAGATTTTTTTTTTTAAAAAAACTGTGCATGGTATTTTTCCTGTGTATGATATAAGAACATGCACAAAATTTAACAAGTATTTGATCATATGTAAATTAAGAAAATCCTGGGCAAGTTGTTTCTTTTGTAAACTGCTTCTCTCCAAAGCATTCTGTATATTATCAGAATGAAAAATGACAGCACTTTGTCATCTGTTCAAATTGATATTGCAGTCTTTGCAATGACAGCTGAAAAGGCCCACAGGTGCCATATAAAGAGGTGACCATGTTGTCATATTTCATTTCGGCATCCCTCTGCAAAGCCATAATTACCTAATTAGGTTGTTAATTAGGAGATTAGCATTTCACTATATTGATAGAATGCTCTTTACCAGTGTGGGTCTAGATGCAGATTTGTCTGCCCTAATTTATAATCTCTGCCTGTTTGGTACTTATGTATTTGCTTAAGATCCTTGTGTTAGGCAATTTAGTTTACCTGAGAAACAGTTTGTTTATAAGCTAGTGAAGCTTTGATCACTAGATTAAAGTTGCTGAACAAAACTGAAAGAGTGTTCACATTCCCGAAGTGATGGTAAGAATTCTAAACTCATACAATTTCTCTTTTTGTTAGTACAGGCAGCAGCATATGATAAGATAAACTCAAATTTGTTTAAAATCCAAAATGTAAAAACTAAAATTGAAATGCGATAAGAGATTTAATATATCTTAAACTAGGTAGAGGAAATTTATTTTAGTTATATTTAATGATCTGCTGTCATTTTACTTGTGTCATTTTACTTGGGACTTACAAAATATGTAAAATTTTTTTACGTATTTCAGAAACTGAAGCTTGTTTAGGGACTTTAGAACAAACGCATTCATCTTAGAACAAATCTATCTTCCTTGGATAGTAATGCATCAGGCTTTATTTGATTTGTACCTCCTGTCCATTAGTCTGTTCTGCGAACATTCTCTTCTATACTGAGGTCCTGAGTGCTTGTGAAATTTGAAATATTTCATGGTAACCTTCCATTGGTGAGCTATTTGGAGTAAGCATAGTTTCTATCTAGTGTATCTAACATTCTTTTGGAGGGATCAGGGGAATAATTATTTCCTTTTTCAATATAATGTTTACAGTTGGCATTGTCCATGCTTTTTCCAGTTAAGGAAAATAGGTTTCAGAACAATGTTAAGAGTACTATTTCCACTGAGGAAATAGTTTACCTGCTTCTTTTTCTTATTTTGAGATAGGATCTTGCTATGTAGCGTGGGCTGACCTTAAACTTGAAATCTTCCTGCCTCTGTATCTGAGTGCTGGATGATAGGTATGTGTCATCTTTCCAGCAGCCTTTTCTTTCTTTTTTATTGTGTTTGATGTTAACAGTTAAGGTTGTAGAAAGCGTATGGGTGCTTAAGTTTTTTTTTATAGATGTTATGAAGAACTGAATTTCTGTTTTATGTCTGTAATTTTCTTAAAAGTTAAAAATAATATAAAATGACTTTTTAAAAAATTCCCTTCTTTTCAGGTACATTTTATGTGGTGCGTGTGTGTAGAGGGTTACACACAATCATTCTTGATTACTTTTCCATCTTATTTTTTGTTGCCTGGTCTCTAATTAAACCCAGAACTTGTCTACAGTGCTAGTGGGCTAGCTAGCTTGCTGTGGGGATTTCTAGACTCCGCCTTCCAGGGCTGGAGTTACAGGAGGGTTACCACACCTCACCAGTATTTTTATGGTATTTTATATGGGATACAAACTCTGGTCCTTCTTTGTGCATGACAAGTACTTTCCCCAGATCTTTTAAAATGTTTTTATATTAAGAAACTATTATGTGCAGATCTTCTAATCTGTCCATGTAGGTTTTGCTTTTATAGGTCTGCAGCCCAGTAAAGGAGTGACAGCTTAGATTGAGAATAGAACCCAGTTCAAGTAATGTTTCAATAATTATGGGCAGGTACTCCTGTAATCCTAGCACTAGGAAGCAGAGGCAGGAGATTGCCATAAGATCAACACCAGCCTGGTCTACATAGCACATTCAGGCCAATTAGGGCTACATATGGAGACCATCTCAAAATGTGTTAATGAATGTTAGGGAATGAGTATACATGAAAACTTGTGAATACTGGACATGGCAAAGTCAGATCTACCTGGAAGAAGGATAAAGAGGCCAGTGACAGGACAGAAAATTTCTAGAGAGAAGTTTCTGTTTAAGGCTTGATGAGAATAAAATAGAAAGAGCTCAGGGTGAGTGGGAGATGAGGCTGCTTGGGCAAAGGAGACTCAGTCACATACAGAGTTTGTGAAGTCAGCAAAAGATCTAAGAACAAGTTAGGAAACAATTGTAACTTAGTCTAATAGCATGCTTATGCTATTGAGTTGAAGAGAAATGGGTCAGATCTAGATAGAAGATTGGTAGTTAAATGTCTTTAGGATACATAGAAAGAAAGGCGTAAATGCTTCTGATTTGAGCAATCTGTATTTTCTAATTGCAGGTAAATTGGATAGTATGTGTTTGAGTCTGTCATAGACGAAGGCCCACAAGTCCATTTTCTAGTTTCATCCCAAATAAAAAGTGCTAGTAGTTAACTTGGGTATCACCTTTTACAGTGGGTAGCAGCTTTGTGAGGTCCTCAGATAATTAAGAACTGAGGTCCAGAGAAACTCTGAGCTTGTGTTTTTCTTAGTTACTAGGTGGTGGAGAGTGCCCACAGTTCTCCAAAGCCTTTGTGTTTTCTATCATGTCAAGTTGATTTTCTTGTTTATTCATATCAACTTGCTTATTCCAAAATGAAAAAGAATTTACATCTAAATACTGGTATCTCAGTAGGCCACTTGACAGAGGTGTGTGACTTCTTAGGCTAGGTCCCTGGTGTGGATCAGAGCATTGTCTGGTACCTGGAGAGTAGGGAGCTGTTGCATCACACAGGGATTTACATCTCCAGAGCAGATATGCAGACTCCTTCAATGGAAATTTAGGGTAGGTGCCTCCACACAGATTATTTCAGTTTTCTTCCCTCCATAGAAGAAAGAACTTTAAATTACCTGATTTTCATGAGTAATTTCATATTTATTTGATGTAATCAACTTATAGTAGAGACTGCTGGAAATACGTTCACTCTTGCCAGTTCTTCTCAGTTAAACACTGTTGATATCGTTGAGTTGGAATTGCTTGAATTACAAATCTAGAATATAGCATGGATTCCTGCCTTCCTCATTTGCACCGGTGTTTTAAAAAATTGAACTATAATTCATATACCACCACAGTGTACAATTTAGTGGTTTTTGTATGCTTGTAAACCATGACTATCATTATCTTATCCCAAAAAGAAATCTCAAATTTATCTAGAGCAGTCATTCTGCATTCTTTCTCCCTTAACTCCTGGCATTCTATATTCTACTTTCTATCTCTGGAGTTTGATTATTATCAATCTTTGATAGAAATGGAGTCCTAATCAGTGCCCTTTTGTATCTGGGTTCTTTTACGTAGCAAAATGTCAAAATGTTATAATATATATCAAAACTCCATTGCTTCTCTTTTGTTAAGTAATATTTCTTTCTCAATATGCACTACTACTCATTCAACAGTTGGGCTTTTGATTATTTCTTCCTTGACTATTATGAATTATGCTATTCTACATATACATATACAAATTGGTGTGTGAACTTTTATTTATTTACCTGTTTACCTATTTACCTACCTACCTATCTATCTATCTATCTGTCTATCTTTCTATCTATCTATCTATCTGTCTGTCTGTCTGTCTGTCTATCTATCTGTCTACCTACCTACCTACCTACCTACCTACCTATCTATCTGTCTGTCTGTCTGTCTGTCTGTCTGTCTATCTATCTATCTATCTGTCTATCTCTCTGTCTATCTATCTACCTATCTGTCTGTCTATCTATCTATCTGTCTGTCTGTCTATCTGTCTATCTGTCTGTCTGTCTGTCTGTCTATACTGGCTTGCTATCTTGACAACTCTGTTTATAAGCCATGCTAAGGCATGGCCCAAGTGTTCTCCAGAGTGGCAGCATCATTTTACGCTCCTGTTAGCAGTGTGTGAAGTTGGCTTCTTTTCTGCTTGAGCTGTCCTTGGACTCTGTTTTGTGCTGGTGTAGCCTATAGACATCCTACACATCAAGGAAGTCCGTCAGCATTTTGTTTTAAAAGATGAGAGAATCTCCAGCTTTCTCCATTGAGTAAGTCAGGTTCATTTTATAAGCATTTGTTTTCCAGGCCTTTATATTGGACAGTAGTGGCAGAAGCCAAAGAAGACTTATAGAGCTTTTCTCCCAGGAACTTCCCAGTGCGGCTTTTTACACGTTAGGATGGTTTTCAAGCCGGTATGAAAGTGACTGGTTAGAATTTGTGAGTTTATGCAGCATGATTTACATACAGGCCAAAGCTGTCTATTGTTTCTTTTACATAGCTTCTGGGGTCCCCCCCTTGACCCTCATACATGTAAGCAGCCCGTTCAACTGTTGCTGTTCCTTGATATACTTACCTAACACATTTTCTTAGCTTATTCACATATGTGACTTCCTCTGTCACTTGTATGTCAACATTTCCCCCATTTACTTAGAGCTTTCTCCTGAGCTCTCAGGTTTGTGCCTGTACCCCTCTACCCTCTCCTTCTCTTCCCCTTTGCCCAGAAAGGGCTTTGCCGTGTATCCTAGTTGGCCTCAAACTTGTGGCATGCAATTACCTAGGTTTGAGTCTCAGTGGATCTCTGAGTAATTTATGGTTATCCCAAGTTCATTTTTATCTGAAAACTGCTCCTTATCTCCCCTTTGCCTGCTCATCTGTTAATGCTTGCGACTTAATTGTTTTGGTGTAGGTATTCTCATATAAGCCATAAACTTCTCCTGTACATCTCAGTCACCAAGTTCTACCTCTTTATCTCTTCAGTAGTTTGAGTTTATAGAGCCATCTCTCGCTGCTTCACTTCAGATTTCATCATCTCTTCTTTGGGTTGTAGTCACAGCTTCACAACCTGTCTTCTGTCCTGTCCATTAGATAAATCTGCTGTGTGGCTGCCAGCACGGTCTCTGAAATGCTAATCTAAACCAGCAACTTTGAACTCAGTGTGCTTTAATAAATGCGTTCTGCTTTTCTAGCTTCAGTGCTATCTCTTCTAACCTTCTGATTTCCCTCTTAGAACAGGAAGCAGCAGCAATGTTCATAGCAAATGTCTGCCTAGTGCTTACTGTGGGCTAGACAGTGCCATAAGTACACAATACACATTAATTCATTCAGTCATTGCAACTCTACAAGATTCCTAGAAGTATTCCCATTTATAGAGAAAGGAGTGGAGACCCAGAAGCCCAGAAGTTGTTGTTTTGCCTCGGTCTCATAGTGAGTGAATAGCCAAATCCAGGCTTGAGCCCAGACAGCCTGATACTTGATGGCATTCTCTCAGACCTGCTGCTCCTCCCCACCCGTTCTCAGCCTCCCAATTCTCTTGACTTGTCCCACTACAAAGGATTCTCTGATTCTTCAGTGTCTCATGCATAGCTTGGTGTTAATTTGCAGCCCATATGACAGAATTGAAGGGAATTTTGCTGTGAACACTTCTAATTAAGGAAACAGTGTTGTAGGTTTTAGTGTCAGATTCTTCTTCACTGTGCTGGGTAACTGAGTTGGAAGTGATGCCCTGCTTTGTCTTGGTCTCTTTTGTCTCCTTGAAGCCTTATATGAGCATCCAGTTTCATTTGGATGTTTTTCCTTTGTGTTTTTGAACTGCATTGTTGTAGAGTCTGCCAGCATGATGTCCATGCTTTATCATGTCCATTTATGTTTCTGTATTTTCTTTTCTTGACTCTGTTCTTAAGGGTAGGCCTTGCAACTTAGCATTTATCATGCTAACTCTGGCATTTGATGGGATGTTTGTACCCTTATTTAGACAAGTTAGCATTGATGTAAGAAGAATGTTATAAAATAGACTTAGAGTAGAAGTGCATGGTTTTGAGTCAGACGGGTTTCATTATGATTCCGCCTCTTATTTTTACAAACTTTGGCAAATTGTTTATTCATTTCCATAATAGTTTTATGAATGAGATAGACGACTTGTCCTCAGTCATACAGTTAAGGCTCTGGTAATTTGGGAAATTAGAAATCAGGTTTATTCAGTGGTTCTTGCACTAAAACTCGGTTGCTTCTTTTAATTGATGATGCAGGTAACCTGAACATCAGGTAAACTGAAACATACCCTCTTATTTGTTTAAGCGAACTCACTTCAAACACCAAAGAACAGTACAAGGAAAATAATCTGAGACTACATACTGAACTAGCAAGATAATTAGGACCTTTTCCCTCTCGAGTCATGGCACAGACTTGTATGAAGAAGAAAAATTCATTTTTTTTTCTTATTCATTCACACTGAAATTACTAGAACCTGGCAGTGTGATGATGAACAAGGCAATATTCTGAAGAAGTTTAGCATTTGCAGATTATGACTGAAAATAGAAAATCCCCATGAGGTTGTTTTTTTTTCTTCACTCACTCATTCCTTTCTTAACATAGTAGCCAAGGGATCTTTTCAAATGTGCAGTAAATCATCCAATGTTGTCTTTACGTTCCTCCGTGAGTCCTCATTTCTTTTAGAGTTAAGGACAGAGGCCTTGGGATGACCTGCATGCCCTGCAAGGTCTGCCCTGCTCTTCCGTATTGTATCCTCCACTGCTTGGCCCCTGTAGGACTCTTGGCTGCCCCTCACACACACACATCCAGCTTGGCAGTTTTCCCTCAAATGTCCTTCAGTATTCACATTTACAACCCATGCTGGGAGAGTGACTCCATTTTGTTTCCCTGTTCTCTCTCCTCATAACACTTCTAACTAGCATAATGCCCATATTTTGTCTGTCTCCCCTAATTATAATGTAAAGTCCATGTAGGCAGGATTTATTTATTTTTTATTGGTTTTTGTTGTTGTTTCTAGAGTAGTGCCTGGCCCAATGTAGGATCCAGTATGTATTTGCTGAGAATGCATTAGTACTTCCTGAATATCGTAGATAGTGCCTTGTAGTAATTACTTACCAGCAGGACTGTGCAATGAAGTGGTACCATAAAGAAGGGGACGGTGTACCTGGGATTTATAAGGAAGGTTCCTGGAAGAATTGACCATTGAGTAGGATTTTTTTTTTCTGCTCATACAAATGTAATAGGTACCCCTGTCCCCTCCCTCCCTCCACCTCTCCCTGGACTTCCCTGTTTCCTCCCCCCTTTACCCTCTCCCTCCCTTTCTCCCAGTGCCCCCTCCCCCCATCTCTGAAGCATCCTTTAATGTGTATATCAAACTTTCCTCTGGGTCCTCCTCTCTGATGAGGTGTAAGGACTCAGTGACAATTCCTAGAACTCTTTCTTATGTTCCCCTTAAGTATAGGAACATTATTGTGACTATTAATCCCTTGCTTCTAAGGATCCTAGTGCCTTTAGTCCATGCTAGAATTTGAGGGGTCAATGATATGTTGGTCATTGCCCAGATCATGCAGAGTCCTATTATAATTGCTTTGGCCCTAACTTGCATATTACGACTCTTCCCATCCTTGTGCTCTTACAATCCTACTGCCCCCTCTTCTGCAAATTTCCCTGAGCTTCAGGATGGGGAGAGATTAGGCAGGTCTGATTCCAGGTGGTTGATATAGAGTCTCTGATGTTCTGAATTAAGGTTTGTTGATTTTTTTTTTTTTCAGTTTTGCTGTTCCTGCAATGCCCTTGGCTCCATCCTGATGGGTATTGGATGTCACCCCCTGGCCAGAGATAAAAACTTGTTAAATTAGAGTCTTGACATAAGAGTATATTCAAAGGTAAATGGAATAAAAGTAGGAGATCGTGGTGAGAGAGGGGCCAATCACCCATTTGCAAAATGGTTACCTTCTATCTGGCAGCCTATATGGCCTCCCCTTCTGGTGAGATCGTACCCCATCAGTTGCGAATGATCAGGAAGGAAAGTCTGTGAACTTAACCAGATGTCTCATTACTTACTTGCAGTCCTTGACCGTGACCTATTTTCTCTGCTGTAACATGGTGCCCTCTCTTTGTTTCTGGTGGGGCCCTCTTTCCCCATCCCTCCTGTTTATAATCTTTACAATTACAGTAGGTATTACAGAGATTTGTCTTTGAGTGTCTCTAAATGGGTTTGGTACTATGATCCACCTATTAGGGAATACATACGGTGCTTAAAAAATATGGAACGCTTCATGAATTTGTGTGTCTTCCTTGCGCAGGGGCCATGCTAATCTTCTCTGTATCGTTCCAATTTTAGTATATGTGCTGCCGAAGCAAGCACTTGAGTAGGATTTTTAAATAATGAGTAAGAGGACACCCCTCAAACACACTAACACTACCCATGACTAGAACATAGAGTCATCCTTGGAGTTGTAGAGGTGAAGGGGAGAAGGAGATTGTGAGGAAGCTAGTTGTGGAGAGTCTTAAGTGTTGTATGTAGTTTTGCTTTTGTTTTGGTACATGACGTATTACTATAGATTTGCCGGTTTAAATCATATAAGGTTATGACCTACACAGTCAGAGCTTTATTTGGGATCCTGCTCATGATCTCAAAAGGGTGAAATTAAGATGTTAGCTGGTTACAGCTTCCTCGAGTGCTCAACTGGAGAAAGAACTGTTAACTGTCTCAGGTTGTTGATAGATATTTTGTTGTGGCTATGTGATTGATTGATGGCTGGGGCCATTCTTAGTGCTTAGAGGCTGCCCTCAGTGTTTGCTGTGTGTGATTCTGTAATGTGACTGAGCTTCTTCCAGGCCCATGGGAGACTGCTTTGACTTAGCATCTCATCCTTTAGTTGGTGAAGACAGTCTCATATGTAGCACAGTGTTTTCAAGGGATTGACCCTCTCACACCTTCACCGTGTTCTGTAGTCACAAATGGTGGGTAGATAACACCAAGAGATAAGAATTTCTGAACTGTCTTAGAGTTTTGTCTACCACATATGCATTCACTTCAAGAGAACAGTGACTAAGCCTTTATTTCTCTCTCAATACTGTATCTCTGGTGTCTGCCATATATAAGTGCTTTATAAATGCTCATCAAATGCATAAAATTTATGAATGATATTTGATAGGCAAGTGGGTGCTATTTATAGTTTAAATTCCTAAACTAATAATTTCACATAGAAAAAAATCTAGTATTTTTGACATTATTTGTGTCTTCACTCTAGATAAAACCATAAACATTTTTATCTGAGAGCTTCAAGTAAAACCTAAAATTGTTTATTTTTCACAAATGCCAATCAACTCTATTATGTCAGAGAGATGATACCGACTAGAAAAATAATTTAGGGCTACATTGCACAGAGTTGGCAGATTTCTTGTAACTGCCAGAAATGTTGGCAGGTTTGGATGGTTAGGAGTGGTAGGTGGTTAGATTGTCTGAAGTTTCGCACTATTGCCAGCTAATGAACATTATTTCAAAATACTTTGAAAACACTAATATTTGAGGGTTGGAGAGATGGCTTGGTGTGTAAGAGTACTTGCTGTGCAAGCAGGAGGACCTGAGTTGGGACCTCCAGCACCCATGTAAAAACGCTGAGTGTAGTATATCTGTAACCCATGCTAGGCTAGGGGTGCAGAGACAGGAGGGCTGCTGGGGTTTGCTGGCCACCAGTCTAACTTGCCTCCCTCCCTCTTCCCCCGCCCAGGCAAAAAACCACAAAGGTGAAATCTAGTTCAGTAAAAGATCTGTTTAGCAGGAATAAAACAGAGAGAGACAGAGACAGAAGACATACAGAGAGAGAGAGAGAGAGAGACTCTGGCTTTGCACATGCACCTGTGAGCACATATATATATTTGTCCCTCCCTCCCCAATACTGTTGTATGACAGTTGAGGAATAACATTGGTGTGCTTTGAAGTTTATACATAATTTATATATTACTATTATTGGAAATATCTGTTGAACAAAACTTAGATTTTGAGTTGCCCATTGATAAAATCAAAGCTATGTTTTCTCATTAGACGCTATTCAGACTGGGCTTTAGGAAAATCTCTGGGTGTGCCAGGAGGTACTGAAAGCCACAGAAATAGGCACTGTACATTTTCCTGGAGTATTAATTTTAGTGATAGTTTTTCTTTTTTCTTTTCTTTTTTATTATATTTTATTCCTGTATGTGTGTGTAAGTTAGAATGTGTGTGTCTGTGGAGGCTCAAGAGTGACAGTGGGATACATTCTGAATTGTTCTACCTCCTATTCCTTTGCTCTGGGGTTTCCCAGGCTCTACTTTTCAGGGCTGGAATTGTAGGCTGCTACCATATCTGCCCAGAATTTTTACATTGGATCCGGGAATCCAAACTTAGGTTTTTTTGTGTGCAAGGCAAAGGTTTTAACCCTGAGCTCTCTCTCCAGCCTATTTATTTATTTATTGACACAGAGTCTCATCAGGTTGGCCTGAACTTGCTAAGTAGCTGAGAATGACTTTGAACACTTAATCTTCTTGCCTCTACCTTTCCAATACTGGAATTACAGGTATGTTCTACCATATCTGGTTCTAGTGGTAGTTTTTCGTTTTTTTTTTTTTTTTAAATATTAGCACAAACAGGTGCAGCATATCATAGGATAGATTGCAACATGTGAATTGTAAAAACAAAGTTTTTTAGAATGGTGGATGAAATAGATGTTTGCCTAGCATGTTCAAGTCCTTAGGTTCCATTCCTAAAACAGGAGAAAAAAAAAAAAAAAAAGGTTTTGGGCACTGCTTACTGAAGTTAGGTGTATTCATGTGGAGATTTTAATTCTCTGAACAGTCTGAAAAAATAAATGAAGGTTTAATTTAGAGTTAAAATTGAGAGAGTTAGAGAAGAATATTTAAAAGTAGCAAATTATATCCTATTGTAATAGATATTTCATTTCCTGAAACTTTCCTATTTTTTGGAAAACTTTTGTCATTTGGAGATTGATACATACATATATCACATTATATTGTGTTGCATGGATGTGTGATGTAGCCACTTTGCTGAACCGCCTGTGGAAGAGGCAGGCAAATGTCCATGTGTTTTTTTGTAGAATTTCTGATACCTAGTGCTAAGGTGCTAGTTAGTGATGAATCTTCTTAAAAGAAGGTACAAGCACATCTAAGTATTTTCACTTAACATATGGAAATTCAAATAAGGGAGGAGAAAGTAAAGTCTCCAAGTATATGGTCTCACTGTTTGCTGCTTAGTGAAGTTAGGCATATTCACATAGAGAAGATTTTAATTCCCAGAATGCTTTTTAAAAAGTCCAATTTTTGCAGTCTTAAAAAAAAATAAAGGTTTAACTTAGAGTTAAATTGGAGAGAGTTAGTGAAGGAGATTTAAAAGCAGCAAGCTGCATTTTATTTTAATAGTCACTTCAATTATTTTCAGATTCCTAGAGGTATGAATTCTGAACTTTAACTAGATCAGAGAATGTTGAAATCTTAGTACAAAGATGATCTGGTGGTTTCTTCAAATGGAAAACTTCAAAAATAATAAAGGCATTTGCGATCACTACTTGTTGTGGAAAATAAATGTGAATACTGTAGAAAATAAAAAAAGAGTGAGCTTGTAAGGGCTCCTGTATAGTAATAACTTGCCTAATGCTAACAGTGTGAAGTCAGGATACAGTGTGGAAAGGTAAAAAAAAAAAAATCTCGCATCTGCTGTTACATGTTGTTAACTCCCTTAGCAGACGTTAAATCATTTCAAGTACAATAATAGTGTGGGAGGTAAATTAACTAACCATTAACAATCTTATAAATACACAATTAACATGCCAGCATTTATATGACACATTGATGGGGCAGCAGTAATTTTTGATTGGGAGTTTGCAGACCTTTGAGAAGCCTCAGGCTGTTGCGTATTCAGACAAGTTTTCACAGATTGCAGGTGAGCAGCTGCAAGTCTGACTGGCAGAGAGAACCTGCATGGAGTGTTTTGAAAAAGTTCGTCAAAGGGAGTTTCATTCTGGCCCATAGGGATGAAGGAGGACTTGATTGCTTATAATGGGTTATTTGAAGAAAGAATGTGAATACTTCAGGTGCGGAGGCTTTGAATTTTATTTAGCACTTGGCTGGGTGTGTGTGTGTGTGTGTGTGTGTGTGTGTGTGTGTGTGTGTGTGATCAGAGGTCACTGTGTGTCCCTATGGAGGACCAGGGTAATTTTGGGAATCATCTTGGAATGCTTCTACTTCCTTTTTGCTTTGCTCTGGGATTCCCAAGCTCTGTGTGTCAGGACCAGAAGTGCAGGCCACCACCTGGTCCATCTGATGTTTTTCTATGTGAAACCTGGGATCCAAACTCAGGACTTTCTGCTTGTGAGGCAGATTCTTAACCTCTGAACCATCTTTCTAACCCTTAGTTAAAGCTTTATAAATCAGGATTTTCAAAACTATACTTAGGGGAATTAGGGTATAGCTTTATGGCAATACTTACCTTGCATGTAGAAGACTCCTGGGCTTGATCCCCAGGCACTATAACAAAAAAACATACCGAGTCCTAACAGAGAAAAAGTAAACTCCCTGTGTTTCAGGTTAAAAAAAAATAGAGTTATCTGAAATTCCTTTCATGTGTGAGCTTTCATGATTTTTATTTTTCAACACTTACTAATTTCTATGTTGTACAGAAATCACAGCATTCAAAAAGGGTGATGGGTGAAGGGTCTTTTCTGCAGTGAATCACTGTATGTCTTAGTTTTATAAAGACCCATAGAAGAAATCTCTTTCAGACTTTAGGACCTAAAAATCTGAGCAGTAGGGTCTTTAAAAACAATTTCATTAAGGGTTAGGGAGAGTGGTCAAAGAACTTGCCACACAAGCCAAAAAGATCAGAGTTTCTATACCACATTTTACTATGCTAGGTGGGTGTGGCAACCCTGCTGTAACTTCAGCCCCTGAAGGTAGAGTCTGCACTTCCCAGTGCAAGCTGGGAATCCCCAGTGCAAGCTGTCTAGTCAAACTGGTCCTGTAGGCGAGCTCTGGCTTGGATTACAGACACAGAACATTAAGGTGGAAGAGTGGTGAGAGTGAACTCACATCTGCATACATGTACACCCATGTACACACATGCGTATGCCATATATACATTCATATGGAAGTGGAAAATGATTTTATTACAATTGTTGTGCTTTGTTTTGAGAGACCAATGATATATTGCTTAAGACCCCCAACCTCTTTGGTTTCATTCTTAGTTTTGGCTGTCTGGATTTTGATAAGTTTCATAACTTTACTGTATCTCAACTTTTTTTTCCATCTGTAAATGGGGATAAAATAGCATTTTAAAAGCGTTATTTTGGGCTGGAGTGGTGGCTCAGGGGTTAAGCCTCTGCCTTGCAGGCTGAAGGTCCTGAGTTCGGATCCCAGATCCCATGTATAGATGCCAGGTGGAAGCGGGGCGGCCTGCGCTTCTGGTCCTGGTAGGGCGGAGCCTGTGAACCCCGGGGCAGAAGGAGGTGGAGGCGGTCCATGGTGGTTCCCAATTCGTCCGTGGTTCTACACACACACACACACACACACACACACACACACACACACACAGACACACACACATGCGCGTGCACATGCGCACAGTTGAATAAATAATAATAATAATAAAAAGCGTTATTTTGAAGATTACGTGAATTAATTTGAGTATAAAAGAATAGTTCTAGCTTTTGATGTCAGATAAGGTTAGCAGGTGTAGTTACTTTTGGATTTGGGAGTTTTGTAATATCTATAGTAAATATACCAAGTCTTAAGGTCATATACTGTCATATTTTGAATCTCTGCCCTCTTGCGTATTTTTCTTGTGTGTATGCATGCACACATGTATGTGTATGTGGAAACCTGTGGTTGATACTGGGAGTCATTCTTGATTACTCTTCCATCTTATTCTTTTTGAGGCAGTGTTTCTAATCAGTCCCAGAGGCTACCAATAGGACTACTTTTGTTAGTCAGCTTTCCCCAGGCATTCTCAGTCTCTGCCTTCTGGGAATGGAATTATTAGTAAGCCATTATGCCCGGCCAGCATTTTTCAATACATAGTACAGCAGCATTAAGTATATTTGCATTGGTGTGCAGCCATCACCATTATCCATCTCTAGAGCCTTTCCATCTGCCTATCAAAAGTGTAATCACTGAACATTCTCCATTCTGCCCTTCTATCCCCTAGAAGCCATGATTCTATCTACTCTAGGCATCTTGTGTAAGTGCTTATCCTTTTGCACCTGATTCATTCATGGCTAATTCATGTGAAAGCATGTATTAGACTTTTTAAATTTCAGTTTGAGTAATATTCTAGCCTGCGTATTTCCTATTTTGTTTATCCATCCTGTACCATATACTTGTAGTCACTGGACAGTATTCCATTATATGTGTGTGGCCTGGCCTGTATACTATTGTTTGATGTTTGGACCTCTTCCAATTTTTCTGTATGTTATAGACAATTCTGTGATAAATATTTGTGCACAGTTATCTCCTGAGAACAAATTCTAGATGTGGATATGCTCAGAGGGAGTTCATGTTTTACATTTTGATAAAGTGTTATCGTATTTCTTTTTAAAAAGTCCCAATTTCCATTCCTGTGCAGGAAAGTGCCATTTCTCTGAACCCCCACAGTAAAAGTAGTTTTTGAGAATCTTTTTGTTTTCTATACAACTGAAAAGAAAAAAATAACTTTGAATATCTGTTTAATAAATTAAGTAAATATACCTTCAAAGTGTTACTTAGCAGCCTTTAAGAGATTTGAAAAATATTCTTTTAGTTCTGAAAAGCAGTGTTGGAATAAGTTGATAGTATCCCAAGGTGACAGTTTTGAAGGGCACACTGGAGAGAAGCTTTTGTATCTGTATTAATAAAAAGAAGCACAATCCTCTCTTTATAATCACACACCTGCCATGCTCACATATGACTTATCTCGACAACAAAATTGGATAGTCATTGGAAGTTGGACAGCAACATGTATTGAATTCCTGCTAAGTGTAACATCCCCTGGTTGCTGGAAGGGATGTGGTGCGTGTTCCCTGTCCTTGTGGAACTTAGAATCTAAGTCTTCAAGAACACCTAATAGGAGGTAGGAAGTGACATGCATAGTGACACATTTCCCAGGAAAGTCCTGGAAATTGTCTATCAGAATTGGTGTTGAGTAATGACTTATTGAGTTAATCACACAGGTTCAACAACACGTGTGGTTATAGTGTTGCTTTTAATAGAGAAGCTATCTCCTGATATTAAAGTGTTTGGAGGCCTCTCTTTTGAATAATAAAGTTGAGGAGCTGGTGTGTCATCTTTGTAAGTTTGATGGAGCAGATTCTTTTTTCTAAGCAAGATTTTATTGAAGGTACTTGAGTATTTTCGGTATCAACCACCCATTAAATATTTGTTTTCTTACTGAAGCCTTTGGTTTTGTAAGGGAGAAGTCAGTGTAAAAACTCCATCCCAGTGTCAGCAAACAGCTCCCTTTTGTTCTCACAAGGGAAGAAGGCTTATTCTGATTGCTGGGGGTTATTTGCAGTTAATAAGCTGTGAGCCTGTGACAAACAAAACTGTACAAGTAGTTCTGTGGGTATATACACATCTTAACTGATACAGAAAAGGATTTGTCAACACAAGTGAAGTTTTAAATTCTGCCTTTTATATTTTCTATTGATGTATGTGCATTTCTGAGACCAAGTGAGATAGTGATGACACTTAATCTTATAGTATTAAGGGATATAGTAGATCTGTTTTATGACATGAACTTTTCATTTTGGGGTGTCTTGCTTTTGCATTTCTCATTAGCTTCCATGTAAGAGAAATAGTTAATGTATTTAAAGAGGGGTATGGTGTATTACCAGACAACAACAGTTAGCTGTAATGAGGATATGATAGATTTTTTCCCTAATGTTTCCATATCTAGAAGAAGTAAATTAAGTCTTATCTTCTCTTCCTCACTTTTTCTCTTTTCCTTTTTTCTTTCTACTGGGCATCAGATCCAGGACTTTGGACATGAACATGCTAGGCAAGTGTCTTACTACATCCCCAGCCCTAGTTACAGGTATTTTTTAAAAATAAAAATCTTCCAGAAACATGATGAATCTAACTTTCACAATCCTGTACTTCAGAGAAAGGTGACCTCCTTGCTGTGTCCTTGCCACAAAGGAACCATAAGCCTGTTTTATCTGTCATGATCTTAGTTAAGGATTTTTTATTTTTTTTAATTTTTTTATTATTTATTATGTATTCAATTGTGCATGTGTGTGTATATGCGCGTGTGTGTATGTATGTGTGTGTGTGTGTAGAACCACCGGGGAATTCGGGAACACCATGGACGGCCTCCATCTCCTGTTTACTCTGCCCCGGGATTCACAGGCTCCGCCCACCAGGACCAGAAACGCAGGCCGCCCTCGCTTCTGCCCGGCTTCTATACGTGGGGTCTAGGATCCGAACTCAGGACCTTCCGCCTGCAAGGCAGAAGCTTAACCCCTCGGCCACCTCTCCAGCCCCAAGGATTTTTTCTTTCACTACTACTTTAACCAAGAATTGAAAGCTATGCTATTTTTTTCTTTATCGTTATCATCATGCCAGCAGTCTATAAGTATTTGTTTAATTATGTGCTATTTAACCTTTTGAGTATTTATATTATCACCAGTATATCCTCATATCTCTGGAATCTCCATCTTACAAATAAACAAAAAGAAGGGATCCAACAGATTAGCTGTTTTGGACTTAGGAATGTAACTTAGCAGTGGAGTGCTTGCCCAGCATTCATAAGCGCTAGGTTCAGTGCCCAGAATGGGATGGGGGAATTCCGGTCATGTATTGTCACCAGGATCATAGCTGGTTGGGATAGGGCTGGCATTTAAATCTAGTTTGGTCTCTAGGGTCTTGTCCTTAACTACTGTTCTATAATTTTTTTCTTGATTGAATGTTCCCATCTATCTAAGGAGTGTCATCTAGTTCCTATAATAGGCACCATTGCAGTTCTAATAGAATTAAGGAAGCTGTTCTCATTGTTAGGTTTCCAAAATAAGAAATCAGTCTCATAGCAAGGCAATTTTGATTAATAAGTTTTATTTCAAAAGCACAAAGGGATCTTAAGTTCAAAGAAATGAAAAATGTTTATTGAGCAAACTTACTTTAATAATAAACTTTCGCAAAAATCCCTAGTAACTGAAAAAGCTTTGCAGTCATGTGACAGGAGGGGAAATATCAACTGATAAAATGCAGTCTCAAACTTTAGCACCTTATATGAGGAAAATACATCTTGGTTCCCCATGACCTTAGAGAATAATGGGGAGACTGCATGGGAGCAAATGCAGAAAGGAGGAGAGCTTACTGTGTTAGTGTGCTTGGCTTCAAGTAGCCTTACGAGTGTGATTTGTTGTGCAAGAGAGCAGACCTTCCTCTCTGATGCCACAGAAATCTCATTGACTAGTGCTGTAGCCCCTAGTGCTTATAAGGATTTCCTTTCAGCTTAGAGTTTCATCCTTTTAAGCTCCTAGGTACAAGGATGACTGTTGATTTTCAAAGTAGCAGTTTATTACATTGAATTTGTTTGAAAAAAATGATTCAGCCTTTTTTTTTTTGCCTTATTCTTAAATATTGTTGTATACATCGTGTTTCTAGGTAGGTGAGCTCGTGAAACAATATGAAGAGGAGAAAATAGCCTTTTAAGGAAGTTGGCCCACAGAAAGGATGGCCTTCTTGGACAATCCAACTATCATTCTAGCTCATATTCGACAGTCACATGTGACCAGTGATGACACGGGAATGTGTGAGATGGTTCTCATTGATCATGATGTTGACCTAGAGAAGATTCATCCTCCTTCAATGCCTGGAGACAGTGGGTCAGAAATTCAGGGAAGCAATGGTGAGACTCAGGGCTATGTGTATGCCCAGTCAGTCGATATTACCTCAAGTTGGGACTTTGGTATTAGGAGACGCTCAAACACAGGTAAACATTGTCTTCTAATCATGTCTTCTGAACTTTAAACCAGTAAACAGTCTTATGGGATAATGTACAACGTTGGAAAAGGTTTAATTGGGGAAGTTGCTGCATTTTAATTGGCATATGCATTTTTTGGAGTCTGAGCTACATCTTTCTCTGTGTGCAAATGGGAAAGGCCTCTGGCATGATGTAAAAGGAATTAGAAGAGGAGTAGCTGGAAGGAATAGGGGAGATGTGTTGAATGCTCTCCATTCAAAAACTTACTCTGTACAAAGGGAAGTGGACCTGTTTTGAGTATCTGTACAGAATAGTACTAGTCTCAGTAGAGACAGACAGTTTAGGGGCAGATTTCAGGATGACAAAACACAAAGAGCAGGCTAGTCCAGGACTGCAGGCTACAGTCTGGACAGTCCATGCTTTTGGAGGAGTTGTAGATTAAGAGTCAGGTTTTAATTAGAAGTCCCAGATGGGGTATGGGAGGGAAAAAGTTATCCCTGTTTTTGACTTTTATTAAGTTGATTACCACCCTTTGATCTTTTTGGTTTATCCTCAATCTTGGTGTATATTCTGTCTTTAACTTTTAACAGCTTACCATTGCTCATTTTCCAGCTAATAATTTTTGGTAGTATTTCAAGGAGAATAAGATGAACCAAGGCCTTTAGTTAGGTCTTGGCTAAATATATTTATATTACACTTCTGATATGGCAGGGTATTTTAGGAGATAGAATTTTAGTAGTAGTCCAGCAGAAAATAAAATTTCCAAATCAGCATTGCTGATTTGTTAACCCTCAGAAAAGATAATGGCAGGTGATACTTAACATTGAAAATATTTATGAATTTATTTTAATGGTACAAATGTAAAATGTTTACAGGGAGGTTGCAGATAGAGCAGGATACAATTCTCAGTGAAAGGTACATTAAAGTTTTGGTTCAGAATTTAGTTAGTATCTGAGACATCAAAAAGAATAGTTTGTGCTCGTTATGAAAATAATTAATAGCATTTTCCAGTAGCTAAAGGAACTTTTATCAAAATAGGATTGAGTGAAGGTTTGAATGTAATTTAGAAACATCGATCTCAGATTTTTAGTTGAAAATGATTTTCTGGCAGTTTTTGAGATGATATCTTACATGATACAATGAATGAATTCCCTAGGAGAATGCTGCTGAATTGAGAGGTTTATGATTATATTACTTAGGCTGTACCCTTCACATTTATTAATTGCAATGGATTATATTACTGGGATTTGGTTAGATACAGTGCCATTACCAGAATGCTTTTGCTAGGATAGTTTAAATTTCTTCCAAGATATTTTGTGCCATAATGTTAAGTGAGGAGTGTATCATCTCCTTCTTTGAAAGTGTTGAAAACGAAATGTCTTTTATTTATTTTCTGTTAGTTATGTGCCTGAATAGGATGTTGAAGATTAGCAGGAGAAAATGGATTTCAGGAGAGGACATCAACTTCTTTTCCATTGTGATGTCTGTATGCAGCAGTTGTTAATGAATGCTTGATGGTATTTATTTAAATAACTAGTTAATTGCTTATTTGCAAGTTGATCAGGCAGCATAATTACAAATGAGTAATTTTAGGTGACTTTTTGTACTGAAATTTCTTAGGTAACACTTATGTGCTAAAAATTAATTGAAATTGTGGGTTGTATTAGTGACCAAAGAATTTACTTGGTAATCCTTTCAGTACATCTTAAAATTTTTTTAAAAGAAGAATTGTTCTTTTTAAGATTTGACTAATGTTACAAAGATACAAATCATTTATTTTACTACCTATAAACTGTTTCAGCCCACTGAAGAAAAGCTGTGCTAATTTATATAGCTTTGACATTTTGTAATTTTCATGATTTTTAGATAAAGGATTTTATATTTAAAACTTTAATAGTCTAGTCTGAGTTCATTTATCTTTAATTTTTGAAACGGGTAGAGTAATTCATAACAGTAATTTTATTCCTGTAATGTAATATTCACTTCAGTTCATTTGTGCATTAAAATTCCTTTAAGACCGTTATTAATGATTTATATAATGAAATGTCATATTAATCACAGAAGTTTTCACATTTTATTATTCTCTTCCATGTTAATACTATCTTTATGATCTCTATTAATGTTTTATATCCTCTAATTTCAATTATAAATCAAGAATATTTTCATGTTTTTGTTGGTATTTGCTTTTCAGGGGTGCCACCTTTAAAATTTTATGACTTTCTCCCTACATACGCAATATAAAACATCTTTATTCATATAAAGGTAGTTAATTATGTCTTTGTTTATAGTAAACTTTCATTGACAAACTTATAGTTATAATATTTCTTTTCAAGCTCAAAGATTAGAACGACTCCGCAAAGAAAGACAAAACCAGATCAAATGCAAAAATATTCAGTGGAAAGAAAGAAATTCTAAGCAATCAGGTAAATGGAAATAATTTTAATTCTTAATTTGAGATTTATATATTTAATTTATATTATATATATCTTTTATTTTTAGTTTATCCTTTTAAGTCTGGGCAAATTCCTTTTGTGTTTTGTGTTTTGAGCTCTTTCACTGTGTGCTGGCCCTCTGAACTGTGTTCTTTAGGTCTCATCCTTTTAGCCATCTTTCACTGGATTAATTCATGCAGGGCCATTTTGTAAAGCTATTACTTCCAGTACCTGGTCTTAGGGCCGAGTATAGGCTAATTTTTCAAATTAGTCTCTGGGTTGTAGATTCATTTGTGCAGTTCTTGCCTAGAGTTTCCTTTGCTGATTGGCGATCTCAGTAGTCTTTTTTGGATATATGATAACATTTTTAGCTTGAAATCTATTCTGTTGCTGATATCGTTAGTATTTATGTATGTTTTCATATAATATGTATATAAAGGCTAGGTATGTTATGTGTTTTCAATGCTTCATTCTCAGCAAGAAGAGAAGACTAAAAAAACCAACTTGATAGCTAGGAGATGGCTCATTTGGTAAATGTGTACTGTACAGGCACGAGGACTTGAATTTGGCTTTCCAGCCCCAATTGTAAAAAGCTAGGAATAGCAATACATACCTGTAATCCAGTTCTTGGAAAGAGAGACCAGAAGATTCCTGGGGCTTGCTGGACATTCTTTCTAGCTAATCAGTGAGCTTCAGGTTCAGTGGAAGATTCTCTCTCAAAAAGATAAGATGGAGAGCCATGGAGAAAAACATCTGGTGTTTGCCTCTGGGGTCCATATGCACACATTCCACCAAACACACAAAAGCATGTACACACACACACACACACACACACACACACGCACACACGCACACTCACAATCTTGAAAGTAAAATGCTTTAAAAATATTTCATAATAGTTATATCATGTTTCTTAGACTTTTTTTCCTTTAAAGAATGTCATCTTTATCTTCCTATCACCTTCCAGTACCACTTGACATATAATAGATGTATAATAAATTTTTGACTATCTTCATTGCTATAGAGAAGGCATAAGGATAGCAGTATCAGTGATAATATAAATAGTAGGAAACAACAAGTGTTGTACTGAGTTCTTTTTTTTTTTTTGCCTTTTTATTATTGTTAATGCTGTATACACAAATATAGTGACTTTATATTTTCAATCCTTGGTCCTAAATCCCATCCTCCCTCCTTTTCCCCTTACAACCTTCATCTTTCCTGCCAGATTCCCTCCTATTTTCAAATCTTGTTGCTTATGGGACCCACGGTGTTTCATCTAGTCTGTCTTTTGATGACGTATGCCTGACCTGATTTATGCTCCAGTAAGTACCCTAGATCAGTGGGTGTACCACTGAGGAAATCATACTCCTTTACTTTCCCATCAGCATTAGTCCTCATCAGTCTCTCAGAGAGAAGTGGAGCTTCTTGAGATCTTTCTGATGTTATGATGAGATGTTGATAAGACATTTTCCATCAATTCTTGTGTAAGTATAGATATTCATCTGCCATGAAATCTTAACTATTATATCATGACTATGTCATGTCTGCCACATAATGTCTGACCCACCACCTTCTCTCTTTGGGCCCTTACAAATCTTGCCACAGGCCTTTTCAGCAATGTTCCCTGAAGCTTGGAGAGGGGGTGGGTAAGGCTTTTATGCCCTGTTTAGGAACAAGCTGTTAGACACTTATTTTCGGTGTTTTGGCAAGTTGTGCTTTTCAAAAATAAACACCTTCTGTTATAGAAGAAGGCTTTTGGGTTGAGTGCTGAGTGTTCTTGCAATACTAATTCCAAGCTAAATACTTCAGTGAGGAGATCAATGCTAGCATCCCATGTAAGAGAGAACATGTGGCGTTTGTCTTTCTGTGTCTGAGATACTGGTCTTAATATTATATTTTCTAATGCGATCCATTTACCAGCAAATTGCATAATCTCGTCCTTCTTTAGTATTCCATTGTGTATATGAATCACATTTTCATTACCCATTCCTCTGTCGATGGGCATGTTGACTGATTCCATTTTCTCCCTATTGTAAATAAAACTTCAATGAACATGGTTGAACATATGTATTAATAATAAGATGTAGAGCTTTTTGGGAATATTCCTAGAAGTGGTATAGCAGGATCATATGGTAGTTCTATTTTTAACTTTCTGAGGAACCTCCACACTGCTCTCCACAGGCTGTGCTAGTTTATACTCCCAGCAGCAATGAATTAGTGTCCCCTTTTCTCTATATCCTCACCAGCATTCTGTTATTTGTGTTCTCAATTTTAGCCATTCTCAGGGTAGTTTTAATTTGTATTTCTCTGTTGACCAGTGAAGTTGAGCATCTTTTAAGGTATTTGTTTGACAGTTCATTTTCTTTTTGTGAGAAGTCCAGGACCCGTTTTTTAATTGGGCTGTTTGCTTTCTTGGTATTTAGTTTTTTGAGTTCTTTGTATACTTTGGAGATTAATCCTTTGTCAAATTCATAGCTAGGAAAAATTTTTCTCCCATTCTGTGGGTTTTCTTTTTGTACAACTGATGTTTCTTTTGCAGAACAGAATCTTTTTAATTTTATGAAGTCCACTTGTTGCTTATTGGTTTTAGTTCCTGGGCATTTGGGATTCTGTTTAGAAAACCTTTACCTAGGTCTGTCAATTCAAGTGTAATCCCTACTCTTTCTTCTAACAGTTTTAGGCTTTGGTTTGACATCACACTCTTTTATCATTTGTAATTGATTTTTGTGTAAGGTTGAGATAGCAATAAGTTTTCATTCTCTACATGTAGATGTCCAATTTTCTCAACACCACTTGTTGAAGATGCTTTTCCAAGTATGTATATTTGACACCTTTGTCAAAAATCAAGTGGGAGCTTATATCTGGGTTCTCTGTTCGAATCCACTGGTTGATGTATCTGTTTTTGTGCCAGTATAATGCTGTTTTTATTACTCTATAGCTCTATCGTATAGTTTGAAATCTGGTATAATGATATTTCCAGCAGTGTTTTTATTGCTCAAGATTGTTTTGGCTTATTGGGGATCTTTTGTTCTTCTATATGAATTTTGAGAAATTTGTTGTTTTTTTTTTTTTCAGGTCATGAAGAATTGCATTGTGATTTTATTAGGATTGCATTGAATCTGTATACTGCTTTTGGTCATTTTCACTATATTAACCCTACTGATCCATGGCATGAAGGTCTTTCTACTTTCTAGTAACTTCTTTAATGTCTTTCAGCAGTATTTTGTAGTTTTCATTGTACAGGTCTTTTACTTCCTTGGTTAAGTTTATTCCAAGATATTTTACTTTCTCTGAGTATGGTGAATGGGATTGAGTCCTTTCTTTCTTCCTTAACTTGTTTGTCTCTGGTATATAAGAAGGTTGATTTTTGTAGCCTGCCATTTTACTGAAAGTATTTATTAATTCAAGTAGTTTCTTGGTGGAGTCATATGGATCTCTCAAGTATAGAATCATATCATCTGCAAATAGGGATTCTTTAGCTTCTTCCTTTATTGTTTGTATCCATTTTATCTCCCGCTCTTGCCTTATTGCTGTGGCTAGGACTTTAAACACAATATTGACCAGTCATGGTGACAGTGGACAATCTTGTCTCCTTTCTGATCTAAGTGAGAATGTTTCAAGTTTTTCCCCATTTAGAATGATGATTTCCTTAGGCTTGTCATATATAACCTTTATTATATTGAGGTATGTCCCCTCCATTCCTGTTCTCCAAAGCTTTTTATCATAAATGGATGTTGAATTTTGTCAAAGGCCTTTTCTACATCTATTGAGAAGATTATATGATTTTTGCTTTTGAGTCTGTTGGTATGATAATTACATTTATTGATTTACATATGTTAAACCATCCTTGCATTCTTAGAATTTACCGACTTGTTTATGGCATGTGATCTTTTGGATATATTTTTAGGTTCAGTTTGTATTTTATTGAGGATTTTTGCATCTGTGTTCATTAATGAGACTGGTCTATAATTCTCTTTCTTTGATGTCTTTGTTTGGTTTTGGAATCAGAGTAATACTGGCTTTGTAGAAAGAGTTTGGGAGTATTCCTTCTTCCTGTCTTTTATGGATTAATTTGAGGAGTAGTGGTGTTAGTTCTTCTTTGAAGGTCTGGTAGAATTTTGTACTGAGTCCTTCTGTCCCAGGCTTTTTTTAGTTGAGAGACTTGTAATTACTGTTTTAATTTCATCACTTGTTATTGGTCTGTCGTCTTGAATCAGTTTTGATAAGTTGTATGTGCTTAGGAATTCATCCATTTCCTTTAGATTATCCAATTTAAAGGAATATAAAAATTTTAAATATATTCTTATGATTCTGTGATATCTTTTGTAATTTCCCTTTTAATTTCTGATTTTAAATTGATTTATATGTTCTCTCTCTTTTGGTTAGTGTGGCTATGGGTTTGTCAATCTTGTTTTCTTTTCAAAGAACAAGCTCTTTGTTTCATTGTTTGTTTGTTTTTGGTATTGTCTTTTTCAGTTCTGATTGGTTTCTGCTCGGATCTTGGATACTTCTTAGTTTTAGAATTGGTTTGCTCCTGTTTTTCTAAAACTTTCAGGTTTAACATTAAGTCGTTTATTCTGAATCTTTCCCTTTTCTTGAGGTAGACATTTAGTGCTATAAACTTTCCTCTTAGGGATACTTTTTAGTATGTCCCATAGATTTTGGTAGGTTGTGTCTTCATTTTCACTGGACTCAAGATTATTTTTTTAGTTTCTGTTTTATTTCTTCCTTGACCCATTCTTCATTCAAAAATGTATTATTTGGTTCCCACGAGTTTGTGTGGTTTCTGTTATTTGCTTTGTTGTTGATATTTACCTTTATGTCATGTTGATCAGACAGTATACAGATGATCTTTGTAGCATCTATGTGTTAACTTCTCAAATGTTTGTGCATTTACCTGAGATAAAAGGTAGTGTTCTCTGGCTGTAGGAGCATATTGATGTTTCTTTCTTTTTAAAAATTTTTTTTCTACTTTTACAAGCATATTGGGTATTTATCCCATCTTCCTTCTCTCCTCCCTCCTCATCCATATTGATATTTCTTAGATGAGTTTTCTGAAGTGACTGTGACCAGTGGCTTTTATTCTCTTTATTCTTATAATTTGGTGTTACATGGGATCTTCTACCTGAACTTACTTCGTGTGTGTGATTAGTATGTGTATGACGTGATGGGATAAGAAAGTAGGGTTACTGGCCCATGGGAAGGGCAAAGCAAAGATAGGCGGAGTTTGGAACCTTGGCTCTGAACAGGCAAGCTGAAGATAACTTTACCTGAGCTGTGGTGACCACTCAACCTGCACTTACATGTATTCACTTTTAATGATCTTGCAAGGTATAAGTATCATTGATCATGTTTATAGTTGAGAGAGTCGATTAACTTGCTAAAGCTTCACAGCTAGATTGGTCCATGGTGTAATTCCATGTGTTCTTTGTCTTTTTTTTTTTTTTTTTTTTGACACAGTTTTCACATAGCCCAGGTTGGTCTCAAAGTCATTGCGTAGCTGAGAATGAACTCGAGGCTTGATCCTTCTGCCTCTACCTCCAAGTGCTAGAGTTTGTCATCATGCCCTGTGTAAGTTGTGCTGGGAATGGAACTTTGTGCATGGTAGGCAAGCATTCTGAGCTGCATCCTCACCCTTTATATCCAGCTTTATATCCAGCTTTGTCTTCAAATGAAGGTTCTTTCCTTGCTAAGCTGCAGCGTAAGTGCTGTTTGCTTTCTTCTGCTGTGATTCCAGATAGCAGTAGGTTTGACTTTCTTAGTGACTACTTTTAGTTGGTGTCTCTGTAGAACCATAAATCCCATTTGTAAGCTGGTTGTGATGGCACACATCTGTAATCCCAGTTCTCAGAAGGCTAATGCAGACTGATCTTAATTAAGTTCAAGGCCAACTTTGTTTACATATTGAAACCCTGCCTCATAACCAAACAATACAAAAAGAAAAAAGAAAACTCTATTCATTTCATTTCCTTGCATCTCATTGGTTCATTTCTTGTAGTTCTGGAATGCCTCTTTAGTTTTGGTTTTTGGTTTTGATACTTTAAAAATGTAACTAGTAGGCCTCTGTTATTCTTATTTTATTTGCATATAACACAAACTGACAGTGCTTATATCATTCATCTCATCTATTTCAGATTTCTTATTTTTCTTTTTCCATTTCATAAGTGTGTGTACATGATATATATGTTTGTGTACATGTAGGCACACGTGTACAGATGTAGGGGGGCTGAGATAGTTCAGATTTCCTATAAACATCCTTTATAAGTTCAGACTCATTTGTCTGCAGATGCCTTTGTTTACCTGATTATACTTTATTTGCTTTTTCTCACTTCCATGTCATTTTTATTTATTTTTAAAAATTACAAATAAATAAAAATAAATGAATATAGCACCGCAACTGTAAGTGCAACAGTCTCTTCTGCAATGGGAGAAATACGTTCTTCAGCTTGAATTCGGATGCACAAAGCAAGGATTTTTTTTTTTCTTCTCTTTGGCTTCCATTTGCAGCTACACTGTCCGTTGCATTTGTATTTTTCTCTCCCTAAATTTCCTTCTTCCTTTTTTCTCTTTCTCAGAGCTTTTAGTTACTGACTCTATGATCTTATGTGGAGCAGACCCCAAACATCTATCAATACTTTGAAATATTTACCACCAGACAAGCCTACCTGATGGCTAATTTAGATGGTTAGTGGGAGCCTGAATTTTTCTGTAGGTTGGGTCCCATCATGAAACCACAGCTTACCTTTCAGGGTATCCTGAGGCCACAGCCTAGCCTTTAGGGTGACGTGAGGCATGCCAATAGAGTAAAGTCAGGAGTCCACTATGCATCCAGTAATCTGAGCAGACCTTCTGTTTTCCCATATCCTTCAAATGTGTGATCTCTCCCAGCAGGAAATGCCACATTTAAAATTGCTCTTATCTTTCTTTAGAGTTTTAGATATATAATTTTTTTGTTCTTTCATTCATTTCCTGCTATTTATATTTTTAAAACCAAAAATCTGTTTTTCTTTTATTCTTCAGTAGAAAAATTAACATTTTATTTATTTTTTATTTTGTGTGTGTGTGTGTATGTATCAGAGGGCACTATGTGTCCCTGTGGAAGATCAAGAGTGACTTTGGGAATCATCTTGGATTGCATCTACCTCATTTTTACTTGCACTGGGATTTACCATCTGCCCACTAGGGCAGGAAGTAGAGGCCACTTCCATTTTCACCTGGCATTTTTTATGCTCAACCTGGGATCCAGACTCAGGATTTTCTGTTTGTGAGGCAGAATCCTAACCCCTGAGCCATCTCTCCAGCCCAGAATTAATATTTTAAATATCATAAGCTGTCATAGAACTTTCTTCTTCTATAATGATTCATTTAAATCCTGTCCATCTTTTTAAGACACAGTCAATATGGTTTTTAAAAAAATATTTTATTCGTGTGTGTGTGTGTGTGTGTGTGTGTGTGTGTGTGTGTGTTTGAGAGAGAACGCACATGCTACAGTGTATGTCTCTAAGAGACAGAGTGAGCACACACATACCACTGTATGTATGTGTGTGCGTGTGTATGTGTGTAGGAGAGGAGGGAAGAAGAGAAAAAGAGAGGAAAATCTGAAACTATAAGTTTCCAAGACCTTCACACACAGAGATAACATTGTTAATATTTTGATGCATTTATTGTAAGTTTCATTTATGATATATGATTAAATATATTTGGAATTAACCATATGATCAATTTTTGCACATAAATAGTTCACAAGTATAAAGTTTGTGGTTAACTTTGTATAGATCTCATATTTCCCACATGTCTTACTAAGGTTGTTTCTAGATGTTAGTGTTGCCATTGTAAATAGAAACTTTCCCATAACTTTTTTATTGGCCTTCTGAAAATAATTCTATTGTTATATATTTATTTCATGTCCTGTCACCTTCAGAATCCTTATTAATTCTAATATGCATTATCATCTTTCATCTACAGATTAGAGCTGGAAAAGGTGAGTTGGAAAACTAGGCAGGGGATTTTGTTACTTTTTTTAATGGGATGATTCTCTAAGAGAAAGAAACACTATACGTATATGGTTTGCGATTTTTCATATCTACATGTTATGGCATGTGTGTTCTCAAATCTTCATAAATCCAATGATGTGTAGGCTCTATTTTTTCAATAGTGTATTGATTAAGTGTTTTTCATTTGCAAATAACAAAAAGCTTATTTTGTGATGCAACTTAAAAGATTGTTGACTAGCTGTTGGACTAGGAATGCAGCTCGGTAGTGAAACACTTGCTTAACATGAGCAAAGAGCTGAGATTCAATCCCCAACAGTGGAAAAAAAGGAAAAGAGAAAAGGAAGGGGAAAAAGACAAAAAAAGGAGTTTCAGGATGATTCCCATCTTATCTCTGTTGTATGCCCATCTGCTCCACCCTTTTCTGTTCTCCTCCCTACAACTTTTTCTTCTTTAGTCTAGAATTTTTCACTCAGCAGGTGTTCATTATTCATAAATAATGCTGTCCAACAATTAATGAAAAGATGCAATGCTTGACCTTCCAGAGCTTCTGCTATATGAGGAATGATGGTCAATAAGCAAACTGTGTGTGAGAATGAAACTAGGGGACCGGGAAGACTAGAGCTGGAAAAGGTGAGTTGGAAAACTAGGCAGGGGATTTAGTTACTTTTTTAATGGGTTGATTAGAAAGGACCTCATTAAGAAGTTAATAGTTGAGTGGAGGTATACAGGGAGTGAAGGAATGGCTTATGCTGAAATTGAAGGATGTGTGTTCTAAGAGAAGTGAGCAGTGTATGTAAAGATTTGGAGGCAGATGTGTGTTTGCTGTGTTTAAGGAAATGCTGATACTACAACAGCATGGAGGGCAGAGCAGAACTGGAATGTGGTAAATGGAAGATTCACTTGTGGGGACTTTGAAAAATTTCTTTTTCCTTTAAGATGACTTGGTCAAAAAGTTGGTGTGTATGATACATAGTTTACATTTTCCCTTCCAGTGTAAATATCCTTTAAAAATTCTTTATTATAGAAATTTCAAAGCTTTGTAAAAGTAGAGAGAATGTATAATGATCCCCTGCATCCATGATCCAACTTCAAAATGATCAATTTCTTGCTGATATTGTTTCTTTATTCATTCTACTCTCTGCCCTCTTCTGGATTGTTTTTAAGTAAATCTTAGCTAACGTGTAATTTCATGCCTAAATACTAACTAACACATAACAAAACTTAAGTGCTACTACTCTCTGAAAAATCTATAATATTTATCTTATTATTCTTTACATTATTTTAATTACAAAGAAATAATTGTTTTGTTTTGTTTTCTTTTGTTTTGAGACAAGTCTCATGTAGCTTAGACTGACCTGGACTCACTGTGTAACTGAAGATGATCTTGAGCTTTTGATCCTCCAACTCTATCTCCTGAGTGCCTGGCTTACAGGTGCACGCCCCATGACTGGTTAAGTGGTGCATGAGATGAAACCCAGGCATGATGCTAAGCATTTCCAATCCAAGAAATCATTTTTTAAGTCGGGTATGGTGGCACATTATTGCAAATCCAGACTGGAGCAGGTGGATAATGAATTTGAGGCCAGCCTGGGCTACATAGCGAGTATCAGGCAAGCCTGGGCTGTGACACCCTCTCTCAAAAGACTGAAAGTAACAACTAAAATTATTAGCTGGATTTGGTGACATATGCCTGTAATCTCAGTGTTCAGGAGACTGATTGAGGAAGACATGAATTTGAGGTCATCTTGGTTTACACAGTCCCAGAATCAAAGCCAGGACCATGCATGCTAGGCAAGTGCAACTGGATAACTGTTGAGTTGTATTTTCAGTTCTAAGAAATAATTATTAATATTTTTAATTGTTTAAGACTTAATTATCTTGGGAGAGATGGCTCATGGGTTAAACCTCTGTCTCCCAAACAGAAAGTCCTGAATTGGATCCCAGGTCCCACATAAAAACAGGCAGGAATGGTAGAGGCCTGCACTTCTGACCCTGGTAGGCAGAGCCTGGGAAATCCCAGAGCGAAGCAATGCAGGATGATTTCCAAAGTCACCCTTGGTCCTCCACAAGGACACACAGTACCCTCTGATACACACACACACATACACACACACACACAATAAATAAATAAGTAAGTAAATAAATAAATAAAGTTAAAAAATGATATTATTAAAGACTTAATTTTCTTAATTATTGTAATGAAGAAAGAAATATAATTTTCTTGTTTCATGTATGTGTAAATGTGTGTGTGCATGGCTGTGTTGTATATGAGTGGGTGTAACAGTTGCTCTTAATTATTGCTGTGAGAGAATACTCAAAGTCGATCAACTTAAGGGAGAAAGGGAGGTTTATTTAGCTTACAGTTCCAGAGGGGAGGCAGTTTCTCATGGCAGAGGCGGCATGGCTGGCTGGCCAAAGCTGGAGGAGGCTACGTCATCGCAGACATCTTGGAAGCTGAGAGCTGCAGACTCCTTGCTGCAAAGATCGACTTCTCCTGGAGGTAGGGTGGGACTAATCCACCTCAAGGCCCACCCCTTGTGACTGCCTTCCTCCAGCAAGACTCCACCTTTCAAGGTGCCATGACCTTGCCAAACACATGAGACTGTGGAGGATACATTTCATACCATGACAGTGGGTGTACTTCTGTATGCCTGTACATGGTGTACTTGAGTATGTGTGCCTGTGGAGGTCCAGGGGTGACCAGGAATCATCCTTAATCACTCTTCCACTTTCTTGTTTGCCTAGGTTTCTCTATAATGTACCATTAGAGCAAGTCTGGCTATTCCAGGGCTCCACCTCTTAGGGATAGAATTACAGTTCAGTCACCACACCCACTCACCATTTTAAATGGGATGTCGGGATCCAAACTCAGGTTCTTTTGCTTGTAAGGCAAAGGCTTACTCATTGAGCCATCTTACCAGCCCAAAGAAACTCATTTAAATCTGTTAAGTTCTCTCTCTCTCTCTTTTTTTTTTCTTGTAATTTGTTAAGAAAACTCATTAATCTTGTAGATTAGAGCACACTGCAGTCTGGATTTTGCTGATTATATCCCTACAATTTATTTAACATGTGTCTCTGGCTATTTCATATAAACTGACTCAGACTGTGGTTTTCCTTTTGGCAAGAATTATTGTTCTGTCTTTCATATTATATGCCAGGAGCTGTCATGTGTAGATGCATAGTGGAGTCAGTTGCTGTCTATCCATGATTAAGCTGTTCTCAACAGCTTTTCACTATATGGCTGATGATTTGCATTACCTTGATTTTCTTAAGGAGTTTCTGATATTATCCATCACTCTTTAGTTATTAACTAGTTTTCATGCATTATTTGTTTACCTTTATATACAAGTGACTCTAAGAAAGACAGGATAAATGGCTTGCTTTTTTTTCTCTTTGTTAACATATTTCAGAATTATGATGCTTATGTCCTAGCTTTCTATCTAGATGACCAATGGAGATGTTTTCCTTTAAATTCTATGATTCATAGATTGCTTATTTGATTTTCTTTGGTTTTGAGACAGGGTCTTGCTATGTAGCCCAGGCTACCTTTAACTTGAAGTAATTCTCCTGCTTCAGCCTCCTAAGTGTTGAGATTATGGGTATATACCACACCAACTTGAACTCATGGTTTTTAAAGCATATTTGATTTTTTTTCAGTTCCTTCCAGTTAATTTTCTCTTTGATGCCAAAGCAGTTCTTCCATATAATGAACTTGAGTTCATTTATTTTCTTTTCTTTCATTTTTAGATATTATAATTTTAATTCGATGGCTATAGAGACAGTTGGAATGTCTTCTGTAGAATATGTTGGTGAATAGGGTGGAGGGTGTAAGAGAGAAGAGTCAGAACAACTCCCAAGCTTTTGGTACAGCAGGATTGAGCTGCCATAAACTGTGAAGGGGAAAATTGGGAGAAGAGATCGTTTGGAGGAAAGATCAAGAGTTTGGTTATCGGGTATGGAAAGTTTAAAATATACAATGGGGATCCAAGTGAAGATGTCATATGTAATAGAAATATAGTGTATGCGATAGAAAAGTAATGGAAATTGAGTATATTAGGTAATGATAGGGTCAGAAATACTTCTTTAGACCTCACCAGCATATTGATAGCTATATCCAGTGAAGTCCTGGGAAAACAGTAAATAGAAAACAATATAAAAGGAAGAAACAATGAATTGTGTCAAATGCTGCAGGACGCCTGTGAGTTGAGGTTTAAAAATCAGCAGATTCAACAGGAAAGGTGTTTTCAGTGATGTTCATGAAAGCTGATTTGGTAGAGCTGTGTTCTGTAATGTTTGATTGGGATGTGTTTATGTGACTGGACAGTAAGAGTGTAGAGAACCAGAAGACTAGGAGAGTAACTGTGAGCAAGCAGTTTTTTTGTGTAATGGACAATATATCAGTATTTGTTGTTGTTGTTGTTCTGTGGTAACTGGATGGCATAGAGTTCTAAAGGAATGCTTGTCCCCTTCCTTACCACTATGCTAGGACTATCAAAAGAATAAACTCAGAATTTAAAATTTCCCAGAGTCTCATGCTAAGAATAGAAACTTCACAGAGTGCTAAAAATTTGCCAGATTTGGTGATAGATAGCCAAAGAGGAATTTGTCTCACAAAAGAAATTGTGCACAACTCTGGCAGATCACAAGGTCACCTTGCTAGACAGCCACAACTCTATCAAAACTGCCTAGTTGTGACTATCTCCTGGTGTCTATTTAAAAACCTTTCCTTCCTGTTTGGACTTCTTACACAGGACTTTCAGCACAGTTGGATTAATCTGATTTGCTTCTTCCCAGTATGGCCATATTGAATAAAATTTTCTTTTTCTGCTTTTCACTATAATTTGAATTTTTTATTAATTTATGGGAATGACCAAACTAAGGCAGAGACCTTACCACAGGTCAGGTAACAGTGATTAATCTAGGAAGAGGGAAAATTGAAAGTGGAAGAGAACTTGGAAAGAACTTCCAGAGTCATATCCCTAAGTTGGCAAAAGTGGTTTCCATTTCCCCATGACACAAGAAGCAAGAAAAGTAGAGGAAAGGAGGTATGAGAGGTTGGAGTGAATATTAGAGGGAAGAGTTCCTACATCACCTCACACCGGACTCTCTGATAATACTCCATGCAAGTTCACTAAATGCCTTCTGTTCACTGTGTCTATAAATTTGCATTTACTATGTTTAAATGTGGTTTTATTTTCAGAATCTAGTGTCAGGGATCACATTTTTAAAGAGCTAGATACAGTGGCACCCTCTGTACTACTTTCACTTATCTGTGGTTAATTTTGTCTGAAAATATTAAGAGAAAATAATTGAAATAATTACAAATTTTAAGTAACTTATTTTAAATTTTTTTTCCTAAAGAAAACTTTACCCTAATGTAAAATATCATTATCATACATCACTTAGCCTTTTGAGAAATGTATCTAGCGATTTTGTTGCATTTATAGGAACTACTCACATAAATTAAGATGGCTATCATGTCACTGGACTCTGTGATGTTACAGAAACACTGTGTATGTAGTCCATCTTTGGAAGTGGCGTTGTGAGTATACATAAGAGGTTTGGTACTCTGTGGTCCTAGAACCACCCCTTGTGGATGGGGGTGCTTTGCCTCCTGATTTGTTGCCACTTAACTCTATAGAATTCATTTAAAGATGGTTTTAGGGCTGGAGAGGTGGCTCAGGGGTTAAGCCTCTGCCTTGCAGGCGGAAGGTCCTGAGTTCGGATCCTAGACCCCACGTATAGACGCTGGGCGGAAGCGGGGGCGGCCTGCGTTTCCTGTCCTGGTAGGGCGGAGCCTGTGAATCCCAGGGCAGAGTAAATAAGGAGGAGGTGGAGGCGTCCATGGTGGTTCCTGAGTTCGTCCGTGGTTCTACACACATACACACACACACACACACACACACACACACACACACACACGCACAATTGAATAAATAATAAAAAAAAGATGGTTTTAGTTATAGTTGTAAAAATTTCTAAGTGACTACTTGAAACTTGTGTTGCTTTTTCTTAGTTAAATTAATTTTGTTCTAGAGTTGAATAAATTTGAACCTGACCATTGCAGATTATAAAATCTCAGATTGACTGATTTACAAAATTTTTAGTACAGGGGCTAGAGAGGTGTATCAGGGGTTAAGCCTCTGCCTTGCAGGCGGAAGGTGCTGAATTCGGATCCTAGACCAACCTATAGATGCTGGGCGGAAGCGGGGGCAGCCTGCGTTTCTGGTCCTGGTAGAGTGGAGCCCGGGCAGAGTAAACAAGAAGGAGGTGGAGGCAGTCCATGGTGGTTCCTGAATTTGTCCGTGGTTCTACACACACATACACACACACACACACACACGCATACACGCACAATTGAATAATAAATAAAAAAAATTTTTAAAGTTTTTAGTACAGATAGCTTTAATAGTCACAAAATGAAAAAGTGCATCACTCCTCATGCACTTACCATCTAATTACCACCTCAATCAATACTTAGGTTAATTCTCAGAATTAAATGAATTTTGAGAAGATATAGAACTGTCTTGATTCACAAATGAATCAAAGCTAAAGATACTGATTTGATAATAATTTAATTTGAATTCCTTCAATCATGCAGTGAAATTTTCTAATTTAGTACCTAATGTCCAAGAGCCTCTGCTGAGTGCAAATCCTAGTCGTGGTGTTCACCTAGCCTGTGTGGCTTCGGCCTCATAAAAATATGCTAAGCTGGTTTCCACATGAACAAAATTGAAAACTAGAATCTACCTTATATATTTGTGAGGATTTAATGAGATGCATGGGCGTGCAAGATGAATGTTACTCAATGTTACTTTTCTTCTTTGTCTTTTTTTGTCATCCAGGTTTTGTGCTAGGCGTCATTGGAAGGTGTAAAGGATTAAGGTGAAGATCTTGTTCTTAAAGATTCAGAGTTATAAAGATTCAGAGTTAAAAAAAAACAAACCCATACAGTATTAGAGCCATGAGAGAACTTTGAAAGTTTTCTAGTTTGACAAATTCAGATTATAAATATAGTGAGTGTTCATAACTAGCTGGTAATGGAAGATCTGGGCCAATTCTAGGTGGTCTGGCTGTGATTCCTTAGTATGGCCAATCCGTTCTGTTGTCTGACTCTTCCTCTTCCCTTAATCCCTAGTCTTTCTAAATCGACAATTCTGGTGTATACATTTCTCAGTGCACAAATCCTGTGTGTATGTTTGTGAGACTTTTCTGCACACCTCAGACCTGAACATATTCCTTAATACTCCCTCTTTAAGATTCCAAGGAGGACATTTTGGGGAAAGTGGGCAGGCTGTCTCTGTATGTATAATCACAAGGGTGTTTTTATCCTCTTCTATCTCAGCCCAGGAGTTAAAGTCACTGTTTGAAAAAAAATCCCTCAAAGAAAAGCCTCCAAGTTCTGGAAAGCAGTCCATATTGTCTGTACGTCTGGAACAGTGTCCTCTGCAGCTAAATAATCCCTTCAATGAATATTCCAAATTTGATGGCAAGGTAAGTAAAAAAAAAAAAAAGAGACTTTGTTCCTTTGAATAAAACTATAATTGAATAAATTGTCATGCTTACTATCATTAGATTCAGGGTATCAAAAGTGCCTCAGTTATATAAATTGTCACTCATATTTTCTAAGACCATAGATATAAAGGGTAAGAATTGAGACATTGTATTTCATATATTCATATAAATATTTACATTTATATATATTATGTATTCATATAAATGGACAAATAAGGGACGAGTAAAACAAGTCTTGAGATCCCTCTATTCTTTCTCTATACTGATAGACATTTCAGGACTGTTTTCCTCCTCCCAAATACATGTGAATACACCCCATACAAGCAAATATATATATGTTATATATAAAGCCAAGTGTGGTAATGCACACCTATAATTCCAAAACTAGGGAGCAAGAGAACGGCAAATTCAAGACCAACCTGAGTCACACAACAAAACACTGTCTCTAAGAAAAAGAAAACTTTATATGTATATTTATATTTATATAAGAAAGGTGTGGTGGGTGGAATTGGTACACTTGTCTCTTTACCTGTAACTTACTCTCGAGTGCTTGTGCTCACAGGCGTGTGATGAACCAAGGTCTGACCCACTTGGGAGAGCCTTGCAAGTAGCTCTGGGAGGCAGTCTGCATTGCCTTGTCTGATTCTTTATGTGGCTGTGGAAATTGTTTAAACTTTCTTTCAGAATTTCAGGTTATCTCTTTGCATTTCAGTCTTTTGTTGTAGAGACATCTTGTTAGATACTTGCTCTGGAGGATGACTATATTTTTTCCTGTTTGTTCTAACAGTTTGCTATTATAAAATTAAAGTAAGTTTTCTTTCTAGAAAAATGGCTACTGCTTCAAGTGAATCCTGGTTTCTCATGCATTTCCCTTCCCTCATTCCCTGCTGTTTTGTGCTGTGTGCTGAGCTGAGCAGGGTCTTTTTCAGGAAACATTAGCAGTTCATTTTTTTTTTTTATTGCCATTATGTTTGCTGCCGGCCAGTGGTATGGGGTGCTGAGTGATAGCTTGTTGCCTGTAGCCATTGTATACAGCACATCTTATCTCAGCACCATTACAATTAATAAATAACAGCTCTTTGCTTGTGTTTGCATTTTTCTTACTCACATACTATATTTCTGTCAGTTGTCATCTTCAGGCAAAGAGCTGTTTTCTCCTAGACACATTTACTTCAGACAGTTCCTCCTGTTTTTTTGTGTTGAAGTGTGTTGCAGTCCTCAGCAGGTGAGGCGCTTATGTTTGTGGGAAGGAGAGCAAGAACTGAAAACAAAATACATCAATAACACAGAGATCCCAGTATGCCCAAGACTTTCCTCCAAAAAGCAGCTCAAGGTTCTTTCAGTAAATTCTAGAGTAAACTGCTCTGAAGTGTCTCTGTAGTACCCACGCTTCCTTTTCCCTTTCTGTGGAGTGCAGAAGGAAGGAAAGGGCCTTGAGATGCTGAAATGTCAGCCTCAAGAAAGTGGGCCAGTTGGACTGTAGAGGATTTGAAAAATAAAAATCACACTCGATTCATTTAGAAATAGGATAGACAGCCAGAATTTGCTTGCTTTCAATGCTTGATATAATCTTATTGCTTAAAGATGAAATTGCTATAATAATTAATGTGTGGTAATGCTTTCATGCCAATAAAATAGCTCGGACTTTTAAAAAACAGCATTCTAAGAATTTTCTTTTTAATCATCGGATTGATACTAGATTTGCAAGAAAGTCATGAATATTGTTTGGTGTAGAGAGCTAAGTTCTGAGGTACCAGAGAGAAACAAACAAACAAAAAAGTAAGGCATTGCTCAGTCACACAGGAATTAACGTTTGTAACCTGTAAAGAATGTGAACATCGGTTAAGAAAGATTTATATATTGGTAAGTCTATCTTATGATGCCTTGCTATTTTATTATTATCCTACATACTACAATTGCTAAAATACAATTAAGCCCTTGTTCTCATCTATTATTTAATATTGATGCATTTGGCAGATATGTAATGAAAGTGGCTAATATTTGAAGGATATTGTATTGTACATATTAAATTAGCCTTTTTTTCTCTTTGTGAAATGCATCAATATGATATTCAATGACATCTCAATGATTAATAGAGAATTATACTTGAGTCAAGCCTTTTTGTAACCTAGAAATTAAAATGACTATTCAAATAACACCTCAAAATGATCAAATTAGCATTTTGTGATTGCATAATAATGGGATTGTAGTAGTTATAACAGCACCACGGCTGCCTCTAGAGTTAAGATCATGTCAGCCCCTTGATAATAAAGCCTTTTCTGTGTGAGTCGACTTTAATAATTTCCAGATTGATTCTTCCCATAAATCTTCTGATGTTCAGTACTAAATTTTTGTTACTGTTGTAATTTAAAATTACTTTGTTTTTATCCAGATCATATTTAAGAAATGAAATGAAGGTTCTATCTCAATTATTTACCATCTTGTTATTGGAACTCCATGTTTTTTACATGAAATATTAGGCTTTTTCATATACATTCACAGTGTACATGTATTTGTGTGTGTATACATAACGTATGTTTTTTGTTTGTTTGTTTTTTGTAAAGATTGGTTAAAGCTACTGAAATATGTCGCTTTTTCCCCTACAAATATTCACGATACTGTTCTTGGAAATAGTGCTTGCCTTATTTACATAATTAACTGAGTTGCTTAGGTCTCTTGGGTAAATGGTACATAATTGGGGAGAGAAAGGAAAAGGGAAGAGTTTGGGGTCTAATTAAATATGCTAAAAAACTACTTAATTATGTATTTCCTCAAGAGACTAGCTGCTGTGAAATCCTCCTTAAGATTAAACTGCATTAGATTTGAAGAAAGAATTTGAGTATGGAATTACAATCATATTGTAGTTAAGCAAGCATACCTAGTGTCTAGCAGGTTGTGCAAACTAAGCTGTTAGTTTTACTCATAGTAAATCTAAGAATGCACATACCTTACTTTTTGTACTGTTAAAACAAATATCAAGTAATTTTTGGTTAATAATTTACCAAAAATGTATTACGGGGGCTAGTAAAATTTTAAAGCATGAAATTGGGAAGAAAAGGCTGTACTCAAGTCTCTAATTATTTAGGGTTTTGACGTGTGTGTGTGTGTGTGTGTGTGTGTGTGTGTGTGTGTGTGTGTGTTTTGTCAGACTTATTACTTTGTGTTTACTATGTATGGTGAATTGATGATGCTGTCTGTGACTTAGTTTGGATCTATAGATTATTAACTCTTCACCGATCATTTGACAAAAATTCAAGGCAAACTGCTGGGAGGTTTCATGGGATGCTTTGGTCTGATGAATTTCAGTCAGGCTTAGCATCTGCCTGAATTCTTTTTTCAGGGTTTGTGGGAGTTGCTAAGGATTGAAACTGGGGTTCACATGTGTTAGCCACTCTACCATTGAATTACACTCTTAGACACTGTTGAGAGGGCCCTCTGAATAGTCTTTTTTTTTTTTTTTCTGTAGCTTTTATTATTTTTGTGTTCGTGGTGGTAGAAGTGTATGTGTATGTGTGGATGTTTGTGGGTGTGTTTGTGTGTGTATGTACCAGAAGGCACTTGTGTGTGCCTGTGGAAGCCCAAGGGTGACTTCAGAAATCATCCTGGATTGATCTACCTCCTTATTGCTTTGTTCTGGGATTTCTCAGACTTTGCCTTTCAAGACCATAAGTGTACATTGCTGTTGTTTCCACCCTGAATTTTTAATGGGGGGTCTAGGTGTGATCTGGGATCTAGTAGCTCAGGACCTTTTGTTTTTGAGGCATAGTCTTTAATCTCTGAACCATCTCTTCAGCCCCTGGATAGTCTTGTTAATAAGACAAAAGCCATGCCCCTGGTGGTCTTCCACAGGAACACGCAGTACCCTCTAATACGCATACACACAGAGAAAATAACTATTTTTTTTAAAAGAAATGAATCTAACTCTTGCTGTTCCATGTTTTGTCCACTTGCTTGAGGAGTTTTTCTCATTTGTGTCATTTCATCATTTGTGTCAAACTGAGTTTGCAGATATCATTATAATCATCAGCTGACCATCAGGTTCAAGAGCCATTCTTTGTTGTGCACTTGCTAAGAAATGGTATTGATTATAGCTTGCACTGTGTTGGTCAGTTTTTTTCCAAATCTCTGAACCTGTTTGTTTACCTCTGGAAAGAGAAGACATCATTGTGCTGATGAGAACATGCCTGTGTAATTATGCTGGGATAATTACTCAGGATCATGAAGGCCTTATAGATGGTAAACTGACTTGTTCTGTTGTAAGGCCTCAGCTTGCACCAGTTGAGTACATCATTTACCATGTGCTCTTAGGATAATTACTTCATGAAGTGTGCTGGGGGTGTAGGACATGAAATACGGTTGTTGATGTATTGATAGGCTGAAGCCATCTGAGAAGTGGTAGGAAGGACTGTGACCTTTATAGCCCGTTTCTCTGGAAGCCAGACATAAGACCCCCCAGCTCAAGAGTGCCTTTCCTGTACCTGGAGGAAAGGACCCTCCTTGTTTGCAAAGATTGAGGAATGTGGAGAAGGAGCTTATAGACCCCTGACTTCTCTGTCCTCATACCTTTCGTTCCGTCATATTTTCTGATAACTTTCCATGCTCCATCACATAAGGCATGAAAGCGTTCCAATTTGTTCCTAGGGATCATTTCCATATGAGTGCTTGATACCATGTAAAATTTATGTTAAACACAATTGAATGCTTTACTCTTGTTAATAGATTCCTTGTGATATAGTTTGAAGCCAAGAACTTAGCAGAGTAGTAGGAAAATGTTTTCCTTCCTCCAGTCTTTATGTACAGGATGAAATGATGGGAGTATGTACTTTCCTCTTGAGGATTAAAGAGATAGGGCATGTATATCAGGGGTCTGTGCATTCAACACAAACCCCATTTCTGCTTCTCCAGTGTAAGTTATTAAGTTGCTGATAAGATTAAGTGAGGGGGCTGCATTTCAGAACAGTGTCCTTAAACATAGGGTTAAGTGAGAGGAACCTGAATTTCAGAACAGTCCTTAAACAAGGCACATGACAGAGGGAGTGAAGGTGGAGGAGCGTGAGCTGCAGTGGGTTTTAGATCCTGCCTCAGGTCAATAGGACAACAGATGATTGCTTTCATATAAACATATATTTTGTGGCCAGTGTCTGCTTTTTAAGAAATCAGTTGGAAAAGTAGTTGACACTAGTAATTGGCAATTTTCAAACAGTGTTAAATATCTTACCTAAATCTGACTTAGCTAAATATTACCCTCTAAATGTTTGCCTTGACAAGTGTTTAAAAAAGCAGAACCAGTTCTGGTTGATAGAGACAACAGACTTCGACAGTGTTAACTTGTTAGAAAGTAACCACTTCTCTGTTAGAAACTGTTTTAACAGGGAGACTGCAGCGAGCATAGGGAAGGGATAATTCATGAGTGCTAATTGCTTGGCTGTTAATTTTCATAAGTGTTGATAGAAGCAGTTCCTTAAATTAAACTTTGTTTAAAATGTATCAGGGGAAATATTCCACAATGTCGAGCCTGAAGTGAAAATTAATATGAATGCTGTGGCAATTAACACATACTGGTTAATAGCTTTTAGCAGCATTTTGGGATGATAGTCCTTAAATACATTTTTGCATGCTGCTCTTGTTTCAGTATTGTTCCAGCCTATGTCTGGATAATTGTGAATAAATGTTTTCTACAGCGTTGGTATTGAGTAGCTCTCTTCAAAGAAAATCACTTAAAACTTTGTAGAAAAAGCATAAAGTCACTAAGAAATGTTTCAAAATTAGAAAAGGTCAGTGAGTTGAAGTCATGTTTTTGTTTTTGTTTTTTTAAACAGACTTAGAAGAAAATGGTCTTCACATGAACTTGGAAGTTTTGCTATTGTCATAAGCATGGTCCCTTCCAATGTGTTAGGCTACCTTAGCTTTAGAATCTCCTTCTGAAAAATTACAGCCTGGGCTTTTTAGTGTTGGCTGTGTTTCTGTCCAACAGCTTTTGCCTGAACTGAGACAGTGGTGTTTAGCCTAAGAACCTTCTGGCCTGTCTTCTCCTCTTCTACTACCCAAATTGGCCTATCTTCTCACATCTCCAGAGAAGGCAGAAGAGAATGTAGCTTGCTATATAATAGGTCTCCTCCCTTACACACATACGTAGACACACACACACACACACACACACACACACCCCTTCTTAGTAAGAATTTTCCTGGAGTTCATAATAAGTGCCTAATAAGAAGTTATGTTTTGAATTAGAAACTATCTTGCTTTTTCACTGACTTTATTTTGCATACTTTTTTAAATAATGAAGAATAAAGTACCAACACATTAGCAATTATTCATTCTACTAACTACTTATTTCTGTGGTTTTATTTATTTTTATTTTCCTTTTCTTTTTACTTGTATCTCTCTCTCTGTGTACCTCCCATTTTGCTATAGGAGTGTTGGGGTTACATATGTGAACCATCATATCTGACTATAGATTTTGAGGATTGAATTTAGCTCATCAGACTTTTGCAGAGTGTTTGCTTGCTGAACTATCCTCCTGGTCTTCTAGCCTTCTGTTTCATAGTTTAGTTTTGTGTTTTATGTGTAAAAAGTGTTTATTTCATAATATGCTCATAGAAGGATCAAATTCACTGAAAGTATGAGGTATTTTCTCATTACTATTATTCTAATATTCTTGTTGCTTGACATGCTGAAAATCCCAATAGGAAGGAAATCTTAGGATTTTTGTTTGAATGGGATTTAGAATGAATAAATAGAAATCTTATAATGAGGGAAAATGTTTTAGTATTGTATCTTGAAATTAAAAACTGTGTTGAGTTATTAGTATTAGTTCATTCCATTCTAAGATCTCTGTCTAGGTGTCATTTTTGCACTTCAATTGTTCTGAAACTTGCCAGTCTGTGGTTAGTTTCCTTTGAAGGCAAAGCCATCTTTTAAAAAATCTTAGTAGAGGTAGAATTTATCATTTTAAATGCTTTTAAAATAGGGCAGAATTTTGCAGTAATAAGAATGATTTTCAGTGTTTGGTTAAAGTCCCACCAATTGTCATGTACAATGTGATATTAGACAAATAATTTTTTCTCTTTTAAATGTACATTTGTGTGTGTGTGTGTGTGTCTGTCTAAAAGAAGGCAGGGTGGTAACTTAGGCTTACTTGATGGAACTGGAGTAGATGAGTTTAGGCAATAGCTAGTAGCCTATAAGGTAGGACTTGATGGTTGGCATGTAGGAAGATGGAATAGAAAGTAGCTTCAAGGATGATTCCTGCTCAAATTCTGACCCAGAGTTGGGTGGGCGATGATAATACAGCTTCCATGTGTAATACGGCTTCCATGTATTAGGACACTTTGGAATATGGTTAAGAATAGCATAGGCATGACCTGGTTTGTGTCTGTTGATTTTAGACCATGTGGTTACCATGGTCTAATGTCTTTGGAGACATTACGTTCATTCTTTTTTTGGGGGGGAGGGGGAGTCTGGATATATCTTGCTTTGTGATTTGTATTTGGGGAATTTGAAATACTAGTGAATGGTGAGGCTGGGCCCTCTTGTTTGTACCTGGAAAAGGAATCACCTTCAGATATCAATTACCTCCTGACTATAATAGGGTTGTATTCTCAGGTGCTCTGTCTGCCTCACTAGGCCTCTAGGAGAAAAATAGAATGCAGTTTTACTGCCCCCCCCCTCTCTTTTCTTTAAAGAATAATTTTTAAAAATTTTAAAACATTTTAAACTTTATTTTGCATGCGTGTGTGTGTGTGTGTGTGTGTGAGAGAGAGAGAGAGAGAGAGACAGAGCGCACTGTGTGTCCCTGTGGAGGACCAAGGGTGATTTCGGGAATCATCCTGGATTGCTTCTACCTCTTTTTTGCCTCACTCTGGGATTTCCTAGGCTCTACCCACCAGGGCTGGAAGTTCAGGCTACGCCATTTCCACCTTGCATTTTGTTGTTGTTGTTGTTGTTTTGTTTTGTTTTTTTAATGTGGGATGTGGGATCTGAACTCAAGATCTTCTGCTTTTGAGGCACAGTCTTAACCCCTGAGCCATCTACCCAGGCCCACAGATTTTTGTTATAACAAGATTACTGTTAAAGCACTACCTACTCTTAGCTAATTGGTTACTGAGATGGTAGAGGAAATGTGGTTGGAATATATATTAAACATGGAGGAGGTCTGAGAAAGCCCAGAAGTACTAGGAACTGGAAGGAACTGTGGCATTTTATATCCTGCTTCATCCTCTGGCTCCTTGTTCTGCATGAATTGTAGCCAAAGGAGTTTTCTTGTCACACAAAAACATAGACCCTGATGTCCTATTTTGAATACATTGGCGTTGACAAGTTAAATGACAGCCCAAACTCACTCACCAGAATAGAAGCCATTTGTTTTAGTGTTCAGAGATCCTAGTTTTCATTCCTTTCCTTTGCAGTGGTAATTTACTGTGTTGCCCAGCTGGTCTTAACTTAGGAGCTCAAAAATGATACTCCTTCCTTCGTTTCCCAAGTACTGGGAACTTGAGGCATGTACCACCATAGTCTTCTAGATTTTCATCCTTACTATTATTATATTTACAAATGCAAAGTGAAGTTCTAGGACTGAAGACATGTGTTAGAAGGGAACACAGACGTGTTGAAAGGTGTTTTAACTATGGCCATTTCCCATCTGAGACCTGCCATTTCCCATCTATGAGCCTTATTTTCTTCATATTTAGAAAGGAGAATTTGATGAAATGACCTTCAATTCCTTTGGTTTTAATGTTAAGGACTTGAATTTTTCATTTTTTTTTAAAGTCTTGTGGTGATGGACATCAGTGGCCTGCACATGGTTATAGATAAGAGACTTTGAACTGAAAACTGTCTTCTCTGTGTCTGTGTGTGCGCTCTTGTGTATACTTTTTAAATTACCACAAGAAAACCATGCTGCACAGCCTATTTTCTCATCTTACAGTTGAGAGAGGGTAAGTGACTTGCTCAAGGACAATCCATTGGTAGGTGATAGAGCTGGAATACAGACCCCATTTCCTAATTCTACACTACAGTTATCTTACCTATATTCTTTTGTAGTCATTGTTACAAAGAAAACAAAACAAAAACAACACTTAAAATCTGTAATTTTCCCAAATTGAAAAATAACTTTTTCTTTAACAATGAAGTAGAAATGTGACAAACCACTGTACATCTTATTATCACTTTTGTAGGTGAATAACTTGCTGTATCTCATAAACCTTAGTTTCTCTATATAAAAAGAAATAATAAAACTGGGTTCAGGGGAATGCTTTACACATAGATCCAATGTGTGCCCCACAAATGTTTCTTTCTATTAATCTTCCTTGTGTACAGAGTGGGTTCATAGTCTCCATTCACCGGTTTATGCATTTACCATTTCAAATCTATCCAGCAAATTACCTACTAACTTATTGCAAGTGTATAGTATATGCTAGCCCTATAAGTAAGGTGTAACTAAGTATCCTAGGAAAACGTGAACGTGAATGACTACATAGCCACCAAGTGAGGGAACCAGTCCCCTCACTTTTTAAATGAAGTTCTGGGGGTTGGAGAGGTGGCTCAGGGGTTAAGCCTCTGCCTTGCAGGCGGAAGGTCCTGAGTTCAGATCCCAGATCCCACGTATAGACGCCAGGCAGAAGCGGGGGCGGCCTGCGCTTCTGGTCCTGGTAGGGCGGAGCCTGTGAATCCCGGGGCAGAAGGAGGTGGAGGCGTCCATGGTGGTTCCCGAATTCGTCCGTGGTTCTACACACACACACATACATACACACGTGCACACAATGCATACACGCACAATTGAATAAATAATAAAAAAAATTAAATGAAGTTCTGGGGCTTCACCCATGGCCTTAAGCATGCTAATCAAGTGCTCTGGCACTAAGTTTCATCTTCAGCCGAGGAACCATTTTACCTACTGGCTTTACTTACTGAAGTCTGTGACAGTGGCTCGTGACTTCAAGTGTGTCCAGTTGGCAGAGAAATAGGCCCATGAGCAATGAACTATAGGAAATATGTGGTAGGCACTATAGTACAGACTGATAGGAAAGATTCTAGGAGGTGGTGGCAGCAGTGATGAATAGTAGATAGATACTAACTGTGATCTGATCTGGCTCTTATTTTCCTAGTTTTCTCTGGATTTGTTGCACTAATTCACTGATAGCAGAGGTTCCATTTGGGTCACTCTTACAATGAAGCTCAGAACAACACTCTACACACATAAATGTGAAATTTCTTTTAAAACGACATTGATAAATTTCAAATGTCATTACTCTTTGAGGCTTGCAACCACATGGCAGCCTCCTAAGAACTGTGTTTTATTAATATCTCTATTCCTTTCTGTTACATTGAAGTTTTAGCACCTAGGCAAAGATACATGTAAGAAAATAAGTTTAGGAAATTTACAAAATATGCTTCCATGCAACCAAAGATTAAATTGATTTGTTATATGTGCATTTAGCTACAATTCATTTTAATTGTCTGTATGAAGTTAAAAAGTATTAGTGTCAGATAAAGATTCATCACCAGAGTGTGATTTAAGGCCGTGCTGGAGAACGCAGGCATGTGTTCCGGCAGATGTTTGTATAAGGCGCTGTCTTTCCTGACAGCAGTTAAAAAGTATGGTTATAGTAATCAAATTGTGGTGCAGCGACTCAGAGGCTAGGGCCAGATTGAATTAAAATAGATATAAGATTTATGAATAGCAATAGCTGTGATAAAATTTCACTGCCTTCTTCAACAGGAAGGACTTTTTCCACAGTGGAAAGAAGAAAATCTAATAACCACTTTTCTAAAACTGTGGTTTTGCTGACTTTCATTTTCCCTTCCTAATTATGACATCAAACAGTAATTTGCTAGAGTATTTAATCTTTTTTCTTGAGTCACAATAACCTTTCTTTTTCTTTTATTCTTTTTATTGTTTTTCATATATAGCATTAGAACAAGTATTTTTATATGATGTCATTGTTTTGGTTTAGAACTGCAGTTCTTATAACACTGTCCTATTTTAAGAGGATAGGTTTAAACCCCCTTTAAAAGAAAGTTGTTATTGTTACCATAGTATATTTTATTCAACTCAATTCCTATTTTGTACCCAGTCCTGTAATTTTCCTTATATATAGTAATTTGTTTAGTTAATTTCAACACATATAGGTTTTATTATTGGCGTCTAAAGCAGGAAATTAAAGCAGGACAAAAGCAATAAGTGATGCTTGGGATTTGGATTGTAGTGTGTCAGATTCTGTGGCCTCTTTCTTTTCTCTTGTTTTAAAACAGGGTCTTACTATGTAGCCTAGGTTGGCTGTGAACCACAATCTGCTTTCATCTACTACATTCTGGATTACAGTCTTATGGGACCATGATGGCTAAATTTCAATTTATTCTATTCATAGAAATTTATTGTGCTAGAATCTCTAGCCTTTGCACTTTCCAAAGGCCTTATGGTGGTTCTCCATTGGCACAAGATAATGATTTTTTTAATCTTTATTTCTCTCTCTTCTTTTCTTTTTCTTATCCTATCTATCTATCCATCCATCCATCCATCCATCCATCCATCTTTCTATCTTGTGTGTGTGTATGTGTGCATGCATCAGAGGGCACTGTGTGTCCCTGTGGAGGAGGACCAAGGGTGACTTCAGGAATCATCCTGGATTGCTTCTATCTCCTTTTTGCTTTGCTCTGGATTTTCCCAGGCTCCACCCACCAGGGTTAGAAGTACAGGCCGCCACCATTTCCACATGGCATTTTTTACGTGGGACTTGGAGATCTGAACTCAAGTCCCTCTGCTTGAAGGCAGAGTCTTAACTGCTAAGCCATCTCTCCAGTCCC
>JALPQD010000081.1:4171590-4351590 GCA_023101885.1 Typhlomys cinereus | reverse complement strand
TGACAAAAACTCCTCCACCTGGCAGAGCCTGCAGCATGGCACCCTTGCCTGCACACCAACCATCTTTTATTTTTCTAAGTTCAACTCATCCATCCATTCACCCAGCCTGTACTTTCCTGTTGTGGGTATGTTCCTTCAGTAAGTCCTACTCCATTTCTCATACAGGTTTCGTGATAACTCAGAGAGATTTCCATTCATATTTTCGAGGAAACCAAGAGTCAGAGGAGAAAACTCCACAAAGGAACTGGCATGTAGATGCACAATAATTGCTGGACCAAACCCTTGAAAGCAAGTAATTAAGAAAGGTGCATAGGTAGTACTTGAGTCCAGGTCAGCCTGATTCTGTTTGTCATCTTGCGTCCTAATGTAGTCCCATTTTCTCATTATCTAAAACTTATGTTTTTTGACCACAGGTGATTTCCAGTTTTTTTTGTACCTTTCTGCTAGACATTTTTCTTAGCATTTTCATATATATATATGTGTATGGGGTGCATGCATATGTGTTTATGTGTTTGCATGTAAGTGGGCATACATGTGTGCGGGTACTTACAGAGGCCTGAGGTTGACACCGGGACTCATCCTTGTTTACCTTTCTAATTATTCTTTTGAGACTGGGCCTCTATTCAAAACCAGAGCTCACTGTTACTCCGAAGTTTCATAGACTCTGCCTTCTAGGTCTGGAATTACAGATGAGCTACCACTCAGCCTGGAATTTTACCCGAGATCTGGGAATCCTAACTTGTGTGACAAGTGCTATAACCACTGAGTCATTCCCTCAGCCCCTAGACATTCTGCTTTTGCTACCTGTAGCCTATTTTTACTCCAGTACTGCCTCTTTTTTTTTTTTTTTTTTTTTCGGGAGGGGAATGCTGGGGAAGCTTTTTAAGAGAGGATCTCATGTATTCCAGGATGGCTTTGAATTCCTTAAGTAGCCATGGGTAGCTAGGTATGTGCCACCACACCCAGTTGTCTTTAGAACTCAGGGCACAAATCACCTCCTTAGCACTTCGATACTTAAACTCCTTTTTATTTGCCTATTCATTCTTTCTGCACATTTGTATCACTTGCATTATATTAGATAATGATTTGTGATGTTTCTAGCCAGTGTGTGTGTATATGTGTGTCTTCTCAGACACGTGGACATTCTGGGTAAGGAACTGAATGTGCTAGATAGATTATCAGACAAACTTGGTTCCTAACCTTTGCCACTTAATGCCTAAGCATCATGGATAAATGAGAACTTAACTTCCCTTGGGCCCTGTATTCTTTCTTTCCAATCCTGGTAGGAATTACTTGAAGAATCATAAGTGAAAAAGTGCTGTTGCAACTAATGACACAAGTGATCATGACAGTGTGATTGAGTTTATTCTATGAAGTGATGTTTATGTTAGTTGCGAATGATTGTGGTATTTATTAGATATATCTGCTTTGTGTCCACCAGCATTTTGTTTAGGATTTTCTCCTTAGGGATAATGACAGTTTTGTCAGTGTTAGATTGATTTCCCAACCTAGATATTAGGGAATAGGTAATTTAGCAATATCACAAGTATAGAATTGCTAAATGTAGGAATATTTTAATTATCTGTATTATTTAATTTGCTTTTATTATGTCTTTGATACCCACACTCATATATATTAATCTTTTCCAACATATTTTCCAAACCACTACACTCTGTTTTTTTAACAAGTATGGCCTCATTTTTTGCTATCATTTTCATTTTTGTTCTCTTCTGCACATCCCTTTTTTGGTCATTTTTGTCCTAGGTATGGCACCTCTTGTTGGAAAGGAATTTTCTGCCTTTGCCTAGCTTAGAGTTGTATTCTTCTTAGAACCAGTCTCCTTTTCCTGTTGTTTAGTAGCAGTTCCCTTGGGTTCCTGTAACCCAAGTCAGTGGGGGGAAAGTCTTGGGAATAGGGAACATGGTCTCTGCTCTGGAAAACATGTCGTTCCGGGGAAGGCATCTCAGAGCAGCAGGTGTTCCTGCCACACTGGCCACAGCTGATGCCAGGAGGTCATGCATGTGCCAAACTGGACTGAGCTGCCTTAGTAAGACACTGACGTGCCTTGTAACAATTTTTGTATAGTTGAATGTAGTGAAAAGCACACTAAGTCCTTTCTTTTTAAGCCCTGTGCATTCAGACATGAATATCCATCATGACATAACATTATTTGTCATTATAGATCATGACTTGACACACCATGATATTTACGCATATTCAGATACTAACGCGATTATTCAGACATAAATAATCTGTAAACTATCTCTATTCTGAAGGAACTTACAAACTAGTGGATCTACAAGCTATAAGAAGGAAACATTGAGAACATTCTGTTTAAGACTCAACTTAGAGTGAAAATGGCTTTTGAATAATAGATGTTAGATTGTCTTTGTATCATTGAGCATAGAGTGTTTGTCATTGTTTGTCATCTTTGTTTCTTTTGTTTATACATTTTGTAAATAGCAATTAGGCTACATTTTGTTTTGAGCAGACACTTCCACGGTTTATGCATTTCTTTTGTAGGCAAGAGCTGCTTCATGAACAATGTGTGGGAAAGCAAAGGTGGAACAGTGATATTAGTGAAGATAGTGTTGAGCAGCCAGTTCAGCTGAGCAAAGTGGAGTCTCTGGCTTCTCATGGAGTAGCACAGAGAGAAGACGGTGATTTGGGAAAAGGGGGAACTCAGTGGTAGTTTACCATATAGTAGCTTTAACTTAGCTTGGGAAATGTCATGTACTTTAGTGATGTTGGAGATGAGTGAGGCCACTCTCTGTTTTGGTTGCTGCCGTAAATAGGCATTTAAGAACATCTGATAAAACCGAGGGTAGAATTATCAGCCTTGTGGCTGTAGTAGACTGGCATTGCATTGTGCCACTGATTGCATAGAAGATGAGTAAGAATTAGGGCCGAGGAGAGTGCATCCAATGTTAGAATGCTTAGCTCTGCTTGTGGGGTAATTAGAGATTTTGATGTGGAAAGCAAAGGACTAGTAGTCAAAAGATGTAGATTCCACCTCCATGTTCTGGCCTTTCCTTGTCAGTAAACAATTTCAGGAAAACTCATTTTCTTCACCTGGAAACTGGAGCTAGCAGGGTCTACTTAACAATAATTTCCTAGGCTAAAAATGGAGCCAGGAGGCAGCCAAGTTGTTTCTCCAGGAATTATAAAGTATCACTTCTTTTCAGGTAATACTTCCCTTCAGCAAGCATTACCAGAATCTCATTGCAAAGAGAAATTAAAGCCATTCCTAGCTTCACCATTTGCCCAAAGAAAATGGGTGGATGGAGTAGGGTTCCTTTGCCTAGTTAGAAAGAGTTGAAACCATTGTTGTTTCCTTGGGATTTTTTTCCACTTCTCCACTCTGTAAAAACTATATCCATGTGTTTTATAGGACTCCCCTGTAAGTCTAATTTGATGAGAAGAACCACCATTATTGCTAAATTTATTACACGTTCACTTCTTTTCCCTGAGTGACTCATTATTGAGTCCTAGAAATGCAACTGTGTTTTTGTTTAGGAGGAGGAGGCATTGGTAAGGGAGAACTCAGGGATGACTTTTAAATAAGAGAACTTTGTATTATATTTATCTGTCTGCAGGCAATAAATCTGTTTCAGCAGATTAAATACAGACTTCTTTATAAAGCCCTGTTTTCTCAAACCTCTTATCAGCAGCACTTGGCAGTAATCACACCTACGGAAACTTGTAATTTTCCTCAAGGAGGTGACACTGACAGAATTAAAAATGAAGGAGCCCCCCTGAAAAGCAAGTTCATTACAAATTAACAGTGGTCTTAGCAAAGCAGTGGGCTAAGGCGTGTCAAATAGCGATATGGATAAAGAAACCCAGCATTTTAAACTGTCAGAGCTGGGAGCAGGGCTAGCCTAAGAACAAATTAATCACATATTGTCAAGGCAAAGTTGCATCAAATTAACACATCGGATTCCAGCATATTAATGTTAGAATGCTTTCACCTGATTATTACTGCAAACCATTGCCACTCTTTGAATGCAAAGATATAATTAAATTGCTAAATAGAAAGTGCATATAATATCTCCACATGCATTTAGGATGCAGGAGCTGAAAAGTGCACATCCTAGGAAGTGACAGATTCTATTTGTAGGAGGAAAACTTTACTTTTTCCCCCCTTTTATTTACTTGGGAGTACTAGAGTATGAAATTAGAAAAGTTAGTTATGTTATTCATATACTATGTGAGTTAGATGAAATACAGGTTTAATTTAACTGATTTGCTACACTGGCTATGAGTACATAATTACCTTTGCATTTTTCTGGAAGAGAAATGGGAAAGTGTTGCACGGTCATCCTTTGCAACAAAATTACCCAGAACATATAATCCTAGGGCAGATTTGTCATCAGATGATGCCTTAGAAAAACTAGATTGGCCATTCTGACAACTAGCAAGACAAGCATTTTTATTAATCCCTGCTTTTCCCACATTGTACTTGCGCTAGGTAGGTCTTCTGACTTGCTGTCTTCTTTAGTCATACTTTGGCTTGATTACTTTCTTTTTGTACTCCATGTACTGAATTGGTCGTGTCCACCAAAATCCTCTGTGAAATTCACTTTCATTTATAAAGTCCCCCTTAGCAGTGCATATTCATAACCTTGTCTTTCAAACTTTGGAAAAGAATATTTTGACTCTATAGCTGCCCACATAACAGCCGACAGTCTTGAAAAGAGAAAGTAATGGTCACTCGCAGAAGCCTTCATGGCTTTACTCTGAACCAGATGGGGCAGAATAACCTTGGTTTCTTTTTTCAATAGAGTGATTTGACAACTTGCTTTGAATCCTGGTGTTTTCAATTTTATTAAAAATCTATTTTAGCAAAAAATTGCATCATATTCTTGTAGGCAAAATGGAGAAATGTTGGAAAGTAACATTGTGGTCAGGTAGACTTACATACCTGGCTGGCAACTAGCCATATGGTCTTGATTGATAGAGTCATCAGACTGGAGAGCCATTTGTTGTTGTAAGCTCTATGCACTTATTACTGTCATCGACTTGAATAAAAGCATGGGTAATAAGTTGAGCACATTGTGAAAGGCAGAAATCAAAAAGAATAACAGGGCATGTCCAGTGACAAAGTCAGGGACTGAGTGACAAGCCAAAATGATACCTGCAGTTATTAGATCATTATAAAATATGATCATTTTGTGTGGAGTCTTAATGGAAAAAAGAAAGGGGAAGTTGGAACTTAAACCAACAGTATGTAAAGGACAAAATTTGGAGTTGTGACTGGTTGGTTGTAAGCTCAGCAGATCCAGATGCTTGTAAGAAAATGTCATTCAGTCATTTATTTACTCATTACTCAGATGCTTCTTAAGTGCCTACATATTCCACACACTTGAGTAAGTGCTAAAGAGACAACGAGGAGAGAGAAATATAGACTCTTAATTTAGCTGTATGTGTAATCTTGAGTGGATTGACATGGTGCTATGAGAGGCCGAGTTCCTTAAGAAGGAGTGCTGACTTGGACTGGGGATGGGAGAGCAGTGGGGAGACGATGTCTTAGGTGAATCCTGAGTCAGGCCTTGACTGTAAAATAAGGTGGCTTCTGGCTTTTCATGACAGTTTTATTGGACTTTTCATAATGTCCTCAAGATTCATGTATGTTGCAGCATCTGACAGGATTTCCTTCTTGAGGACTGAAAATGTTCCACTGTGTGTGTGTTGTTTGTTTGTTTGTTTGTTTGTTTGTTTGTTTGTTTGTTTTTGTCTTATCTATCTGTTGGTGAGCACTTAGGTAGTTTCTGCCTCCTGGCTGTTTGACTAATGTATGAACATGGATATTCAATATCTCTTTAAAATAAAAAATGCCCTAAAGTAGTATTGCTGGATTATTATATGGTAACTCAATTTTTCAATTTTTAATTTTTCAGAAGCTTATATATTGTTGTCCATAGCAGCTGCACATTTCACATTCCTATCAACAGTGTAGAGATTTAATTCCTCCATAACTTTATCAGCACTTCCTTCCTCCTCTCCTTTCTTCATTCCTTGCTTGCTTCCTTCTGTTGGACCATGCTAGCATATGTAGGTGACATCTTATTGTTGCTTTGATTTATAATCTCCTAATATGAATGATGTTGACATCTTTTCATGTACTTACTGTCTGTATGTCTTTAGAGAAATGTCTCTTTGAGTCCATTGTCAACTTTTAAATTGGATTTTTTTAGTAGTTGGAATCCTTTCCACATTCTGGATATTAATTCCTAGTGATTTGCAAATAATTCTCTTCTGTTACATAGTTTGTCTTTTTATTCTGTTGTTCCTTGGCTTCACAGAAGCTTTGATGTAGTCCCATTTGTCTGTTTGTGCTTTTGCTTTGTATACTTTTGTGTTATGCCAAATTCTGTGAAGTTTTTCTCCTATATCATCTTCTAGAAATTTTTTTAAGTGAGTATCAGCTCATTATTTTATTGCCTTCATAGCAACATCTGCTCAGAACTAGATCACTTGACCCTTTCTCTTCTTGTTGCCTCCCAGTTCAAAATGCTCGCATTTCTTAATAGCCAGCATTTGCTTAGATCTGCAGTTTGGCTCAACACACTCCAGCCTCAGCACTATCATCTTTGTTGTTTTAGCCTTTTTCTGGAAAATCGACTTGGTCTGCCCACCATAGCCACTCTGCTTTCTGTCATAATGCTGCTTTCCTTGGGCATACAGAGACTCCTTGCCCTTCTTGTACTGTGTCAATTTGTGGGGTTGGTACTTGCCATATTTTTGCAGAAAATCCGACAAGTTTTAGGAATGTTCACCATGTTTGCTATCAGCGGAGAAAGTATCTTTTAGGGATTTTATAGTTTAGGTCTGACATTTAGGTCTCTACTATGTCTTGAGCTAATTTTTATAATCGATTTAAGGTAAGAGTCTTACTGGAGTTTTTGTCTGTTGAAAAGACAAATTACTGTCTTATATGACTTACAGTGAGAATTTAAGGTGATGTTTAGTATTTTTCCTTCATATTCATGTGACCTTCTTTGGCAATCTACAGAGTGAAACAGTATTGAAAATGGCCTTTTCCCCGCCTTAACACTTGCTTTGTCTTGTGAATTCCTGTTCATACTTTAGGATTTATATTACACAGAACTTCTTTCGGTGCTACCGAAGTTTCCTCCTGACATTTTACATGGGACCTGGGATCCAAACTCAGGACCTTCTGCTTGCGAGGCAGAGTCTTAACCACTGAGTCATCACTCCAGCCTGTATTGTATAAACTGTAAAAACAGTGGCACACAGGCAGCTTCAGTTTTACATACAAATTGCTGATCTTATTCCTTTTTGATGCTAAAATGAGGAGGTAGGTTATACCTCCTATGTCTCTTCTCACTTCAATAGTGATGGAAGTCACACAAGGATTCTCGGCTGAATCTTCCCAGAGCGTCATTTCTGTAACATGTACTGTCAATAGGATAAAAATCTTAAATGCACGCACACCTTTATATATGTGTACATGTGCAAAGATAAGAATTTTGCATTCCAGTCAGTTGAAACAATGCATAATGGCTGAGCCTCACCAGTGTGTTCTGACTCCATTAGTCTCTCAATGCAGGGAGGTCATTCCCATCCCATTCTCTTCCCATTCCCTAAACATGGGAAGATTAGTCAGGATCATCTGTTTTTACGGTCCAGTATATATGTAGTTGAGGGAGTAATGATAATATTTTGAAAAAGCATTCTCGTGTTTTATTAGGAAATGAAAGATTATTTTTCTTATATGGAAACTTAGAAAAAGTGAAGCTTCAGGAATTTGGCAGTTTGAAATGTGCAGAAGATAGAAGGCACATCAGTGGCAGTGCTAAAGTGCTCATCATTTTTGGGAAAGTATGAAGTTTTTATTGGAAGAGGTCATAGGTTAAAGACAGTCTTGAAACACTGCATTAGTTTCTGTTCCCATTTTAACTTCTATTCTATAATGATGAAAACTGCACAGGAACCTTTAGTGTGTGTGTGTTTGCTTTTGGTTTTCTAAATTGAATCTTGACTCCTCAGCAGTATTACTCTATAGCCATGGAAAATCACGATTTCTCTAAGCCTTGTTTGTTTTAAACCATAAAGGGGATATCATGATAATTCTTTCTTTATAAGATTGTCCTGAGAATTAATAAGACTCCTGAATGTTAACCATACTTCTCCCTGGCCGGACTTTGGGACCTTGAGAGCTCCCTGGAGAAATTCGGAAGCTGTTACTGGTGAGTCTGGTGAGTACCTGTAGCTCTATCCAGCTGCCATAATTCCTCCCATCATCACTGAGCCAAGACCAGCAGTGTCGAAAGGAACTTTCTCTGATGATGGGCATGTTCTGTGTCTGTATCCGGAATGGCAGCCACCAGCCACTTGGAACGGTGCAGTGGTTTAGATGTGGCTAGTGTGCCTATGAAATGGGGTTTTAAATTTTACATAAAGTGTTTCAAATGTAAGTGGTCAGATGGGATTTGTGGCTCCAGTATTGAATAGTGCAGGTCTAGACATAGACATGACTCACCCAGGGAAGATTGGATCTGCAGAGGAGACAAACTTACTAGAATTGGCGTCTCCTACCCTTTCCATGCCAGTAATGGGATCAGAGAGAGCTGGACCCCTGGACCTGCTTCTTAGAGGCTGGTCAGAGTCCTGACCCCAACAAGCTGAGCACACAGAAGCAGCTGCTGAGCAGGCACTTCTGAGAGGGTCTGAGACAGGTGAGGCTGCGCCAGGTAGCTCCTCTTCTGGATACAAAGGCAAGGGTAGGGACTACTCTTTACAATATTTCAAAAAATAGTAGGAAGTCTCAATTTATACTTAAAATCAGGAAATCAAGGACTAAAAGAAATAGCTCCCTTTACAATAGTGACACGATGGTGTATATTCACTTAATAAAATTTGAATTTTCAGTCCTTAGTGATAAAGGACTTGCTTACATTTTGCTTCATTAAACTTTATAAATAAGAATTTCTTAGTTCTACCTTGTATACATGTGTATATTTTTAATTATGCCACACTGTTGTTGAGCCAAGTGTTGCTTATTTTTTTAGATAGAGCAAAGATAACTTAAAGTCAAAAGGCTAAGGGGCAAGAATGAAGTGTTTGAGGCCAGCCTGTCACATAAATGATGTTTTCTAAGCTTCTGGCCTAAATCTTACCTCCTTTCTAGGGTAACTCAGTTAACTCGGTCTTTAGGCCTTTGGTGAACTTAGGAAAAACAGCTGCTGCTTTAGAGTTCCATCCTCCATTAACAGCATTAAATGCTAAGGCAGGTTCTAGGCAGTAGGGTTTGTTTCTAGAGGTGAAAGTTGATGCTCCTTTGGAAACTCTCCAGATAGCACTTTGCATAAAGAATACTGTTAACAGCATAAAATAATTATATTACTTTCATGATGGGAGGAGGCGGCTGTCTATGAATAACTAAGTTGGAAATGACAGTATCTGGGAGAAAAAAAATTTCATTTTACAATTTTAGAAAGTTAACATCATCCTTTTATCCTTTTATTTTTATTTTTTGGTTTAATAAACTTTCATTTTTCCAAATGTACAATTGGTTGAACCTGTTTAAAAAAATCTCTTTATGCATCTTCGCCAGCAGCTGGGGCCCTCAGTATTTCTTGTGTAAATTATTTGAGCTCTGTGCTTTGAAGCCAGTTTGATAAGCTCTTTACTAAGGAGCTCCTGAAGGGCTGCCCTGGTGAAGGAGTCGAATCTTCAGCCTCTCAGAGACTGAAGTCATCAGGTTAGAGTCGGAAACTTCCTTACAGAGTTTGTTGTACATACCTTGTCAAACAGGACCAAATCGTTGAGCTTGTCCTGAACTTTGCCTTTGGACCACTTCTTTTTCTTGGCTTTGCCTCCAGACTTGTTTATTTGGTCTTTGTCTTTCTTGGCGGTCTTCCTGGCATCTTTCTTCTTCTTGTCATCCTTAGGTGGTATGGGAAGCTTGGAGAGTAGCTGCGACTACAGGAACTCCACTAAGATGTCCACAATCCTTTCCTTTTAAAGATAAATAATGGTTACACATGTAAGCTTCAGTTGTTATCTTTCTTATCAACTGTATTCAGATTTAAGTAGTAGTCTTAAAGACCAAGTATCAGTATAGAATATGGGCATTTGTCGTAATGATTTTGTGATTAATTTTGTATAGTGAGGATATAGTATATCTAAAGTATCTTTCAGCTAATTAGAGTAAGTTGTTTGGCCTATGTATGCAAAAATATCAAAGCATCTTTGCTAAACTTTTTAAGCTAGCTTTATTTGGTTCAACTAACTGAAGCATCCTTGAAAGTAATTTTGGCTTTAGAAGGATAAACCATTCATTAAGTACTTACTGTGTGTAGAATATTGTGATGAGAATTTCATACACATTATGTCTTTTAGTATTCTCACACCTGAGATAATCATGCCATAGTTTGTAGATAAGCAAACTTCACTGGGCCTCACTTTTTCTTCTTTATATTATTGGTGTTAATGTTACCGATTTCAGTGTATAATGAGCGTTAAACACCCACTGATAAATAAATATTTAGTAAATTATAGTGCTGGTATTGTTACTTTGGCTTTTATGTCTTTAATAGATGATGCATTTTTATGACTTAAAAATATAAAAAAATACTAATCAATGAACAGCCTCTCACTCTTTCCTGTCTCTTTTCATCTACTCTGTACACTCTACAAGTTGTTCTGTCTTTCAGAGTATCCATCTATATATAAACATACATTCCTGTTCTTTAGTACAGAATATAGTGTTGTCGGGGTATGTGGCGTGTGGGACAGAGCCCTAGTCTCCTTTGTGTGCTGATAATAAGCACATGATTTATCACCAAGCCACGGTCCTATCCACAACTTGAGAATCTCTCTGTATAGCATCTAGAGAGTTTCTTATTTCTTTACAATGCTGCATAGTATCCCATTGTTCTGAAGTACTGATTTATTTCACCAGGTCCCTAATGATTGAAGCTTGAGTTATTTCTAATCTTTTTGCCATTACAAACAGTACTGTAGTCAGTAATCTTGTACATATGGCATTTTATTTTACACATGTGCAATTATAAACGTAGGATAAAGTCCAAGAAGCAAAATTGTGAGGTCAGGGTAAATATGCATTTGTAATTTTTTATAAGTATTGACAAATTGCTTTCTGCAGGGATTATGCCACTTATGCTCCCACCAGTAATATGTGAGACTGCCTGATTGCAGTTTTGCTACAGAATTTATCAAATGCTTGAATTTTTGCCTGTCTAGTAGATGAAACTGAATCTATTTAATTTACATTTCTTTTATGAGTGAGTTGTTGACAATTTTGTGAACTGCCCAAATGTGTTGAGTTCTTGAATTTTTCTTATTTTGTAGAAATTCTTTATTTATTAGGGAGGTTGGCCAAGTTTATTTGTTCAACTATGTTTTTTTTTTCCATACAATTTTTTTCCCTTTATACCCTCTTTAATTAATGTGAAGAATGGTTTTCAAATGTCTTATGTATTTCTCAAGCTTATCTCTTAAGTGTCTAATTTTTGTGTTATAAATTGGTTTTTATTTTCTGTATACATTCTTGGTTGTACTAAGTTTTCTGTTTGTAACAGCTTTTAAAGTTTGTTCTTTTAGGATATCTGAATATTTTGTATAAAAATGTTAGTATGCAGTAATATACAGGAAAAAACAAAGATTTTTTTTCTTTAATTTAGTCATTTCATTTGTATACATCTTGGCTAGTATCAGTGCTGCTTATTGTTAATGTTAAGCTGCCACCACCTGATCATTGTACTTAGATTTGAGATAAAAATTTTGAGTTGCAGCATGTGACTATCTCTAAAATATAGCATAGCCAGTGCTTGTATTTGACAAATGTTACTGAGTAAACGTGTAAGGGATGGCATAGATGAAATGTCTTTGAACTCTTTGAAGTGATGCTTTTCTTCAGTGCTCCTAATAAAGACTATATTAGAGGTCATTTATATTTATTTATTTTTGTTTATTTATTTCATCATTATTGAAAAACCTCATTTGAGGTGTGTATTTTGAGTGACTAAATTTTGTTTTCTACTTTTAAATCACTTAGTGGTCTTTTAAATTCTGAAAAAGTTCTTACTTGACAGTATAAAGTTGTATCTCTCTGTTCTTTTTTTTTTTAATTATTCAATTGTGCGTGCGTGTGTATGTGTGTGTGCGTGTGGGGGGGGGACCACGGGCGAATTCGGGAACCACCATGGACAGCCTCCACCTCCTTCTTGTTTACTCTGCCCCGGGATTCACAGGCTCCGCCCTACCAGGACCAAAAATGCAGGCCCCCCCCTTCCACCCCGCGTCTATATGTGGGGTCTAGGATCCGAACTCAGAGGCTTAACCCCTGAGCCACCTCTCCAGCCCCCTGTATCTCTCTGTTCTATGAGCGATCATAATTACATTTTATTTACTATTGACCAGCATTTTAGTTAGCATCTGAGTCATTTTGAAGTTAAATTTCTGATAAATGTAAAATCGTTTTCATCTTCATCCTCTTCAGTCCTTGCCTCTCCCCTCCCCTGTATTTGGGGTACAAGCCAGGTAGTTAGTCTCTGTTAGTGCTCTACCATTGAGCTGTGCCTCTAGCCCAAGGTTGTGGTTTCAATTTGTGGACTTAGAAGGACCTTACAGAATTTAAAGAAAAAATACTTAATGTATTCCTTCCTAAGTCCTTAAAACAAAATGTCTGTTGCCTGGTAACGATTGAGCACTTCTTTCTACATTGACTGGCAAGTGTGAGGCTTCTCACTCATCAGTGAATTAAGGAAATGAGTTCACTTGTATTTTTTGTTTTACATTTCAAAAAAACACATATTCAGTGTATATGGAAAATGTTTTTAAAATAGATAGTTCTACATTACTCACTTGTGTCTGTCAGTCATTTTGGGAAGGACCCCTCAGGATCCTCTGGCTCATTAACCTCTCACATAAGTATCTTTAACTCCCTTGCTGTTTATGGTTTATTACTGATATTTATATCTCTGAACAGTACTTTTCAAGTTTTATCCAAAGGGAATTATACTGTGGTTATGCTTATGTAGCTTCTTGTGTTAACATGCTTTTTCCAAAGATACATACTTGCAGCAGTGGTCAATTCATTTTATTGGCAAAAATACTTATTGTATGAGTACACTGAAATTAATCAATTCATTGTTGGACACTCATTCCTTTCCAGTTAATTGCTGTTTAGAAGTGATAATGTTTTTAAAAACATTACTTGCACAAAAATTAACTAAGGTACAGACTTAAATACCTTTTCTATCCCAACCTAGTATATTCCTATTAAATACTGTACTTTTATATGACAAAAATGGAAATAAAATGTTTCTGGAAAAGTATTTATCCTTACTAATTGCGATTTTTTAAAATTTGAATCTATTGGGGGCTGGAGAGATGGTTCAGGGGTTAAGACTTTGTCTCACAAGCAGAAAGTCATGAGTTCTGATCCCAGGTCCCACGCAAAAATGCCAGGCAGAACCAGCGGCCTACACTTCTGGCTTTGTTGAGCAGAGCCTGGGAAAACCCAGAGCAAAGCAAGAAGGAGGTAGAAACAATCCAGGATGATTCCCAAAGTCACCCTTGGTCCTCCACAGGGACACAAGTGCCCTCTGAATACACACACACACACACACACACACACACACACACACACACACACAAAATAAATAAATGAATAAAATATTTTTAAAAATTTGAATCTACTTTGTTTAGAAAATGTTGGTAAAAATATGACAAATCGATTTCTTAACTCCCAGGACCTTATTTGAAAAGGAAAATTACTCCCCTACTCCAATTTTAAAAAAGCATTTTCAGAATACATGCAGTTGTAAAATTACAGCATCATTGGTATATATCCAGTTTCAACTTTAATAGATCTTTTTGAGATACAGTTTTTCTGTGTAGCCCAAGTTGGACTGAAATTCTTTATCCTCCTCCCTCAGCTTCTAGAGTGCTAAAATTACAGGCTAACACCATCATGTTCATTCAATCCTTTTTTTCTACTCTCAGTATCTTCACACTCATTAATGTCTTCCTGTTTGTTACTGATACACAGAAATGCGGTAGATTCTTACATTGATTTAACTGCAAGAACCTTAAATCTTTAATTCTATTAATTTCATCTTTTTTTGTTTTTTGTGAGCCAGTTTTCAAATAATGATGGCTTTGTTGTTTTTTTTTTATTCTCATACTTTTTTTTTTCCTGCTTTGCAGTGTTGACTGAGTCTTCCAATACCATGTGGAAAAGAAATAGTTTTTTTTCTTGATATTAGAGGAAGTGCATTTAATATTTTACTCTTTGTTATTTTGGTAGACAGCTCATGTTGACTTAAGGAAAATATTTTTTTAGTTTGCCAAGACAATTATTACTTTTTAAGTCGTGGGTAAATGTTGAATGCACTGAGTTATTTTTTCTATATTATTTATGCTATCACCTGATTTTCCTTTAGTCTCTTAACATAATTGATTACATTAATTTATTTTTGTATGTTAAAGCAGCTTTGCAATTGATAAGATGGTCTCGGTTTTTTCATTAGCTATACTTGCTGATTACTTCTTCCTCCTCTTTTTTCCCTTCCCTCAACTTTGTTTATTTTGCTTTGTAGTCTAGTCTTAAACTTGCAATCTTTCTGCTTTAGTCTTCTCAGTACTGGGATTACAAACTACGCCTGGATAGTTTGCTAAAATATTTTTTCAGGGCTTTTGAGCTGTGTTCGCAAGTAAATTTTGACCTCCCATATGTTTGTCCTTCCACTGGTGGCAAACAACTGTAGTCCAGCCCTACTTGGGAGGCTGAAACAGGAGGATCATTTGCACCCAGAAGTTTGAGGCCAGCATAGTGGTACTATGTCTAGGAAAAACAACAACAAACTAGAATATAACTCAGTGGGAGAATCCTTGTCTCGCAAATCCCTCAGTTTGATTCACACAACTACTCCATCCAAAAAAAAAAAAAAAAAAAAAAAGCCTCTTAGGTTTGGATATGGAGGTTTTGTTAGATTCATAAAATGATTCAGGAATTGGTGTTTTTCAGTGCTGTTGAATGATAGAAGTAATATCAACATTGCTAGTTTTTTGAAGGTTTGATAGAACTCATTAGTAAAATTTGTCACATGTTTGGTTCCCTTGGGAAGCAGAGTCATCTGAAATTAAGATTAGTTTACCAGACATTTGTTTGGGAGTACTTTCTCCATCAATATCTATGAGAAGTGAACAGAACTTTAGCCAGGCATGTTGGCACATGCCTATAGTCCCAGCTATCTAGGAAGCTGAGGGAAGAGACGATCAAGATGATCTGAGTCAAAAAATTTGCGATCAGCTAGTACAACACAGGGGAGGGAAAGAAGGAAGAAAACAGAAATGGATAGGGGGAAGGAACTGGACCGTGGAGTAGTCTCAGGAGATATCATGGGACAAATATGAAGCTTAAGTGATTGAAATTTTTGGTTGTTTAAGTTAGGGGGAAAGAGCCCGGCCTTTGTGTTCTTGTATCTTAACTTACTTTGAATGTTAACTAACCTGAGAAGGAGGTATGACCTAAGTCAAGGTAGTTCCACTAGTCAGCTCAATTCTAGGAAAAGACTAGCAGCCAATAATTATCAAGAAACCCTTTTCCTAGCAGCTGGGAAGTGCTCTTCCTTCTTGATAAGGGAATTGGGGCTATATAGCTAGAGACTCGCCAATCTACCCTTAAAACTGCTTGAGTGTTCTTGCTTCATACAGTTTCTGGGACTCCTTTTTGAAGGGGAATTTATACATAGACTAATAGAACAAACTCTGGTTTACATTTCTCCAGTTAATCTTGAGACCACAGCTGATGCTACTTTGTAATCAGTATCTGTTCTGGTCCACTCAACCTTGGTTAGCTCCTCTGTGGTCTAGGAAGCTTATGATTGTCCAAATTCCTATTTGCCTTCCTTTGAACATTTAACATCAAAATTTGGTGAAATGATTTTAATTTTGTGGCAGTTCGCCTACATGGCTGCTGATAAATGACCGTCAAACAGCTTAAGGGAACAAGGGGTTTATTTTCTTAAGATTGTCCGGTTACAATCTGTCCAGCTTGACAGGAGAGCATGAACCAACATCAGGGCCAAGGGAACTGGCCATACCACCACCACATAACAGCTGAGAGAGGGATGATCCATACTTGCCAGACCAGCATGTCTGGCCAAGTGTACATAAGGATGCCAACTCTCTCAATCAGCTCTTGGTATTTTATTCCATGGCCTAGTCCCATCCACCATGGGCTGGACCTTCCCCATCAACTAGACAATCTCCTGCAGGTTTGCTCTGGGCTTAGCTCAACTACTAATTCTCTGCAAATATGTACAAAGTTCAAACCCTCAACCATCAAGTTGACACCTGTACATAACCATGATAAGACATGCCCTCCAAATTTACTGACTAGACATGTTCCTTCCTACTTCCACTGTTTCACAACCTTGTTCTTGATAATGAGAGTCAATTGTTCTTGTCAAGTGACACTAATTGTTGTTCTTGGTTGAAGTCTTTTGACATAAGAGCTTAGCCAGCAGTGGTAGTTTGCTATGTAGTGTAATTGTTGCTGTGTATCCTGATGGATATTATCCCTTGGAAATCATGGTTCCTTCATTAGCAGAGCCCAAATTTTTAGGGACAGGAAATATAACTTCCTCAAGTGAGTCACTAGGAGTAATAGTGAGTGAGACTATTTTGGGTTTCCCACCTCAATTCATCGAACCATGTATCCCATGTGTTATAATATGTAATTGTTGACTTTTACTGTTGCTGCCTGGTTTCACAGGATGTCATCTCTGAACTAGCACCACATCTTATCTTTAATAGGTTATTCAGTTGCTTTAAGGTTCATTCTGTTGGCTAGAGTACTATATGATGCAACCAGAGGATGCTATGGCTGGACACTTATACCACTCTTTTGCTATAAAGTTGGTTCTTTAGAGTTGTGTAATATGTAAGTGCAATATTGGTGAGCCATTCTGAAATAGTGGTATTCTTTGAAGCATACTTTCAGGATAGGTAAATCCATACTTTGCCCAAACCCATCACCGAAGAAAAGGTTCAGGATCATCAACTTGATACCAAATGACTGGTTGGTATCCTTAAGTGATCGTGCTGTACTGGAGGCTCAATATCGATTTCTGTTGCTGGGAGTGTGAATGTTTGACAATGAGAAATAACCCTGGCCTTGGTAAGTAAGAGAGCATGTTGGTAGCTCACATAGAGCCTCTACCCTTGTCATCATGAATGCTTTGTTTATGTGCCCTCATACCAGCACTAGGGAGGTCAGTGAAGAGGTTAGCTCACTTACCTGTATCAAGAATCTCTAAGACATTCCCTTACCCACTGATTTGTTGAAAGGGCTCACAGGACCCAACCAAAAATTATCCTAAATTCTCTGATTTAATACAGTGAAAGGAATGTAACACAGTCAGTAAAGGGAAATTTGTCTGAGGTGGCTTCTAAAGGAAACAGGATATGCTACCTGCCTTCCCTCAGCTTACTGCATGTGCTGAGGAGCATAGGGACTCCCACTTCCTGTGGCCCAGGAAAGGAAGCTTTTTCTTCTTCATAGGGATGGTAAGGAGAGTTAGATCTTTTCATTCTCACAGTTCTGGGATAAAGAGACATAGCTGCATTCCTATAGTCAACAGGAATACAATTTATGTACCATGCAGCCTCAGCTTTTGTAAGGGAGATGGCTTAGGCCTTTCTTTCCTTCTTTGCTTTTGGTATTACTCATTATAATCTAGTTCTCCGCAACTTTAGTTAGACTCCACGACAAGGTATTCTGTCAAAAGTAAGAGGGAATTGTGTTGTGTTGCCCACCTCCATCTAACCTGTGCTCTGTGTTTTTTGCATGTCCAGAGACAAGAGAAGTACATCTTGATCATTGCCTTTGTATATTTCTCTTGGTACTACTATTGTCACTTTAGTTTTTAGTAAAGGAAATTGGCTTATTTGAAACGTTTGTCTTAATCCTCTATGGAAATATCAGTTTACTGGAAGGCTAAGGCAGCTCGTTTGGGCTCCTCTCAGAGTCTCTGCTGCAATTGTTGCAAAGGAAACCCCAGGGAAACCCTGAGCAGGGCTTCGAAAAACAGGGGCTGTGCAGCAGCCAGATTCCAGATGCTTTATCAGGTGCTGTCTGGAGAGCAGAAATAATGGTCTGCAGGCAGAAATGCTGATGTCTCTGCTTTCCAACTTAGCACAAACATCTTTATCTTTGGCGAAATTTGGTGCCACAGAGACAACCCAAGAAGTCTTAAATGCAAAGGTAACTTTAGCTTTCAGTATGTTGGCTTTGAAAGCGTGGCTTTGAAGGTTTTCCTGACTCAAAGTCTCCTTTCAAATGGAGTGACTTCATAGTATCCACTGCCAGCGCCACTTTCTTCACTGTTTGCTCACTCTGAACATCAAACAACTGAGGAAGTAAGAGAGGTGAACAAACAGATAAAGAAGCAAACAAAGAAGCCTTGCTTCCTTTGCCATATAGAAAAAAGACTTGCCTGAATATAATGGGAACACAGCAGCTACTTCATTAAAACTTCAGGAATTTTCCTGGAAACATGGCTCCCCCACTCCTCTATTTCTTCCTCCCAAGCTCCACCTTCCAGAGCCAGAATTGCAGGTTACTGCCATTTCTGCTTGGCATTTTTATGTAGGCTCTGAGGTCCAAAGTCAGGTCCCTTGTATGAGAAGCAAAGGCTTTAACCTCTGAGCCATCTCCCCAGCCCCTTTTTGTTTTTGAAAATACAGCACTGTGACTAGAGAGTTGTGTATTCTCATGGCACTGCTGCAGTGGAATTGCCACGTGTGTCACTATCCCAGTCACTACACTTGGCTTCCCAGGCTGCTGGTCCACTGACCCGTCATCTCTGGAAAGTCCATAAGTCAATTTGTAAGTTTTTGTTGTTTATCTTCACATAGTTTTGTTAAATACAAAACAAATAGCTTTGTATTGTGGAGAAGTAATTTTAAGTGATGGGTGGAAACTCAGGTCCTGGAGTTAGACAGCCCCAGACAGACCTCCCATCATCCCCAGTTGTAGACCTCAGGCAAGTTACTTCATTTCTTCAAACTTCTTGTAAACTAGGAAGAAGAGGTTAATTCACCTCATTGAACTGTTTTGAGATTTTTAATAGCCATTATGCATAGGTCAATGTCTAACTGGTAGTGTTTAAAATGCTAACTGCTGTATTGTTGGAATCAAGAGCCAGTCTTTGGGTTTTCTTTTTCTGTCAGCACTGGGGATTGAAGTGTCTTACGTGTCTTCCTTTGATAAGAGTGAAAATTCATTCTGCTTTTGAGAATTTTTATTCATTTATTTCAGCTGATAATACTTATTGTCTCAGTCACTATAATATTGCCATATGAGATTACATTTTTTGTAGGTCATAAATGATTGAATGCCAGCAGTTTAGTGTGATTCAACTTATTATAATAGAAGCTGTTTGAATTCTGCTGTATGCCAGCGTGTGTACTGAGCTATTTCATTCTTTCTCCCTAGTTTCCCTGTGAAGGATCTATCATTGTTTCCATTTGTGGATGAGAAGCCAAGGGTTAGAAAGATGAATGAACTTAGCTGAGGCTACCTGTTAGCGAGTAGTGAGTGAAGCCTCAATTCAAACCTAAGTCTGCAGAATCCAAAGCCCAGTCACCTTCTTTGCAATTTCTACTTCATGAAGCGTCTTAGAGACAGCTTCCTAACAGTTCTGCACAGACTTACAGAAACGGTGTGCTTTCTCCTCAGTTGCAGATGGTGTGGGTTTTCTGCAGTACCACAAATGTAACATTCTCTTTTGTGTCTGAGTACTTTTCACCCTTGTTTCTTTATATCTGGAGCACCGTGTCTGCAGTGTTAAGCTCAATCTGCTTGGCTCTCCAAAAAGACATGTAGAGAACAAATCTGCTTCCAAGTCAGTTTTCAGTGACTTAGGGATTTTCTCGTAGCTGCTGGGTTTTTTAGCACTGTTCTGCAGGAATGTCCTTCCTCAGGATCATGGTGGCATTGTCATTACTAGCTAGGTGTAGAGTCCTTTACAGAGGAGGAAGCTGAGGCTACATGGCTCACATGAATTAGCCAAAGGCACCAGGCTCTTTGGACTTGTTCTTGCTCCAGGGTCCAGGTCTGTTCTACGCTGCCCCACTTCCTTCCATCATTCTTAAAAGTATTCTGAAAAATGAGAAGTAAGGACAGCTTTCCACAGAATAGTGTGAGTTGGTGTGCTATTCTTACTAAATTTGCTTTCCCTGCCTCCTTCCTTCCCTCCTAATGAACTTTAGAAGATTAGGGAACCACTTAATGGATTTCCTGAAGGAAATCATGTTCTTGATATATTCTCATTTGTTTTTTTTTTTCTGACACTAAAAATTATTTTTCAGAAAATTACTCTGAGAAAAATTATCTTTTATAATATGTCACAAAACAACTAAGGTTGAATTCTTGTCAATTTCCAAAAGAGTGACCTCAGTCTGTTAAATAACATTATTTTGGGGGGAAAATGCTTATTTTCTGCGTTCAAGGTAATGTTGAATTGTGTCTGGATTCTAGGAAAAGCTGGTGCCCAGCAACACCACTTTCCTCCTGCACTCCCTGGTCTACCCTGCAGCCTCTTCTGTTTGCGACTGGAGACTGTGTTCATTCCTTTGTTGTCCCATTGTTTCTGTTAGGCCGAGAGAGAGTAATTACGGAGAACATCTTTTCTGAGCAGCTGGAGCCAAATTCCAGCTGACTGCAGCACCTGCAAAGATGGCACCTCTGCCTCTGGGTGGCAGGGTGGGATGCCAGCCTTGAGCCGCAACAATGGGCTCCAGAGTGCAGAGACGCAACCGTGTGTTTCACCCCTGCCCTTCTGTGAGCTTCAGATGGCAGTAATACCAGCGAATGCAAAGTGTCTGTTTTAGACTAATTAGAGGGATGATTTGTGAAATGGTGGCTATTTATTTAATTAATCACCAGCACAAAGTCATAAAATCCATATTTTAAAAATCCCTGTTAGTTTGCCATGTGGTTAATAGATTGGGGCACATTAAAAAGTGACATGATGATGTATTAAAAATGTTCCAGCTAAGGTTCCTGCAGGAAAGAGTAGAGAGGCTGTCTGGGTTTTGATGCTGAAGTAACTTGCCAGGATTGACCCTTCCGAGGTTTTGATATTTGTAAAGTCATTTATCTTTTGAGTAGTATCTTCATTAGAACATTTCTTGGAATAGTTCAAACTAAAGTATTTAGTAGGTTAACTTTAAAATTATGATTCAAGTTAATCTTGCAGTGTCTTTCAATTGTGGGGATGTGTAAATTTCTATAAATAATATTGTGTTTACTAAGCACAAGAGTATTTCTGTATTGTAGGTTATTCTCTTCTATTTGTAAGAGAGCCATTTAATTAAGTAAATAATAAATGTGATAGCATTTTTTGTTTTAGCTGTCAGAATTGGAATTTGTTCTGCTTTTTCTACCTAGTGAGAGTCTGGATAATTGCCGTACTTGTTCAGCCTCAGCTCAGGTGAATTGTCATTTTTGTTTAGTAAGAATAAAAACTGAAGTGTTCAAGAAATGATACTTACATCAAAAAATAAGAAATGGCTTAAATTAACAATTGATGGGGGGTGTTTTAAAATTACACATGCAAAGTTGTTTTTGATTTTCAGTGTATACAAGCAAGTGCATGAACACTTTAAGCACTATTCAAACCTAAATTTTTTATATCTATATTGTGATTTCACAAAAAATTATTGAAATGGTGGATGCTAGACTGTGGGTATATAACTCGGTGGTGGAGTGCTTGCCTTCCTAGCATGTCAAGGTCATGGGTTTGATCTCCATCATCAGGGAGGAAAAACCAAAATGGTCATTGTTCTCTCTAACAAGCATATTTAACTATAATAAAATATTCTCCAAATCTTTAGATTATCTGTGAAAATATGTTGCTCAAGTAAATGCTTGTATGGAAACGGTCCGCTTCATAGGCCTGAGTTTTTCTGCTGTGTTGCATAATTACCTACTCTGTTAGAAAGGGAGCCGGAATAAAACATGAGTATGTTAATGCAGCCTGGAGCTTATGTAGTAGTGATGATTACAATGCAGATAAAGCATTTCTCATAACTGCTGTTGCCTACTGGAGCCTTTGAAACATCTGGACCTTTAATTGAAAAATAGTGTGGTGCTGTGCAAGGCAGACATGCTAAGTGAAGTCACTAATTTAGAATACAAAAAATATAATTGATAAAGTGTTTTATTTTCATTTATTTATTCATACTCGGTTATGCTTTGTATAACAGGGAATTACTGGGTTAAATTTTCATGAACATAGTCTAAATGAGACAAATTAAGTGAAAGTGTTAATGGAATTTTACATTGAAACTAGTGAACAGTTTGCTCTAAGAGGGTATGTGTATACATCTCTATTAGGGCCTTTTGGAGAGCAGATAGTGTAGGTGTTGTTTGGTTTCTGTGTTTGAAAAAAAACCTACTAGTTGTTTATATTTCTTTCTTTATTATTGTAATCATATCTCTTTTTTTTACTTAAAATAAAATGTTTTCTGGCATAATGGTAAATGACTCTAATGGCAACATTATTGCCCAATAAACCAAAGTCTTCCCCACCTCTGGGGCAGGTTATCAGAGCCTGCCCAGGAGAGCAGAAGAGCTGGTGAAGGGCGTGCAATTAACCTTTGTCCTGCCTTCACAGCAGGGGAACTGACCTAGCAGCCTTCCGAGGAAATCCAATTTAATTTAAAATGAATTTGAAAAGACAAATTAGCCATATCTATTTTAATAAGATAAAATCCCCGACTCTCCTTGTGTCTGGTTTAGTTAGGACCTCTGAGGGGATGGACTCAGAGTCAGGATGAGCATGAGGAAAATAATGTGGGGGGAGGGGCTGAGAAGACTGGCTTGTCAGTTGCTGCAAGTGAGCAAGTCTGTGCTGCCATGTTTCTTTGGGGAATTGCAACCTGAGAAGGACCTTTGTCTCCTCAGCCTCGTTTGTGTTGGGGCTTGATGCCATGTCGATGTGTGCTGCTGGCCTTTCTCTCCAAGGGCCAAATTGTTATTTTCCTCCTTTGTCATGATCAAAGCACACTTGGGTACTGCCACCTGAGTAGTCAGATTTAGTAATGGATAAGTCTCACAGTTTCAGATTTGCTTCTGAATCTAAGAGCAGAGCTGATTTGTGACCTGTGAACTTAAACTTGACCATGGTTTTTTGAAAAGTGAAGTCGAAGGTACTGCCCAGTATTTAAGGAGCTAGCATTTCCATGTGTTTTTATACCAATGAGGATTTTTAAAGCTGTGTGCCCCCAGCAAGGAAATCTGAAGCAGATCTGCCCCCTGACTGAATAGCAGACGTAATCCTCCCTGTGTCTGCTTCTAGTGCTGACACCAGTGTTGAGCTGAAAGTGTAATAGATGAACAGCCTTCTCCCTCCAGCTAGAACCTCCAGCATGAGCCACTGTAGCATAGGTACCTTCTCTAGATGCTCCACTCTTCAGGGCCAAGATTAACCCAGGGGTAGGCATTTGCCCAGGGAGAAGGGACTTGTTGACCCTGGTGAGACTCTTTTTTCCCTGTTCTTTTTCCCTTCTTCCCTCACTTTCTGTCCTGAGAGAGGCAGCCTACATAAGAAACTGATTATTCCTCAGCTCTAAGTGGTTGTGAGGGATCCTCTTAAGACTTTTGGGCATATACGTGAGATAATGTGTGAAAAGCTTGGACTCTTGTAGGTACTCGGCAAGTGGCAACAAGCTACCTAACAGTGGCAGAGAGCTGAGGTGGATGGAACATAAAGGTCTGTGACTACTCTGATCTCACTGCCCACAGGACTGTCAGCCTGGTGGTTGTCTCAGTTTGTCTTTTAATTTAGTAGTGCTCATCACTTGATTTTAGTCATGTCACAGGCAAAAATATCTCCCTCTCTTCCTCCCTCCCTCTGTTTTTTTTTTTTTTTTTTTTTTTTTTTTTTTTGTCTTGTTTTTGAGACAACTCTGCCTAGATAGCCCTGGCAGGCCTAGAACTCCTTATGTAGACCAGGCTGCCTTTGGCCTTGTGGTTATCCTCCTGTTTCTGCATCTGAAGTGCTAGGATTACAGTTTCACAACATCATAATTAGTGTGTTACTCAGACTTGTTGTTATCTCGTGGTTCCTGCTTTCTCCTCAACTTTTTAGTAAAGTTTTCTACCACTTGTTTCTTTTCCCTTGATTTTATCTAAGAGATGTAGGGTGAAAGCCTAATAGACTCTTTGTATTGCTTTTCAGGTTACAAAGTTTGTGTGTAATTGCAAGTGATTCTTTCCAGCAACAAGTGTTTTCCAAATAAACAATAGTTTCATTTCTCTTTTACTTACTTGTACTTGCCTTTTACTGTGCATTTATAAATAGTATTAGAAACCCTTCTTAAGTGACAGTTTGCATGTAGCAATTTTGTAAGAAGAAAGCATAATGCATTTTCTGCTGTAGATAGGCATCTTTCTTAGTCATCAGAGTCGTAGGTTCTTTGCCCTTTCCTTGCACAGAGCAGCACCTATTCCAATTATTCAACATATACACTTTGAGGATGAAAGCATATGTCATAATTGAACAAATGTAAAGCTATTTATTTCCATTTTGTCTGTTGCTTTTTTTTGCTAGGAGTTGCATCAAAGGCTTGAATTAATTATAATTACTGAAAAGACATACACTGATTGAACAAGTAAAGGAGTAAGCCAATTTATGCCTAGTCCATCTAATTAAATTCTAACTTTGGATAAGCTGAATGTGCATGAAAGATTAATTTTAAGAGTTTTTTATGACTTACTAAATAATGATTCAGTGAAAAATCTGAATTATATCATTAAGAAACATAACTCTAACCTATGTAGAAACTTATGGGTTTTAAAAACTAGTTAAATTAAGGAAACAATATAGTTTTTAAGTTGAATATAATGTTAAGAGTTTTAAAATGCTTATCAGCTGAAATTCTACACACACATACACACACACACACACGGATTACTTGTACAATTTTATATTCCTAAAAGCACTTCACTGTCTGTGAAATTAAATTGTCCTTGGAGGTAGTTGTAGGATTTTTACCAAAATTTCTATGTAATTTAGGAGTACAATAATGGCTATGCTGTAACCTTTCCTAGAGATATATCATGTAGTAATGGAGCCAAGTACACATTCTCCATTGAGTTTTAATTTTAAAAGTTGATATTAAATCTTAAAAGACTCATTATATTATGATAATTGATGGAGTTTAAAACATGTAATTCTTCTTTATGGTCCTAAAAAACCTATTTTTACTTTTAAAGCATATTGATTTTATTATATAAATGATTTAATAATGAAGAGGTCTCTAAACTTATGCTGGGCAATGGGGCTTAGTTCATGCAAATTACCTTTCCTGATATTATCAGCATCGTAGAAGCCATTGTTTGTATAATTAAATGCAAAGCGTTGTGTAGCATTAATGATCAAAGAATCCCACAATGGCTGTGAAAATCCAAAATGGACACTTTACATGCTATAAAGATGACTTTGAGATGGCTGTATTGTACCTGTGTGAGAACACATTCTGGTGTATGCTGCAACCCTCTCTAGACTGGATGAAAAGAGAATCTTATGACTTTCAAAATGACAAAGAAAAAGAGTGAGGCAGCTATTTTCCTACTGCCTATGCTTCTATTTGTTTGAAGGAATATTTTGCCCAGAAATCTACTTGGTCAGAGGAATAGCTTAAATGACAATAATAATTCTTTCGTAAAATAAGACTTTGCAGTTTTGGTTTACAGAGTTTTTTGGAGGAAGGATGCTAAAGATTAAGATTGATGCATGCTAAACCTGTGCTGTGCTTTCAGCAATCACAAAGCATTTGAATATAATTAAATTTACTTTATATTCTCTGTAATTCTTTCAAATTAGATGCTCTTAGAGAACATCTCAGAGAGGTTATAGGCTTACCCATGGTTGCACAACTCAAAGCTGGCAGGTCCAAGGTCCAGACCAATGCTGTTGAAGTGGTGTCCTGTTCTTCCATGGTGGTAGAAACAGGTGGTGTCAGGGAATGTGTTCCACGCCCAACACTGGATGGTAGCCATCGGCTTTCCAAGGTTTTCCTGTGACAGTAGCCATCGGCTTTCTAGGTTTTTCCTATGACAGTAGCCATCGGCTTTGCAGGTTTTTCCTTTGTACTTTGTCCATATTTTGTGAAATAATCTTATTCATTCATTTGCATATGAATGAGTGCTTTTTATTATTTGAATTTATTACTCAAACCTCATGTAATAGTTCAAATTGTTTAAACCAACACCAAGGTGATGGTAATGGTGGTGTATGTGCCTCTGTGTGCTTGTGTAGAGGTCAGAGTTTGGTGTGGGATATCTTCCTCTATTGCTATTTGCCCCTTTTTTGGAGACAGTGTCTTGCTGAATCTGAAGCTACCAACTGGCTAAACTGATTGGCCATTGAACCCTGCCCCACCATCCCTGGCTGTTCACATGGGTACTGAGGATGTGAACTCGGATTTTCCATGTTTGCATAGCGAACACTGAGCCATCCCTTCTCCTGCCCCATTAGCCATGCTTTGTAATGAGAAATAATGATTGAAAAAACCTAAATATGTTGCCGAAGGTTACACTGTTAGCATTGCTCAGGACTGAGCACAGCTTGTGTTGGTAACTACCACACTGCACTGCCTCTCCAGTTTCTGATACTGTGTGAAGAATCCTGAGGGTTCCCAGACCAGAACTTGACCTTGTTAAAGAAAGAGTGACAGTTGATGCTCTTGATAATAAAAGCAAGGTTGGTGATTCCAAAGAAATTAATGAGATTTTGTCAATTGTATTATAAACTTGTCAGAAAATACAATGTCCAATAACAAATGTTTTTGACAAATTAGCTTGACTACAAGTGTCAGATCAAGATGTTAATTTAATAGCCTTTAAGTAATCCAGATTTATTGAGGGTTAAGATACCTGTACAAAGCCAAGTCCACCACTCTGAATGGATTTGTCATAGACTTTTATACAAAATCTATTTGTATTCATTGTTACATTTTTAAATGTAGCAAAAAGTTCATTTTGTGAGTCTGTAAAGTTGTAATATTTTTAAACTTTTTCCCCTTCTTCTGTAAGACCTTGTTATTTCTCATAATTAGGTAATCTGGCCTAGGCTGTTTTGTTTGAAAACATTCCATGTGATCACATCCACTAAATAGTACCAGAGAAGTGATCATTTGAGAATCTTGTACCAAGTCTAAACCTTCTTATTGACCAGCAGGTCGCTGGTAGACTACAACAGCCTTGGTCTTTGCTGAGGAAGTTGGGGAGGGAGGTATTATTGGAACGGTCTATAGCCATTCCTTTAAGAGAATTTTTTTTTTCCTTTTGAGACTTCAAATGGCCCTTTTATCAATTTGTATCATTACTTTGTCTTGATATACTGATACATTTATTTCTACATTAAAATTACATACAATAATCTGCTTGTGCAAGTTGTGGTTAATGGAATAATGTCTGCTGTTTTGTCTCTTTAATTGAAGAAACCAAACTGTCTATTCTTTCTGTTTCTTTCCCTTGGCAGAGAAATTGAACATTTGGCAATAGTTTGGAGATCTGCTATTCAATTTATGCTTTGATGTTAAGTAGCTTTGCTAACTGAACCTTATGTCCATAAGATTTAGTTGAGCTGACTCTTTTGATGTGGGTAACTCTTAATTAAAAATTATTTTGTAATGGCAGAAGACTTAGCAGGTGAAGTATTTGTTGCACAAGCCTGAAGGTCTAAGTTCAGATCCCCAGATTTCATGGAAAAGTCGGACAGAGTGGCATAAACATCCTTAATCCCTGCTTACCTATGGGAAATGGGAAGCAGAGACCTAACAATCTTCAGAGGCTCACAGCAGCGTCCTGGCTTAAGCAGCAATAGTGAAAAGACCTGTTCTCAAACAAGGTAGACAGATGAAAGGTACTCAGAGGTTGTCCTCTGACCTCCACATGCATGCTCACATGCACACATGTACACTCATACACACAAGATTATTTCAAGCTGTGTATGACAGTTCACACTCGATTACAGCATTCAGGAAGCAGAGGAAAAAGGATCAAATGTTAGAGGCCAGCCTGGTCTGCATAACAACTTCCAGGCCATTCAGGGCTACACAGTGAAGCCTGGTCTGGGGGCGGGGGAGAAGAAGAAAAATTTCAAACTCAATACCATATATTGTGCTTTTTGCTTCCCTTATTTTGGACACTATCAGGTGAGTAATCTTGAAGTTAGTTTTATGATAGTTATCAGATGCATATTATTTAAAGTAACAGGACTCATGGAAAGGTCTGATGTAGATGGAATATTTTAATTCTTCCTCATCTTCAATGCTATATATTTCAGTCAATTTGTGTATTAGAAGTTGTTTTAAAATTTTATGTTTTTAGATTTTATGAGCTAACTATTAGGTAGATAATCTATGGTTCATAATGTTGATGTTCTCCTGATTGGCTTCAAAACACTTTTCAGAAGAGTAAGCTTTTTCAATATATATTAGAATATATTCATACACTTTGACTTACTAATATGCATCTTGAAATATGTGCATATTTATAGAGAATATAATTTAAAAGAAAAATATTGAAAATAATTTCCATCTCTAACAATAGAAATATAGGCTGGTGGCACATCTGTATACTGCATTATAGTGAATTGCTGTGAAAGGTGTTAATACTCTTCATTTTATCAGTATGTGGAAGTAAGTACTCCATGTCAGGTCCTGTGTTATGTGCTAGTTATATTTCAAAGAAAGAGTGGCCAAAGTAGAAGAAACAAAGTTTCTCTGGGATAGGGAAGAAGTGGTGGGTCTGAGGGGTACTTTTGTTTCCCTAAGCTAACCCTAACTCCCTGCTGTGTTCTAGGCTAGAGGGATATATAAAATAAACTGGGTAGTTCTCCCTTTATGTAACTCACAGCCCCTCATAGCACACCCCCTTTCATTGGTAAGGATGTGATCCAGGCTATCACATTTGCTACAGAAATGTTCTACCACTGAGCTTCAGCACCAGCATGCATAATATGTTTCTGATAAATGTTCACTTGATGTGTTTAGCACAAGCTACATTTTCAACATCACATATCTTTCTCTTACCTAATGTTGCTAAACTTGAATAGCAATTGTTCTTGCTCTTTCATAATCTCCTTTCCTTGTAATTTTAATATTTTTTTAAATTATAAATATAACGTTCATTATGTGAAATGCAGAAAAATATAAAGCAGAAAATTTAAATCACTAATTTTATTGTGTACATGTGTGTGAACATGGGTGTATGAGTATAGGTGTGCTCGTGCTGTGGTTCATGTGTGGAGGTCAGAGGACAACAGTGAAGTTGCTTCTCTTTCTATTTTTATATGAATTTCAGGGGTTGGACTTAGGTTTCAGGCTTGTGCAGCAGTTGCTTCACCCACCAAGCCATCTCGTCAGTCTTAAAATCACAATCTCAGAAGGAACCCCTTACACTTGGTATGTTAATGCAGTACTAAATATCAAGCATCTTTTCCCTGAACTTGTGGTTCTCTTGGGTGAATGAATGTTTTATGTCTTAAGACACAACCTCTAGTGCGACTGCTCTCCGGGCTTGGTGAGGGTCTGGTCTGCATTGTGTTTGCAGACTCTGTCTTCAGGTCTCAGCATGTTGTTACAGTGGATATTTACCGAATGCATGAGAGACCGATAAAAGATAAAGCTGAATAGTTCCTTCTGTTGTGCCCTCTCTTGTGCTCTAATTATGGCCCTATTTCCCCAATCCTGTATTGGGGAACACATAATTTTCTTATGCAGTAAAACTGTGTGACATATTCTTTGTTTATTGCTAGTTGCTTTTTAATAGTTAGATGTTAGGCCACTGGATTATTGCTTTCCTTGATATGTGATGAATACTTTTAATCCTTTGGTCACCTAATTTTTTTATAAGTTAATTACTTTCTATTATGTTGATGGATTGTTTTATGTTTTAGATGATTTTCTCTAAATATTGCAACACAGGGACTATTAGATCGAGCTAACTGCCACCACCTTGAGCTTTTTCAAAAGAAGCTCCTTATTAAAAATATATAATTTCAGGGTTTGTACAAGGCACTTTTTCCATCATCAGTGCCTCAAGATGAAATTAGAAGATTAAAATGATAAAGTGCTTCATTCGTTTAATAAGTATCTACCGCATTTATTCTGATAGTTGTCCTCACACTTGCCATCTTACTATGAAATAGGATGCAGGGATCCCAACAAGTGCCATTAACACCTGTCTCATTTCCTAATCAGCAGCGGTTGTCCTGCAGAGAGGTGTGAATTTCCAGGGCAGGGAAGGGGGTCCTCAGGTGACTGCCTACAGTAACAGTGCACAGGGTCTCAGCCCCTAACAGTTTTTCTGGAGCAGCTCCTCATATTCAGTTCCTACTGTGGGAGCCTCTAGGAAAAGCTCTTGGTGTATTTTGTAAGAAAACAGGGAAAGAAGAAACTATTACAGCTGCAGATGACATGCGTGGTTAATGTTTTAGAATAACTAATGAGAAAAGGTGTTGGCTTTGGGTTGGAGTCCTGCTGAGGTGGGATAGAGTCCCGATTCCTCCACTTTGACTATAGTATCTTGAATAGGAGATGGTAGCCTCAGAAACCTTTGTTTTCTCTGCTAGAGGAAAGCATAATGGTGGAACACTCTGTCTTAGAAATGGACTGAGAATCAAATGAGATAAAGCAAGCTCACATTTAGTAGGACATATTCAGGACTTAGCTCTAAATAAATACTATTCTTGTTAGAAAAATCAGTACTGTTTTTAGAGCTCCCATGCACGTGATCATGTAATAGAAGCAGGTCTGACTTTAAAACAGAACTTTTCTACACACCACTTTGTATTCTGGAGGCAGCTTGCAGCTTATGAAGCAAGTTCACATTGCCTTCCCATTGTGCCTCCTTGTCTTAAGATGTGGGCCCTGTGGCCCCTCAGCTGTACCTTTGCAGGAGAAGGAATGAGAGGAAAGAGAAAGGGAAAATATTGAAAACAAGGTGTGAGTCTGTTTTTATCAAACGCTTTGCTGCCTCACAGGGTCTTATTTGGGATTATTTATCAAACTGAAAACGTGCAAGGGTGTGTATATATGTACACAGGTGTATGTCTGTGAGAAAAGACAGCACCATACACCACAGAATAATAGTAATGATATTATTCTGGACCAAGGGAAAGGAAAAATTGCAGATATTTTTTTTTTGCATACATGTGTATGTGTTTGTGTCTGTGTGTTTGTGTGTATCAGAAGCACTTGTGTGACTGTAGAAGCCCATGGGTAACTTAGGGAATCACCATGGGTTATTCTACCTTCTTATTGCTTTGCTCTGGGGATTTCCCAGGTTCCACCTTCCAGGGCCAAAAGCGTAGTCTGCTGCCATTTCTGCCCATTATTTTTATGTGAGATCTGAACTCAGTTCCTTTTGTGTTTGAAGCAAAAACTTAACTCCTGAACCATCTCTTCAACTTTTTTAGGTCTTTTTAACACATGCTTACACACACAAAATTGTTTTTTATCTACTGCTATTCTGATATTAATATGAAGCCCATATCTCTTTGTCTGTGATTTGTAATATAATCGATGATGCAAAACACCTTTCCATGTGTTTACTGACAGTTTGTGTATCTTTGGAGAAATGCCTGCTCAAATTCTTGCCAGTGTTTCAATTGGATTTTCTTTTTAAGTTAAAATGTGAGACTTCTCACAGACCCTTATCTGATGCATGATTGTCAGCAATCTACATTTTGAATCTCCATAAATTTTACCTCTTTTGTTACTCTGAGTCATCTTAAGGAATCAGTGCTCAATCTAAAGTCATGAAGGTTTACATCCGTTTTGCCTAAGAGTTTTGCATTTGGGTCTTTGATTTAGTTTGAACTAGTATTTATATATGCTATGAAGTAGTATTCTAAATGATTTCGTTACTTTGCACGTCAGAATAAGACAGTTCTTTCACAGTGAAGCACATTTTTGAAGACACACTAGCACTTTCTAGTGGAAGTAGGTAGGCAGTGGAGGAGGAAAGAGGAGCCACACTTGCTGACTTCAGCAGCTGCACTGCAATGTTGCCATTGTGACTTTGAGAAGGAGGGTGTGAAGAATGGGGGAATGCCACAGTTTGAACCAAGTTATCTGTGACACTTTTTTGTGTACTGTGTAGTAAGTCATGCTTGGGAAAGAAAACTATGACCCAAGAAGACTGATCTCCAGCCTTCCTGAGGGAGGACTGTGACTAAGAGGTTTGTGCAGAACAGAAAAGGAAAAAAGTGGAAATATAATTGGATAGTTTGGGCCTCAAAGGAACAGAGAGTTTTGCAAGAAAAAGAAAAGTAATAGTTTGACAGTATTAGTGGAGACTAGAATACGACTCAGTGACTGAGATTAGGACATGAAGATCGTGAGTTTGAGGCCACTGTGTACAGCACAGCATCTCAGAGGGAAGGGGGCTCAGAATAGACAGGGAGAACACAGGGAAAGAGTAAAGAAGTCTTCTTTTAAGAGGATGTCAAGAGTGGGCTGGAGAGATGACTTGGGTAAGACTCTTGCCTCAAAAGCAGAAGGTCCTGAGTTCAGATCCCAGGTCCCATGTAAAAATTCTAGATGGAAATGGCGGCAACCTGCACTTTGGGCCCTGGTGGGTAGAGCCTGAGAAATTCCAGAGCCAAGCAAGGAGGAGGTAGAAGCAATCCAGGATGATTCCCAAAGTCATCTTTGGTCTTCCACAAGGACACACAGTGCCCTCTGATACACACATACACGCACACGTGCACACGCACACGTGCACACACACACACACACATGTGCGCACACATACACACTAAATTAGATAAAATACATACATACATAAATATGTCAAGAAAGCAGTATCCTCGACACTTAGCAGCTTTTGATTAAGGCTTAAAGGTAGAAGGATGTTTTTGAAAAGCTGCTGCAGGGCTGAAGAGATGGGTCAGGGGTTAAGACTCTGCCTCACAAGCAGAAGGCGCTAAGTTCAGATCCCAGGTCCCATGTAAAAGCCTCTAGACAGAAACTCCACTTCCAACCCTGGTGAGTAGAGCCTAAGATATTCCAGAGTGCAGCAAAAAATAGAATCAATTCAGGATGATTCCCAAAGTTACCCTTGGTCCTCCACACGGACGTACAGTGTGCCCTGTGACTCTCTCTCTCTCTCTGTCTCTCTCTCTCTAAATAAAGCTTACAAAATTATGAAAGGGGGAAGCGTACAGGTAGAAAAAAAAACAAAAAACAGAAGAACTGCTGCTAATTCGTGCAGACTTGCTGAAGGCTTGCCTACTCGTGCAGGTGCTCCGGAGGAGGAGGAGGGCTGGGTAAGCGGAAGGAATGGCAGAACATAGAGCAGTGTGGGATGGACAATGATGAAAGACCGAAGAAGACCTTTCAACTTGTGTGGCACTGAAGTAAACAGATGTATTGCATAATGGAATTGGTCGCCTTGGTCTCTCCGAAGGCAAGCACTTCTTGGCAGTTTTTCTCTGCCTCTCCAGAACTGATCTGATTGTTTCCAGGGATGGCCGCTGAAGCCTGGTTTTAATGGTGTATCTCCAAGAGCACACTGAGTTGGTAACAACGCTAGTCTAATACCAAGCACCAACTCTGCTCGCCACTCTTAACTTGTTCTTAGTAATACTTGTTTGCCTTCCTGTTGGAAGAGCTAAATCCATTAGAATATGAAAATTAAGGGAATAAGCACCTTGAAACAAGACATGGTCATACTTTGGGATCATTGCAGGCTCCGCAAATCTGTACAGAAAGTGTGGAAAATGGCCATGCTGGTCCAGCCCAGGAGAGTGGTGTTGGGCTGATATGCTTGTGTGACTGGCTGTGTTCTTTATTGTCATGCATGTGCTCTGTCCACAGGGTCATGTGGGTACAACTGCAACCAAGAAGATTGATGTCTACCTCCCCCTGCACTCAAACCAGGATAGACTGCTGCCGATGACTGTGGTAACAATGGCCAGCGCCAGGGTGCAGGACCTCATTGGGCTCATCTGTTGGCAGTACACGAGCGAAGGACGGGAGCCAAAGCTCAAGTAAGCTTCCTCTTTTTGCTTGCTCCAGTTTCTCAGCGTCTCCTGGCCACCAGAGCTACCCTCTTAGCCCTATTGGTCTTTCTAGACATTGGCCTAATGACCCAGCCTTCTTCTGATCCAACTCACAGTGCCCCCCAGATCTTACACAGCTCAAAGGATTTGTTTGCAAAATAGATTGAGAGGTTTACAAATTTGGACATGAGAAAATGAATTTTAATAATTTCCAAAGCATTTTAAGATTCCTGCTTATAAAAGCAGTGAGGCAGGCACTGGGAGGGAACTGATATTTGTTCACATGAGCTAGCACTGAGCTGGGCACTTCATCCCATTTATTCTTCTGACTCCTGTAGTGAGTGTTGTGATCCTCTCTCTATAGGAGTTACACCATGGAACGTGGCAATTAGGATTTCGTTCTGGCGTGTCTGATGCTGCCTTCTACAGATTTGTGGTTCAAATTTTACTTTTCTTTATCAGGGGTGGCTGGCTCAGTTTTTCCTCTCACTAGGCTCTGTTTTCATGAAGCACTTATATTAAAGATGTTATACTTGAAAGTAGGATCTCCATGTTAGTCTTTTTAAATTGCCTGTCTTTGTTCTGTTCTGGTTTGCTTTACTTTTGAGACAGTGTCTCACTGTTTAGTTTACATTGGCCTTCTGAATGCTGGGATTATAGGTGTGCATCACAGTGCCTAGCATCCTTCCAGCTCTTTTATTGACATTGTGCTCTTATTTTGCCTCAATAAGTTGTGAAATTGAAGATCATCTTTATTGTTGTGGTGGCAACAGAAAGCCATTCCAACTGAGTTGTCATGAAACTCAGGCGAGGGATAGTGAGCTGCAGCCCTTGACTTGGTGCTATACTACAGACCTTTTTCAGTATGAAGTGGGAGTGAGGAAACAGAAAAGGGAGCACTGTCTGATCTAAGCCTGAACCAACTTGCTTAGTGTAGGCACTGAAGCTGAGAGAGGAGTGAACTCACCTAGTGTTACATGGCTACTGAACTCTGGCTGTTACCCCAGCTCCCAGGAGGTTGGGGCAAGAGGATCAGAAGTCCAAGGTAAGCTTGGGAATATAGGAGATTTTATCTAAAAAAGAATAACTTGTAAGTTTCGACAAGTTTCTCAAGGAAGAAGCAAGAGTAAACTTAAGTGCAAAACTAGACTTTTCTTGTATCCATATTAAAGAACTGCCAGCACAATATCACATGAATGATTATTAGGTGAGACTCAGGAAAATGTATAGCCTTACATTTCATGAAAAATGTCAAGACTGAGAGTTCAGGGAGATAGTCCAGTGGTGACATGTCTGCTGCATCAACATGAGGATCATAGTTCAGATTCTCAACACCCACATAAAAAGTTAGGTATAGTGTGTCACTGTAAGCTCAGTGCTGGAATGGGATAAGGGCATAAACAGGAGGATCCCAAGCTTCCGTGATCAGCCAGGACAGTCAGTCAATGAGCTCCAGATGCTGTAACATTGTCTTCAGAAATTAATAAAATAGAATAAATAAAAATACATAATGAAAATATAAAATAATGTGAGCAGTGATTTAAGGAAGACACTTGAAGTTGACTTCTGACCTTCACAGATGAATGTGTTGGAATGCACACATATACACAGACACATATGCAAAAACACACACACACCACATATACACATGTGCAACACACACACAGAACTGACCACTAAAAGATAGCTGCAGCTTCCTAAAAAATCAGGGAAAAATAGGTAATAAAGGCTTTTCAGTGAAACATAATGTAAGGAAAAAGATGAAAAGCAAAGAGCCTTATCTGTTGTGTATGTATGTGTGTAATTCCACTACTTGAGAGGCTGAGGTAGGAATGCTGTGAATTTCAGATTAGCCTGAGATACACAGAGAACTCAAAGCCAGCTTCACCTTGCTCGGTGGGAGACCTCTATCTCAAAGACACAAAAAATAAACTAAAAGATAGAAAGAGGTGTATTCACATGCATAATTAATAATCACAGTAGTACAAATAGAAGCTCATCTATTAAAAGATGTAATTTGAGAGCTGGAGAAATGGTTCAGGGGTTAAGCCTCTGCCTTACAAGCAGATCCCATGTAAAAATTCTAGGCAGAAATGGTGGCAGCCTGTACTTCTGGTCCTGTAAGACAGAGTCTGGGAAACTCAAGAGCAAAGCAAAAAAGGAGGTAGAACAATCCAGGGTGATTCCTGAAGTCAGCCTTGGGTCTCCACAGGTACATATAGTTCCTTCTGATTCACACACAAACAAACAAACAAATAAATAAATAAAATTTTTGTAAAGCATATAATTTGAGCCACTCAGCAAATAGCAGCAGCTGTGGACAAACTTGGTGACCCCACACTTGTATAATGGATCTCTTTCTCTTCCTCCCCCCTTTCCTTCCCCTCCTCAGTAAATTAGTTAATTAATTAGTTAAATGCAACAGTTATGATTCTCAAAATTATGTTAAATAAGTTTTTAGTGTTTGCTATTCTCCAATGTAAAATGACACTGGGAGGTTGGAAGTTATCATTCCTTACCTGCTCTTGTGCCCTCTCCTTATCCCCCTGTCTTCCCTCCCTTTCCCTCTGCCTTCCCTCCCTACTCCTCTGGCCTCCTTCCCTTCCTTCCTCCCTATTCCCCAGAAGCTTCCACCACAACCATTCTGTCTGTTCACCATTGACAAGTCTTCAGCTCAACTTAAAAGAGGAATGGGGAGTAGATACTGGAAATGAGTTGATTAAATGAGTGGATTTAAGACAAAAATATATTAATACTGACATTTGACAAACAACATCATGAAGTAAGGAATAATTCACCAAGATAATATAAAATTCTGATTGTATGCATGTAGTGATTCAATTTCAAGTGGAGAAACTTACAAAGAGGTACAGATTGATCTACTTCTGAAAGAGGGAATTTCAATACATTTTTGTCAAAAACTCGTAACCAGCAATAAAGGGACAAAGGAATAGGATCAACAAAAGCAAAGTATCTATGAAAAATCCCATAATGAAACCTATCACTTTATATACTAATTAAAAAACAGAAGAAGAGGAGAAAGAAGAAGGGAGGGAGGAAGGGAAAAAGGGAGGGAGGAGGAGGAAGGAAGGAGGAAGGAGGGAGGGAGGGAAGAAGGGAAGGAGGAGGAATTTATACAGGATTGAACAACAACAAATGAGTGCTGGAGAGAAAGCTATGAGTTAAAGTCTTTGCCTTGAAAGCAGAGGACTTGAGTTTGGATCCCACATAAAAATGCCAAAGTGGCAGTGGCCAATAATCCTGGCCTTGCAAGGAGAGCCTGGGAAACCCTAGAGCAAAACAGTAAGGAAGTAGAGCAATACATGATGATTCCCAATGTCAACCTTTGGCCCGCACACACACGCACGCACGCGCACTCAAAATAAGACAAAAAAGGGGCTAGAGAGCTGGTTCAGCAGTCCAGGCACTTGGGTCCTTCAGCTCTCATGTAAAAATGTTGGGTGGGATGTAGCAGCTCATTTGTGATTCCAACCTTGGAAGTTGGAGACTAAGAATTCCCCAGAGCACATTTGCTAGCAAGACTAGCTCTAAAAACTAATTTTGAGGTTAATTAGAAACTCTTTCTAATTCTGATTTTTAATGTGAACCTCAGGCCTCCACGTGCATATACACAGGTATGCATGTGCACCTACACACATATTCCCCACACGTGTGGGAACACACATATACATGTGCACACACGCACACACACAAATGGAAACAAAAAAGAATACTTTGGACCAAGAAAATTTTAAAAGAAAAGTTGAGGGAGGGGCAAGAGAGAATGAGGCACATAATAAAGAAGTGAAGAAAAGAAAATGTATTGGGTGGTTGGAGAGTTGACTCAGGGGTTAAGTAAGCCTCTGCCTCGTAAGCAAAAGAACCTGAATTCAGATCCCAGTTCCCTCGTAAAAACACTTCATGGGAATGGCAATATCCTGAACATTCTACCCTGGAAGGCAGAGCCTTAGAAAGTCCTGACCAATGCAAAAGGCAAACAGAGCAATCCAGGATGATCCCTGTCATAGTTAAACACAGGTGTCAACTTGACCGTTGAAGATTTGAGCTCTGGGCACAGTTGTAGAGAGTTGATGGTTGAGTTAAGCCCAGAACAAACGTGAAGGAGATTGTCTAGCTGATAGGGAAGACCCAGCTTATGGTGGGTGGGATTAGGCCCTGGAATAAATCACAGAGAGCTGGTTGAGAGAGTTGGCATCCTTCTTTTCACTTGGCCAGACATGCTGGTCTGGCAAGTAAGGATTGTCCATCTCTCAGCTGTTATGCGGTGATGGTGGCCAGTTCCCTCAACCCTGGTGTTGGTGCATGCTTTCCCGTCAAGCTGGACTGAGAACTGTAACCAGACTGTCGTTTATCAGCAATCATGCAGGTGAACTGCAACAATCCCTAAAATCACCCTTGAGCCTCCATAAACATACACCCTCTGATACACACTGACACACATGTAAAAATAAATAAAGTAAATAAACTTATAAATGTAATGCAACCTATATTCCTATAAAAATAGGAAATGGGGGCTATAGAGATGGCTCAGGAGGTAAGCCTCTGCTTTGCAAGCAGAAAGTCCTGAGTTCAAATCCCAGATCCCATGTAATGACACCAAGCAGAAATGGCTGTGGTCTGCACTTCTGGCCCTGGAAGGTGGAACCTAAGAAACTTCAGAGCAAATCAAAAAGAAGGTAGCACAATCCAGGTTGATTGATTCCCAAAGTCACCTTTGGGCCTCCCCAGGCATACACAGTGCACTCTGATACACACACACACACACACACACACACACACACACACACACACACACACAAAGGAATTGGGTTAAAAAAGAAAATATATTTAAGACACAGGTGGTGTCATAGTTAGGCACAGGTGTCATATTGACAATTGAGGGTTTTGAGCTTTGGACACATTTGTGGAGAATTAGTGGTTGGGTTAAGCCCAGAGCAAACCTTCAGGAGATTGGCTGGCTGGTGGGGAAGGCCCAGGTGGGTGGGATTAGGCCCTGGAATAAAACATAGAGAGCTGGTTGAGAGAGTTGGCATCCTTGTATACACTTGGCCAGACATGCTCATTTGGCAAGTAAGAATTGTCCCTCTTTCAGCCATTACATAGAGATGGTGTGGCAATTCCCTTGGCCCTGGTGTTGGTGTGCGCTCTCTTGTCAAGCTGGACAGACTGTAATGGGACTATCAGTAAGAAAATAAACCCCTTGTTCCCTTAAGCCATTTGATGGTCATTTATCAGCAACCATGCAGGCTGACTGCAACAAATGGAATAATAATGCTTTATGTATTTGAACTTTTTTTTGGCAGGAGACCTTTGTCTCTCCTTTTGTTTTAGTTTTCTAGTTTTACACACATATTGAGTACTTATTCCTGCTTCTCTCTATCCTCTCTCTCTCCCATCCACCTCTCTTCCCCTCATCAATCCACTCCACTCCCTCCTACCCTCCTGCCTAACTGCTTCTATGGACCCCCAGGGTTACCTCTAGCTTGTCTACTCTTGTGTGGGTTCAGTCCTCTTGTAGCATACCGAGTTGCCTGTCCTCAGGTCACCCTACTGATAAGGGCATTTCCCTTCATTCATCCAGCTTTAGTTCCCAAGGTTTCCACTGTATGTTTCCATCTCTCTTGAGTTCATTGATAATTTATGGGGGCATGTTGATGTGTCAGTCATTATGCAAGTCTGGGAAGGACAAGTCTCACTGCAGTGGGTTCCTGGATGCAGCAGCCCTGAATGGAATGTCTTGCCCGACAGTGGACCTTCCTATATTTAGGTTCTTAACAATCTCACCATCCCCTCTTCTGCAAGGTTCCCAAAGCCTTAGGATGGGAGATATTAGGTTGGCCTGATTCTGGGTGAACCCTGCTAGGTCACTGGTACTGTGCATTATGGCTGGCCATTGCTGTCCACTTCACTGCTCTTCTACTGCCCTAGGCTGCATCCTCTCAGGGTGTTGAGATCCTCTACTTTTGTTGTAGAAGACTTCTAGGATGGGTGTTAAGTGTTCTTCAAATCTGTGGGTATGATAGCAGCTAGAGAGCAGTTTGGTGTACTGCCTTCCTACCTACAGGTTCATTGCCTGGTTTTCCCTATTGATCTATTTCCTTCCCTTTTTTAGGTTCTTGTTCTAGTTAGCAGTAACAGGAATGTATTCCATTCTGATAGGTGGATCTTGAATCCAATCAGAAAGCTGTTGGTTGTCTCCTTGATACTCATGCCACTCTTACTCTGGTGGTCACCTTTTCCATGGTGATTTTTATTGCAACTTGCAGATCTCATGAGTTGATGAGGCCTGTTATTATTTCTCTCCCCCAGTAGCTTCTACAGTATTCCTTGTACTGTGTAAGCTATCCTGCATGGAGGAAGTTCTCAGACTAGTTCTAGTTGACATATTTTATCCATGTTCCGTGATCCATATGTGTTGCATCTTCAGTAATAGGGTCTTACTGACAGTTTTTTTGGAGAGCAACTAAGAGTAATAGCAAGCCTATAATGTTTGGGGGCCTTTGAGACCTCTCTAACCAACATTTTATCAGGAAATGCCACATTCCTGTTAATTCTAGTATAGTTTTAATTGTCACTGGGTTCTAAGTGGATCAGCTCAGGGTTTTTTGTTTTTGTTTTTGCTTTTCCCTGTTTTCCTCACTCTATGCTTTGCTGCATAGGGACTGCTCATTCGGACATATTACTAGTATAGGAGAGTCCTTTGGGGTTACACCCCACAATCTTAGGGTTTTTCTAAGTCTCTCTGTCCCTCCTATCTCCCATCTCCTCATTCCCCTCTGTGTATTTTTCCCAATTATTTCCTCCCTCACCTTACTTGTCATGGTATCCCTAAATCTCCCCTTTGACCATTCCTTCCTACTTTCTCACTCACTGATGCCTTTTGAATTTTCTGGCTCTTACAATAATTCCAATCCAAACACATTGACAAGGATATCAGTGCTAGCATCTGCATATATAAGAGAGAACATACAGTGCTTAACTTTCTGTGTATGAGATGCCTCGCTCAGTATTAAATTTTCCAGTTCCATCCATTTTTCACAAATTTCATAATCTTTCTGATAGCTGAATAATACCCCATTGTGTATATTTACCTCATTTTCATTATTTATTCCTCTGTTGATGGCCATGTTGGTTGATTCCATTTTCCTGCTATTGTGGTATTTGAACCATTGGATATAAAGACTACTAAACTTAAAACTAGCCCTTTCCTTTACTGGATTAAGTAACAGAATTCACCTACTAATTTTATACACACATACATACAACATACACAGATAAGGCAAAATTAAAAATTCTTTAGTTTGTTCTTTTACAAGTAAAATATAAAAATCAACTTTAGTAAAAATTCTAGCTTTAATTTGGTCAAACTTCCAAATCCACAGTGCAGTCTTGGTACTTATGAAAACTTTTTCCTGGCTGTACATACTTAAAATTTTTAAATTGTGGTAAAATACACATAAATTTTATACATATTTTAAATGTATATGTATTTTCATTTACTATTTTGGATTCCTAATTTTTCAGTTTTGAAGTGGCAATTCTTGTAATAAATCATAAACCAAAATTTTATTTTTAACTATTTTACCAAAAGAACACTTATTTTATTTATTAGGGAGAGAGGGAGGGAAAGAGAGAGAGCGAGAAAGAGAGACAGCACATGCATGCCTTGGGTGCCCAGGTAAAGATCAGAGCACAGTACTTGGCAGTCAGTTCTCTCCAGACTTCTGGGGAACAAGCTCAGATACTCAATTCAAGTTGTTTTTTTGTTTGTTTGTTTCTTGTTTTTGTTTGTTTTGTGTGAGTGTATTTTTTGTATACCAGAGGGCACTTGAGTGTGTGAGCTTATATGGAAACCCAGTTTGCTCTACCTCCTTACTGATTTGCTCTGGGGTTTCCCAGGCTCCACTAAATAAAAATTCCAGAAGGCATTTTTCGTGGAATCTGAGATCTGAACTCCGGTCCTTTTGACTTCAAGGCAAAGACTTTAAACCCTGAGTCATCTCCCTAGCCCCTTTCCAGGTTTTTTACAAGTCTTCCGCTGTCCTGTTTGTGTAAGTCTCCCCGCAAAGTAAATTTCTGAAATCCCTCCTGTGGCCCCAATGTGGTGCAAAGTGTTTCTTTCAGGCCCGGTTGTGTTTAAGTGCTGGAATAGATCCTTATTTGGTCTTTCCCAGTGGATTGACCTGTGGAAGAGCACTTCGTTCTCAGAGGGCCAAATTGCTAGATGCATGTAAGAGCTTTCCTCCAATTTTGTTCTGATTGTCAAGAAAACCATTTATTTGAAAGTATTGTTCAACTGCCTCTGTGCTGTGAAAACTGCAACAATAGATTGGCCCCAGGGAAGGAGTGGAGAATTTGGCTAGGATTCTTGGCTTCCTTTACCCTTTCTTTTATTTGTTAGTTAGTTGTTTGTTTTTAACGTGTGTGTGCGTGCGTGCACACACGCACATCAGAAGGCACTATATGTCCCTGTGGAGGACTAAGGGTGACTTCAGGAATGCTCCTTGATTGCTTCTACCTCCTTTTTTTCTTCTCTCTAAATTTCCCAGGCTCTGGCCACTAGGGCCAAAAGTGCAGGCCACCACCATATTTCTGCCTGATGTTTTTATGTGGGACCTGGGATCTGTACTCAGGACCTTCTACTTTCAAGGCAGAGTCTTAACCCCTGAGTCATCTCTCCAGCCCATATTTGTTGGTTTTTATGCAAGATTGGACCACAGAGTCTAGCCTGGTTTCCTTGTTATTTTGATACACTGGTTTTACAGGAAACATTAGGAAGAAACTGACTGAAAAAACTTCAATTTTTACATGGTAAAATTTTAAAAATTAGGTACTGTTACTCATATTTATTGAATTTTGATCAGAAAATGTGAACTCTAATAAATTTTAGAGATTTATTTGTATTCAGGTGACTTACTCTAATTTCTTTATAAATGTTCTTGGGTTTTGACTCTGGTCTAAGGATGAGTCCTTTTTCCATTTTTTTATAGGTATGTTTCTAGGTGCATGTGAGTATGTATGCTTGTTCACATGTGTGTATATATATGTACACATACATATGGAGCCCTGAGTTTGATACTAGGATTCATCATCTTTTGCTCTTCCACCTTATTATTTCTGAGACATGGTCTCTGATGAAACTTAAAGCTAACCAATAGGGCTAATCTTGCAGATTTCCTGGCTGTAGCTATAGATGGGCTGCAATGCCCATCATGGGATCTCAGGATTTAAACTCCATTCCTTTTGTTTATGTGGCAAGTGGTTTAAATGGCTTTTGAAAGAACTGTTTCCATATTCGCATTTTTCTTCCTCTTCTTCCCTATGCCCTTCCCTTTCTTCTCTCCTTTTCTTTCCTTTCTCCTTTCCGTCCCAATTTTTCTTTTCTGTTGCAGTTTACCTGCATTGTTGCCAGTAAATTCATGACAAAATGGCTTAAGGAAACAAGGGATTTTATTTTGGCTTACAGTTCTTGATTACAGTTCCTTGTCTAGCTTGGCGGGAGAATTCATACCAACACTAGGAGCCAAGAGAACTGGCCACACAATAGCCACAGGACCACTGAGAGAGGGACAGTCCTGACTTGCCAGACCAGCATGTGTGGCCAAGTATACAGAAGAATGCCAGTTTCCTTATCCAGCTTCTTCTGTCTTATTCATCTGCCCAGGGATGAGCCAACCCTCGTGGACTGGGCCTCCCCATCATCAGACAATCTCCTGCAGAGCAACTGCTCGGGGCTTAACTCAACTACTAACTCTTTACAAATGTATCCAAAGCTGAACCCTCAACTGTCAAGTCAACTGTCAAGTTGACACCTGAATCTAACTGTGACATTCTCTCGCCTTAGCCTAAGTGCTGGGACTTAGCGAACTCCATCATACTTAGATGTCTTGTTTCTTTTTATTGCCAAAAAAATGTTACATTATTTATTTCCATGGAACACCTTGTTTCCTCCCAGTTTTTATTTTTTTCCTGCATAATCTTCTCTTAGCTTTACATTTAGATCTCTGACCCTGGGTGGGGACTAGAGCTCAGTAGTAGAATACTTGCCTAACACAGAGAAGGAACGAGGCCATGGGTTCAATCCCAACACTGCAAGAAAGAAGAAATGGTGGAAAAAAAATCTTCAAGTAGGATTTAATTGGGGAAAAGGTCTGTGAATTCCTGGTTTTTATATAAGGACATTTGGTGATACCTGGCACCATTTTTTGAAATTCATGGTTTTTTTTCCATTGAAATCCCTCTGTTCCTGTGTTAAAGATTTTGACTGTATTTCTGTGGACCTATTTCTGACCTGTAAGATTTTTAAAAAACATTCCTTAATTTATATTTCTCCATTAGACTCAAGAATAGAGCAGTATCTTTTGAATAACACCCATTTGTGAGAGGAAGATAAAATTTAGTGAGGTTTTACCCTGTCACAAAGTTGAGATATATACCTGCTCTCTATCTAACACCACATTTGCTCTACTTCATCGATAATTTAAGGGGTTTTCAGGGGTAATTTTGACTCTTCCCATTTTTTTACATGGAAAGACTTTAGTTGTGGATCATGACTTGTACACTGGAATATCTCCTTTCTTTCCTCTTTCCCCCTCAGGCATCCAGCATCATTTCACTGCAGTTTATCAGGCTACTAATAGGCAAGTCACTAAAAGCCCAAGAGTTTGCTGTAGTCCATGAACTGGACTAGTATGTCTTGTATTATTGCTATGCCAGATATATGGAGGTTTCAAGCTATAGAGCCATGCTTTTCTAAAGAAATAGAAAGCAAGCAGCAAACGTGAGGCACATCTGTCATTTTAAACTTTCTAGTAATCACAGCTTTAAGCATTAACAAAAGAGGAACTTAAAATTTATAATAAATATATATTATTTTATACATATATGCATATATATACATATATATATTTATACATATATACATACGCATACACCAGAAGGCACTTGAGGATATGTATGTACCTGTGGAGGCTCAAGGGCGACAATCAGAAATCATTCTAGATTATTCTACCTCCTTGTTGCTTTTGCTTTGGGTTTTCTCAGGATACACCTTCTATGGCTGGAATTGTCATTTCCATCCTGCATTTTTATGTAGGATCTCAGTATCTGAACTCAGGTCCTTTCGTTTGCTAGGAAAAGATTTTAATCCCTGAGCTATTTCCCCCACCCTTTATAATATATCCAAATGATAATCATTTTAACATGTTCTCAATATAAAAGAATTTGAGTGATATTTTTTGTTTCACTTATAAATCTTTAGTATCTGGTGTTGATTTGCAATTTAAAACACACTTCAATTCATATTCACTTCATTTTAAAAATACTTGGTAGCCACAGGTAGCTCTTGGACATGTCATGTCAGACAGTTCAGATTACATCAAGATATGGTGTAACCAAGCAATGCAGAACATTCTGTGGTGGAGTCGCTCATTTTATTGTGACTTCAGCTCTGTAGAACCCTTAAGATGTTAGTGAGTTTTATAAAGTCAAGGGTTTATCTCACTAAGCATCAAAGTTTGAATCATTTTTCATAGAAACTCTCTGACATTGTTGCCTGCTTTCTTAGGATAACATACTTAGTGTAACATACTATAATCATACTGATTAAAAAGTGTAGGATGCAAAGCCATAGTCTTGGTTTTAAATTTGGTATACACAGCAACAGATAGATCTTGGATGAATTATTTAAGCCTTGTCTAATGTGGAGTTCTCATGTGCAAAATGAGGTAGAAACTGCCTATAAAGCAATGAAAAGATACATGTCAAGTGTGTTTCTACTGCTACTGCACTAGCATGCCAGCTACTATTACATCCAACACTAGTGATGGCTCAGCAGTAGTACCATGGTTAAGCCCCATGGATGCGTGACAGTCATTAGGAATACTGGACCTTTCATTATGTGTTTCCAGCCAGCTTTGCTATTTGGACTTTTCTGTATGTTCTTTATGTTTTTTCTTTCTTTGCTCTGTCTGTATATACACCTGTGCTACTTAGACCTCTTTTCTAGTTCTTTTTATGTTCTTTGGAGTTATTATTAAGAACCACTTGCTTAAATAATACTATTAACTCAAGTAGCCCTTTCCCCTTTTGATGGCTTCTAGCTGTGCTCCTATAAGTCTTAAAGCTTCACATTTCAGACCGGCAGCAATACTGTCTGCTTTTGCTGTTTTCTAACCAGAAAAGCCTTTCTACCTTTCTCCTTGATATCCTGCTTAATCTTTAAACTCTTTGCTCCACCCATTCATCCATCCTCCTCATCTAGGGTATTCACTGACATTTCTATTTGTCTCTATAGTTTTATACTCTTTCCTTTCATCGGCAAATATTTTTGGAGTCCTAGGCCCTAGATACTGAGACAGAAAACAAAACTAAACAAAAAAACTGCCACCACTTTCCTTAAAAATATATAGTCTGTTGAGGAAGAAGAAATTATCAAGTGCAAAGTAGAATTTCATATATGATTCATTTCATTTACTATTTGTAGTCATGCATTCTACAAATATTTATTGTTTGCTATTCACAGGCATTTAAGTATATTGCTTAGTGGGGTCAGACTTGGTCTGTCATGAAATCTCATTCTAGTGAAGAAACAAATAACTAAAAAATAATGATGATAAAAAATAATGTCAACTTTAAAATAGAACTGAGTGCTCTGAAGGAAAGAAACACAGTTTTTCAGTGCCCAGCCTGGACATCAGGTGAAATTCCCTAGAAATGGACACTAAAGGTATTGGGTTCCAGAGAGTCTTCACAGATTGGACATTGTGACAGTATCCTTATATCAGGAGGAAACAGAAGACTGGCATAACTGGGGCATGAGAAAGAATGAGACTGAGGCGGCAGGGCACCACTGTACAGAGAATAAGACAGACTGGTGTTATGAAGAGTAGCAAGAAAAGCAGTGTCCAGGCTAATTCTCTCGATTTCAAACTTGTATACCTTGTGTATTGCAGTGCCCTCACTGAAATAGGAGCATGAGTCTGTTTTGTTTGGGTTTTGCAGTGTGAAGAGGAATGGCAGGGCAGCATGAGATTAATCTTTGGCCTGTTAATTTGGGATGGATTTGCTATATAAGAAGTTTTTTAAATAGTTCATTTTTTCTTTTTATTTTCATATGCACGTGGTGTGCATGTGTGTTTGCAGATTTGTAGGTGCATGTGTGTGCTCAGGGTTAGCATTGCTCTTCCTCAGTTGCTCTCCACATTACATATTGAGGCAAAAGTCTCTCAGTTGACCAGGAACTTGCTGGCAAGTGATCCAGCTTGCTCTGGGGATCCCTGTCTTTGCTTTCTGAGTGCTAGATATTACAGGCAAGCTGCAGTGCCATCCAGCATTTACATAGGTTCTGTGGACCAAACTCTAGTTTTTACGCTTGCAGAGCAAACATTTTCCTCATTCAGCCATTTCCAATTCTACAAAAAGTTTTCATGAAGGCATTTGTATTTGACTTCTGAAATTCAGAGGAGCTAGAAATGAGCTATAAATGTGAACTGGGAAGACATTTACATAGAGATATTAATTGAAGCCTCCAACTTGAGTTAACAAAGAGAAAGAAGGTCCTAAAATTAGACATTGAAAAATTGTGTTGAAATAGGGAGTCCCAGAAAGCAAATGGGTTCAGAGCAGGGTGAATGGAAAGCTTAGTTTAGGATGTAATAAAGACTGAGATTGCTTGAGAAGCATCCAAGAGTAGTTCTAGGAGTAGTAGCACAGATGTGAGCTCAGTGACTGGACCATGTCTATTTTATGAGTTTGTATTCCCCCATTCACAACACAGTGTAAGTAAATGTGGAACCTTTAAAGACTGTGGACTGAAATGATCCAACTCTGCCCTGTCAGGGAGGCCCCTCTCTTAAGTGTCTCCTAGCAAGCTGCTCCTTGTACAGAGATCTTTACTCAACCCAAACTGCCAAGCTTGATTGTCTCAACTTGGTGGCATCCTGATTTAAATGATAGATATGGAGTTACTGCAAGCATTGTAGTCAATAAACAGGAAAAAAAGAAAGCCCATGATCATAGTTTACAACTACTGGAGTCACCACGGCAAGATGATGATGATTAGATGAGAAAGCAGTGGAATACCTGCTGTGTGTTCCACTGTGTGTTAAACATTTTAAATGTGTTATCTTATGGCTTAAGATGGCTTTGATAGTCACAGATAATAGTGTTTTTTGCAGGCGAGAAACTGGGGTCATGTATGTTCTTAGCAAGTGACGTAGGATGGAAAGGGGGAGGGGAGATGCAGCTATAGTCAGAATTGACATTGAGTATGATGGTTTCCCCTGCTTTTGATAGCATCATGGACACTACAACTACCAATTCCTTCTCTTCTCCCTCCTTGCCTTGCCTCAGATATTTTACATACTCATGCTATCCCAGATACTATACTAAGCACTGGGAATACAAAAAGTTATAAAGTTTGTGGCCTCAAGATATCCACACTAATGGTTGAGGCAAACAGTAGATCACATTGTCATTGACACTTCAAAACATGACCATCCCGAGAGTTCTGGGTCACATAGAAGGGTTAGTCTTGCTCTGCCTGGAGGCCTACATTGAGAAGAATGTCAGGGAGGCTTTCCAATGGAAGTAATGTTTGAACTAAATCTCAGTGTCTTAGCCCATTAGGAGAAGGGAGCCCCTAAACTGACAGACCTTGAAGTGATAGAACTAGTTTATGACCCGATGGCTGAAGCACAAGATGTATATTCTGGATGACAGGAAGTTGGTTGAAAAGCAACAAAGTACAGTGGAAGGTGTAATAGAAGCCAAGTACTTTGGATGGGTTCTTTTGACTTTATTCTAAAGATAGTGAGAGATTTTAAGTAAGCATGGAGGTGATAGTAACACATCTGTTTCTGAAATGTCATTCTGGTGCTCAGATTGAGAGTAAAGATTTACAGGGTAGAACATTTATAATAGATGATGAGTCTCTGAAATTCAGAGTTCTGTAAGTAAATTAAAAAAGATGTCTAATTCAGAGCATTACAAAGAGTCCAGAGATGATGGAATTAGCAAATAAAGGTGGTAAAACGACTATTATAAACTTGTCCCATATATCCAAGACAGCCAACACAATGAAGATGCAAAATAAAAGTATTTAAAAGGGAGTGGGGAACTTCTAGTGATGAAAAGTAGAATATTCAAAGCAAAAACTGCCTAGATGAAATTAACAGAAAGTAGAAAAGATCAATGCATTTGAGACAATCCAACAAGAATTCTCATAAAAGGAGAGTAGACTGCTGATATGAAAGTCTTGCTTTCAATTGAAAACTGGTAGGAATCTTCTCTCTAAAACTTCTTTACCAGGTAACTTAGACTTTATTCCTATGAGACTGTGGCTTGACAAACCTTAATGTTATATATCGGGGTTTTTTGCCTTCCATTTTATGGGGGTATAAGAAAAATAGACACCTTAAGAGTCTTAAACATTTTTTCAGAAATCAAACTCTAATATAACCCTCTCAGTTCCCTCTTTATTTTCCCCCTTGCTAATGTCTGACATGTATACTATTGATTTATCATCACAGTAAGCACCACAGACCAGATATTGAGAGTTCTGTACATTTCAAAATCATATGCTTTTTTCCTTTTTCATAAAAAAGAAAAATAAAGCAAGATAAGAGACATTTAGTTCTCTGGTCATCACATTTAGGAGTATACTTCGCATTTTCAAAGGCGAGTGATTTTTTTTTATGAGTATGTAAATTGATTGTGCCAAGTCTTGTTTGGTAAAATCTGGGATGCTTCCTGGGTTTTTATACATGATTAATTTCCATCTATATATATGAACTACAGGCTTCTTTCTCTTCATAAGAACTAGCTTTTAAACATAAAATGAATATTGTTCAGCAATTCAGTGAAATACATTTTCCCAATGGGGAAAAAAATTGTATCATTTGCTGCTATTTAGGTAAGTGAAATTTAGCTACTATCGCCATTAAAGGTTGGATTCCATGCGCCATCCTTTCCATATCCAGGGCTTTCTTTTTGGCCACAGACTCATTTAGCATCTAATCATTGTTCAAATCTCCATTCTCTACAGGCTTGGGATCTCTCCTTTCAAGCAATGGAGCTCTAATGCTGAACCTCCTCTTATGGGTCCAGTTTTTCTGTACTTTTTCATTTGTCTTGATTATTTTCCCCTCAAGTAGTGAGCCAAGACAGGAGCTTTAGGTTTTTGTGCTTCATTCTGTCCACTGTGCTTCACTCTAATCAGAAGATTAAGAGTTAGAGGAGAAATTTTGGCAAAATGAGAATCTTTTTTCACGTGAGACACTGCAAAATAAATAAAATCATCTAATTTTTATAATACCTTATTTGGTAGATCTCTTATTTCCTCTGTAATTCCAGAGTTCGGTGGAAATGGTAAACACTTGGAGCCTGGGCTGTGGGTGAGGCAGACAATCCTAAAGAGCTCGAGGACAAGTATTCTTTCTGTGTAGTGGGCTGAGGCTCTCATTCCTGTACTGCACATATCTAAATCATTCACAGTGGACATGTAATACTCTTTTCAGAAATAAATTAAGGTCTAGGAAGGTGGTTCCATGGAGCCATGTTAAAGTGTATGCCAAAGGATTTGGTCAGAGTGGAGAGTGCATGCTCTTGACTGGCAGGGTTTGAGTATCAGCTCTGTCATTTATATGTCATTTAATGCTGAATGAGCTTTTTATCCCCATTAAGTCTCCATTTCTAATTTATAAAATGGAAGTAATAACTAACTTTCTTAGAGTTGATGCGAGGGTTCAGTGCGCTCATGTGTCTAAGCCAGTTTGCACAGTGTCTAGCACATAGTGCTCAGTGAATGTAGCTGATGATACCGTAGTATTTTATGAGTACCAATTTGGAGTCCTGAGTGGTTTTACAAGTGAAAATAAATCGTGGCTTCGTTTAACTGATTTCTTTATAAAAACATAAAGGACTTAGGAGGTCCATGTATGTAGCATATGGAATGTTAGCCATTATCTTCTCAGATTTTTCACCTATAGAGTTTGAACAGTGTTTGCTCTGAAACTTCACTGATGACCCCCAAAGAGTTCATTCCTCTTGTACAATATAGCAGAAATCTTTTTCTCTGTACATCCAGTGCTTGGGGTAGACTTCAGCACAGGGTAATCATTTTGTAGGTGTTTTTTTGAATGAATAGTTTCATACTTTGTATTTAAAAAATTGGAGAGAATAATAGCACTTGGCAGTGAACCCTTAGGTTTGCTCTTAGATCTGAATCTGTGACATTTGTTAAATTTGTTTTGAGGGAACTTGGAGGCATCCCATGGCAATCAAAGCAGAATTTTGATATCAGTCTTTGGCTTTCTGCTTTGATCAATAGACTTATTATTTGCCCTTGAACCTCTGTGGTGATGGGGAATCACAGACATGCCTCAGGTTGATTTACATGGCAATAAATAACCCGTGCTATCCGTTGCTTGTCCCATCAATGTCTGCCCAGTGGCCCCTAGGCTGCAGCACTGTAGACACGTTACACTCAGAAATGTGTATACTTCAGCGAGTTGCTCGGTTTCATTGTTGCTTTGTTCTTTTAAGAACTGACATGACTATCAAAATCAGTTTCCATCTGTCTTTATTATAGTAGCTTAACATTTATTTTCACTTTCGTTATATGGTAGGCCCTACGTGCAGTATTTTATCTAACCCACAGTCAGGTGATTATAATTCTTTATGTATATTGAAACTGAAGTTAGGTGAAGTTTATTCTAAAATCACATAGCCCATGAGCCACTAAGCTGAAATTTGAACTGAAGTCTGAGTAGCAAAGCTCCTAGCACTCTACTATGGCATTTTCCTCATCTCATGCATACATGCTTTTCCATTTGCTTGTAATTCAGGTGGTAGATGCCCTGCTACAGGGGTATGAAAGCTTCCCATACCATTCAGACATGAATTTTAAATTTCTTAACAGCACTGCAAACATGAAATTTATAGTGACAAACATAGCCAGATTACTTTCTTGTTATCCATCCATTTTGCAAATTTACAGTTTCCATTAATTTTAATCTGTCCCCATTACCTGTTTTATATAATAAATATCTCTTGGCCATGACAGACTCGCTGAGTATAGATCACCTGAAGTAGGCTCTCTCTCAATAAGCAGAGTTGCAGCTAAAGATTTGTGAATTAATTGGGAAAATTGCAAATCAGGTAGTCAGTGAAATAATTCATTGTCACATCCAATCAATAAACTTTGTAAATCAACTCATTTAATTCAAAAAATGATCTATATAGATCAAGCAACCAATTAAGCAATTAGCATACACTTTGCAATTAATTAATTTAAGCATCAATCATGTAATTAAAACTCCAAATTTAAGCTGCAGAATTTAGATTCTCCTACCTTGTAAACTATTAGATGATGTTTCTGAAGCCAGCCTGTGTCCGAATGCTACCAGGTCTGCAGTTTTACAATCCACTTTGGAGCAGGCTTAAAGTGTTTGTAGCGGTTTCAGCATTACTGTTTGTTTGTTTATTTAATAGGGTCTCATATATCCCAGGCTGGCTGTGTAGCCAAGGATGGCCTTTTACTTCTGATCTCTTACCTCTACCTCCTTGAGGGCCTGGTTCATGGACATGTACCACTTCTTCTGGTTTATGCAGTGCTGAGAATCAACCCAGAGCTTGGTGCATTTTACCATCTCAGGTGCATCCTCAGCCCCAGTTTTGTTTTTTACATTGTCTGTGTGTTAGTTTCCTACTGTTTGAACAAATTGGTTTTACTCTCCTGGAAGAGGAAGAAGAGTCTGTGTTGATTCTAAATTGAGAATGGCTAGAATACTGACAGGATGTGTTAAAGAACTAGAGAATGTCCAGAAGTAGTCAAAGAACTCACATGTCTGCATCAGGATAAGTCAGTTCATTTGCATTTATTTAGGTAAGAATCCATGATGTTTAAACTCAGGTCCTGCCTAAAGATTTAGTTTTATGCACTGATCCAGAGCCTAAAACACAGAGTACCTTAACCCTACCTGTGCATCAGAGGCCTCTGACTTCACAAGTAACCTTCCTTCATTTGTAGTTGTGTATATATAGTCAGTGTAGCTTGTTATTTTCCTTTTGTATTATAAGCTTCCTTTAAGCCTAATGGGAAATCTCATCTTTGTTTGTAGGAATTAGGTTCTGCCTACAAAAGGTGCTCAGTAAATGTTAGGAGAATAACATATTAATTTTATGGAAACCCTCATTTCATAATCTACTGCCATGTGTTTTCTCCCTAATAGGTGAAATGCCCTCTGGCCTCCTTGTTCCTGTCTTGCATTGGTGTTCACTTGCCTTTTTGGTTCTTTGCAGTGACAATGTCAGTGCCTACTGCCTGCATATTGCTGAGGATGATGGAGAGGTAGACACGGATTTCCCCCCACTGGATTCCAATGAGCCTATTCATAAGTTTGGCTTCAGTACTTTAGCCCTGGTTGAAAAGTTTTCTTCTCCTGGTTTGACATCCAAAGAGTCACTCTTTGTTCGAATGTGAGTATTGACTGTTATTTTTCTGTCTTTTCTCTACCTTCTAGCATTGCATATCTAATCTTGGCTTTGTTCATCAGGTGAATTATATTTGGCATGTGGATACTCTGCTCATATGAATCCTTCTAGAGACATATTGGGAACATTTGCATTGTTATTTCATGCCTCTGTACCTAAATTCATACGACCTGCTTTGCAGTTACAGTTTATGGTAGATCGCGTCTACAGATAACTTGTGTAACACTAGTGCACCTGGAACTTGTGAAGCAAACACTGATCTTGCCTTTTCTGGGTCAAGAAATCTGAACTAAATGAAAATGTGCATTGCAGCCATTTCTCTTTTGTGAGTTAGAATAATTTTCTCTCCAACTTTGTTCAGACCCAGTTTGATTTTTCTTTTCATTTGCCTCTTTAGCTTGAGTAGACATGCTTAGCCTTCTCTGTGTCTTTGTTAGTCTGGTAAAGCTTAGGAAAAACCCTTCTCAGAAAAGTGTATGTACATGCATAAAATTAAATTCATTGGCATATAAAAGAATTCTGCCATATTTAGAGTTATCAAGTAATTAAAGAAACCTGTGATATACTACTAAATAGCAAGACCCAGTAGGATACCTAACCATAATTTGTGTGTGTGTGTGTGTGTACAAAAAGGCAGTTGGGTGTAGAGACTCAAGAATAATCTCATGATTTTTACATTGGGGGATCTGAACTGTAACTTTTAAAACCTGTTGCTGTTTCAGACCAGCTGTTTGTGGCAGTCATCAGCATGGCTAGTCCTACTATGATTTGTTGTTCACATGTAATTCAAGGAAATGCTAAGTACTGGAGATGAAGGTAGAACAGTATATTTGTCAATTTAGGTCCACAGAGCTGCTGAGTCCTGGAAGTTAGAAAAGAGCCTGTTCACCTTGGCTTCATTTTCCAGTAAGCTTTTCTAACCTTGGCCTCTGTAGTCTCCTTCTAGTCATCTCTAAGGAATAATAGTGATCCCTTTGGCACCCCCTGCTGTTAGGAACCAGCAAATTCATGGGCCTGAAGAGGGACTGGGTTTAGAGCACTTGCTCCTGTCCTTCAAAACAGATTGCCTGTGTTCAAGTGATGTTATAAAATGGATGGTGTAACATATAATACGCGAGTATTCTAGCTTTTTCTGTCCTTGAGCAAAAAAGAATAGCAGCTGTAGCTTGGGATAAAGGAGGGGAGAGATATAAGAGAGAGACAGAGAGAGCGAGAAAGAGAAAGAAAGACTGAAGAGAGAGAAAGAGGAGGAAAGGGGGAGGAAAACAGAAAGGGGAAAAAAGATATGCAGTAGCATTCTAAGTTTTTACTTGTAGCATTTTTATTATAAGCAACTAGAAGAATGAATATTATCATAATAATAATAGAACAGAACATATAGTCAGTCATCATATAGTCAGTCATCTTTTGATCTGAAAGTCCTTTTAAAAGAAGAACCTTTAAGACAATGGCTTTTAATAAAATGGGCCAGACTGGGATAAATGCATCTTTGCAGAACAAGCATCAGGCATCTAAGATCACCAAGGGCTATGAGTGCCCTGACTTCTGAGGAATGAGGAGGTGATGACTCTCTTGAACTCAATGCTCCTCATGTCCCCAGAGTTTCTTCATCAATAAAATATAGATAATAGGAATTTTCTCAAACATAAGTAATAAATATAGAGCTCTCTTAAAGGAAAATAAAATCTCTGAACCTATGATGATTGTTAAGCCTCAGTGTTTTTCCAGATTGGTGTTCATTATAATGCTACTTGAATACATACAAATGGACAGCTCTGGCTGTAAGGTTCTATAATGTTATAACTATAAGTTTCATGTTTTCATATAGCCTAAACAAAGTTACAGATTAAATAACAAATAAAACTGTATCATTAATAAAATAAAAACTAATAACTTTGATATTGATGTTTTGCTGAAAATGAGTTGTTGATGTTGGGTTTAACAGGTGTGAAATGTTGGACTTGTCAGCCATAGTCTTGATTTTTCATTTTCATGGAAATATGATTGCCATGTCATTTTCCTTTCAAACAATAAATAGTACTTTTAATTACCAGTGTAGTATTTTAGTTGACATTTGATTTATCATCTATCTCCCTTGAATGTAACTGTTTTCTACTAGAAAAGTCTTGTTTGCATTTGTCTAATTCATATTGTTTGCAGAGTTTTCTAGTTTCAAAACTGCAAGTCCTTTATCCAAAGCAGACTGTCTTCACTCTGCAGGAAGCCAGGGCAGGTGGTTTTCTGCTTTTGTTTGTTGAACTGCATGTAGTTGGACTCTTTATCTCATTGACACTGTGCAGAGTGAGACTTGGGTACCAGAGAGCACAATTTTTCAGAAATCAGCAAGCCTGCTCCAATGAAGAACCCTGTACCTACTGAGTTCTCCCACCATTTTTCTGTTTTCAGCAAACCATTTTTATGTATACCTTGCAGTGATGTTAATAAATAGGTTGCTGGAACATACAATCCCTCCAATCTCATTACCTTATCCCAAAGATTGGCAGAATTTTTTTTTTGTAAAGGGCCAAATAGTAAATATTTCAGTCTCTGTATTGTATGGTTCTGTAATTCAACATTGCCATTATAGTAAAAGTAGCCATAGGCAATACAGAGGCAGTGGGCAGTGTTTGGGTTTGTTTTTCAACCTCTGGCTTAGTCTAGCAGGTTTGTTTCTTTGGACTTATATCTAATGAGGGCCAGTTTACTCTCCTGGGTGTTTCTTCTGTAAATAGTGACTCGGGGTTCCCCAGCTGGCTGGAGACATACAGTAGTCTACAATCTTATCTATCATTTATATACTGTGTACATTGACATATACAATATATATGGTGGAATGTATGAATTTGCTTTTAGTTTATTGATAATCATATATATGTCTGTATATAGGATATACTTGTTTATTTTATTTTTTTACCTAGTTAATATAAGCTCTACGAATAGATTCCCTTGCCCCTTCTTCCTCCTTCCCATCCTCCCTTTCTTCTCCCCTCTTTTTTCCCCCTATCATGCCTTCTCTCCCCCATCCTTCCCTTTCTCCACCCTTTCCTCCCTCCGTCCTCTCTCTTGGTGTTTCCCACCTGCTCCCTCCCCCCCTCTGGAACTTCAGTTTATATGGGCCCTGAAGATCTCTCTGAGTTGTCTACACTAGTGAGAGTTCAGGATTCTGGCATACCTGGGGCCCCTTCTTGGGATGATATATTATTTCAACTGAATGTAAAATATTTGAATTCTAGAATAGCCTATGAACTTACTGATTGACTTATAGAGGTCTATGAATGTCAGGAAATGCTGCTGTGAGGATTAAAACTGGGGAGAAAAAAAAGTAGTACTTTCATTTACATGCATAGATTATGCATTATTATATTTCACAATTATTTACATTCTGTTAAATGCATTTTATTAATTTCTGCTGTTAGTGAAAAGTAGAAGTGAAAAAAAACTTAAGTCAGAGATGACAATAATAAATAGGCTTCATTTATTAAAGGAAAAAAAAGACTTAAATGAATTCCTACTGGATAATTATTATGTGGACAATATGGGATTAGATACCTTCTGATGCCCTTATTAAGTTAGTCCTAACACCAACCTTCTCCACAAGTCACCCAGGCCTCAGGAAAATCCGAGGACATAGAGCTGTTGTTGGAGGAAGGAGAGGGAGTTTCCTTAAACTTGCAAATTAGAGCTGCTAACATAAGCTGCCTCCTTTTCAGACCCACAAGTGTCAGGTATCTAAGCCATCAGGTCTTCCTGATTGTTACAGACAGAGCAAATATATACATACATACATTTATTTGTTTATGTATGTGTGTGTATTCCAGTATTACATGCATATACGCACACACATACATGCAAATTCACATGCACATATGTGTATATACCCCCAAAGCCAGTTCGATACCTGAATCACAGATGGCGCCCAAATCTGAAGAAAGCATTTCTTGCTGGAAGTGACCAAGCCAAGACTGATTCTCTCAAGATGCAGTGTAACAGGAGAGGGATCTTCTTTAACTATCTCCTACCGTCCCTTGGTACATTGGCTATTTGTGAAATGGAATTAGGTTCATAAATGGCATTGACAAAACAACAGTGGTGGTATTGTTACATTACTAGGTGTTGACATTAAAGTTTCATGCCAGGGCTGGAGAGATGGCTCAGGGGTTAAGACTGCCTCACAAGCAGAAGGTCCTGAGTTCAAATCCCAGGTCCCACATAAGTAAAAATGTCAGGAAGAAACAGCAGCGGCCTGCACTTCCAGCCCTGGTGGGCAGGGCCTGGGAAATCCCAGAGCAAAGCAAAAAGAAGGTAGAAACAATCCAGAATGATTCTTGAAGTCGCCCTTGGTCCTCCATAGGGATACACAGTGCCCTCACACACACACACAAATAAAGATTTAAAAAATAATAATAAAGTTTCACACCAAAATCCTACTGTGAAATCAGGAAGAAGGGGTTTGAGAAGTGTTCAGGTCAATAACATGGAATCCTCTTGATTAAGTCAATGTCAGTGAAAGCATTGGCTTTGGGGGTCCAATCAAAAGATCCTCCTGGGGCTGAGGTTCAGCTGGTCCAGCGCTTTCCTAGCAGTCATGATTGGGTTCTATCCTAGCAACACAGGATAAACCAGGGGCAGTGGTACCCAATTGCTTTCCTACCCATGTGTTTTCTTTAAGACATTTAACATAGCAGATAAGCAAGAGCTGCAAGTAAATGCCAGCTAAGGTTTTGTGGTTTGGGCAAAGAGCCAACCACCAGGTAAAGGATGGAAGGCCTTGCACCAGAGGCTGGACAGCCTCTGCTCAGGGGGCTACTTGACACTGCTTTGGCTTCTTTTGATTGCACCCAAAGGGAAGTGAGTGTCTTTTTAAAGAGGTATGCCCAGGATTCATTGCTCTTACATGAGAACTTTCCAAAAAGGTCTGTGATTTTTTTTTTTAATTTATTTATTTAGGTACAAGCATATGCACTGTGTGTGCCCATGGAAACCCAGTGGTGATTTCTGGTATCATTCTAGATGGCTTTAACCTCCTCTTGACTTTGCTCTGGAGTTCCCCAGGCGCCACTTATAGAACCAAAAGTGCAGTCTGCTGCCATTTCTGTTTGAGAGTTTAACGGCGATCTGAGATCTGAACTCATGTCCTTCTGTAAGGCAGAGACTTAATCCTGAGCCATCTCTCCAACCCGAGGATCTGTGATTTTAACATACCTTTTTGATGGTATCTCCATCAAACTCAAGTGACTAGACCTTTATCATAAAGGGTGTCAATAGTTTGAATGGTCTTGCCTTGTGGTCTGTAAAACAGGAAGATGAAGAAGGATAAAAAAAAAAAAAAATATAGCGTATTTGCACTTCTCACTCTTATGTTTTTAGCAAACATCATCTTATATATTCCTTATAAGCAACTTATTTTAAAGTATGTAAGCTGAGGGTCAGAGAAAAGTCACGCAGTTTGTTAAGGGTCAGATCTCACACAGAATACAGAACATAAGAAGATGTCTGTTCTTTGCAGTCAGGCCCGATAATATGGGCATGAATTAGCCGAGTTACTGCTTGTTCAAGTCATCAAGGACCAACTGTATGTTGGTTCTCTCATTCTGTTGTATTAGCAAATATTTTCATTGTCCAGATTGTCCTCATGTATGAAAATGTAGCATATGTAACCTGTTTAATTTTGTATTTGTAAATTTGACTTGATTTCCTTTTTGGCAATGGCTATTGTCTAGAGAAAAGAAAAGATTTTTTCTTTGTGTGTGTTTAAAGTGACAGAAATATTGAAACAAATAATAAAGATGGAAAGCATTAATTATACTTCTAAGATTTTAAAGGTCAGGCAAACCAAGTATGTGTTCTGCTCACTGGAGTATCTGTCTGTTGAACATGTGCCAGTGTACGCTTTGTTCATAAAATAAAAGCACATATTTTAGATAGTCATCACGTTACTTCCATATCCAAAAATTATACCAGTTGTTGTTTTTGTTGCCATATCCCTTAAAAGTTTAGGACTCACATTTCTGACATTAATGTGATTTGTTTTGTGTCACACCCCTTTTGACTGTTTAGTTACCATGTCTCATTTTGATTTCTTCTGTTCTCTCCTCAGCTTATGTTGGAGTCTGTCAGCAGCTGCTATGTACATGTCAGGCTAGCGACTTGTAATGTTTATTAATACAATGTCAGTCTTGTTGAAAAACTGCAGTGCTTCTCAGAAGGTTGCAGTAGAATGAAGCGTTTGATTTCTAGGTCCTGTCTGCACTGCATGGTGAATTCATTCTCACATGTTATGCAGTTCACTGACCTGACAGTTACGGAACCCCGCCTGGGACCCGATTACAGCAGGACATATTTAAACAGAAACAGTTTGCAAAACTTTACACACTTACACTCCTGCCAAGGCAAACTGTTAGCCACTTGAGTTTGTTATAAATACCCAGTGGCAGTGGTTGGAAGTAGCCCATGGTGTGTTTTATATTCTGAACTGAATGTGAATGTCTTTGCGGTTATATAGAGTAGTAAATAATTGAGTTTGATTAGGGAGAGGGACCTCATTATCCCCCACCTGTGCCCAGCTGGAAGGGGAGGGTCGAAATGAAGCCATTAGCTGTCTCTCTTACTGGCATCTCAAAGAGCTCAAATACATCTGTGTCTTATTTTCTTTTCTGGCACAATCAGTCGAGCAAGCTAAGCAGGCATGACCGGATTTGGCAAGTCCCAAGGACTCTGGCAAAGATACACAAGGAGAAGGCGGAGGGCAGTCATTTTGGCTTCTCACTGCCCATTAGTCTATCAAGTTGTGCTTTTGGAAAATGTCTGTTTTGAAAAAGAGTATTTTGTCCAATGTCAGACATCATACGCTTGCCCAGTGTGCTTTGATCTTTTGAAAAAATTTGGTCAGTGCAAGGAGATCCAAACTGTGGCTTTCACTCTTATATAAACTCCCTCTATGGATAAAATAATTCCCGAACTGCCTTTAAAGCAGGCGTGCTGCAGTTATTACAAGGCTCTCTCCTGCTCGTATATTTTCATTCTCTGCTTTGAAGTTCTCAGGAATAAACACACATAGATCAGAGACTGGAGCAGGTTGGGAACCAGAGGAGCATGTCTGCAGGACTGTAGGTGTATGGGCAAGACCTGAGAATCAAGCACTGCTCTCGGCACCCTTCTCCTGCCTCTGGAAACGGGCTATGGCTCATGAAACTATGACATTTTCCAAAGTCTTTTCAGAAAGCATCTTATTGGTTGGAGAGCCTACAAGCTGGAATCATAAACAAACTGAATTTATTGTAGTGGATGTTGAACTGTTCCTCAGATTAATCAGTGTTCCCATCAAGGAGATATGCTCTCTGGAAGCCACTTCTTTCCCTGAATCCATCTCAGGCTCCCTTAGCTATAGAGGAGTTAAAAACAACAAGCCTGAAAATAGTCTCACAGAGCTAGGGTCAACCTAAAGTGAAATGGTGGCTCTTCCAGGTCTTGTACTAGCTGATAAACTTATTAACTTAGCGTGGCAGTTGTCTTAACCTCATCAGCCCTCATTGTCCTTATTTTACATAAGGACCTCATTGTACCTACCTTTTAGGCAGGGTTATATAAACAAAATAGGTGGTCAGGAGATAACCGTTGTTATCTCATTATTTATCACTTGTTTGTTGAGTTGTAGAGTCCATGTTGACCTCAAACTTGCAGGTCCTACTGCTTCAGCCCCAAGTACTATGACTACAGGTGTATGCTACCATACCTGGCCATTATATATCACTTCCTTGTAAAGGAGAACCTGAAGTTAATGTCTTTATTGTTTGATAGGTGTTAAGGTAAGCACCTTACAAGTGCAGAGGTCGGCTCCAAAGCATTTACCATGTTTTAGAGCTTGATGTGCTCTGCTGCCTCCAGTATCGTCCATCTTTCCAAGCATCGTCCATCTTTCCAAGCATCGTATAAAGCTAGACCACTGTGCTTTGAGACATCATCTCTTGAGGTAGCTCCTCTCACCCATTGCCCAGGTGTGACTAGGCCAGGTGCCCTAGGTCTCTGTAGCACTGTGAGTTTGCCTCCATCTTTGTGCTTATTGAAGAGATCTACTGTTACCCATTGATTTCTTTGTCTTTTCCTACCAATGAACTGAACTATGTAAGTTAGAGACCATAATGTTGATTTCTGAGTCCAAAATAGAATTAAATAAATGCTATCTCAGTAATTTCCTGATGCCTCCAGCCTTAGTTTTTATGGAATAGTATAAGTACCCATTTTAAGATTGAATCAGTTGATACAGATTATTTTAACAATTTTTAGAGGCATTGAGTACATAGTAAATGTCCAATAGATAATAGTTACTGCAATTATTCTTGCTTTTCTTTTTGTCTGTCTGTCTGTATCAGAGGGCACTGTGTGTCTCTGTGGAGGCCCAAGGGTGACTTCAGGAATCACTCTGGATTGTCTCTACCTACTTTTTTGCTTCACTGTAGGATTTCCCAGACTCTGCATTTTTGAACCAGAAGTGCAGGCCACTACCATTTCTACCTGGTATTTTTATGTGGAACATGGGATCCAAACTCAGGATCTTCTGCTTGTGAGACAGTCTTAACCCCTGAGCCATCTCTCCAGCCCTATTTTTGTTTTTATTACAGTGGAACATGAGCTATATAAATCAAAAAGCTCCTAAAAATTCTCATTGAGCCAAGAGCCCAGATTTTAAAAAAAAAATTCTCACTGAACTTCCCTGCTCTATGACTGTCACGACTTCCCTTTTCCCTCCAAAGCCAGTGGTTACACTGGATGGAACATGCCTTCTCCTGGGGTGGACTCTTTCAAGGAGGAAAGCTGTGAAAACTGGGCCAAAACTCCTCTGCTTCAGGAAAGTTTTGATGCCTGGATCCAAGGCTGCTTGTTGGCAGTGTCCTGAACGCTGCCGCCCAGCCCAGCAAATCACACAATTTCATGCCACCATGTTACCAGTTCCATACAGTAAATGTTGCGCTCCATTTAACCAAGTTAGCAATCTCTGTGTAGGCACTGGAGTAGAGAGGGGCTGTGTGAGACCCCCTCTTCAGAATGAAGACTTGGGTCAAGGAAAACAGAGAAACTGACAATAAAAAAGACCTTTACTACTTGCTAACCCCAGTGCCAGGTACCTGCCATTCATTGGGTGTTTTATACTGACGATTCTGAAGGGCAGTAGCTTCATGTCATGGACACGAGTGATCTGCAGGGGTTCCAACACATGTGTTTGCATCCATCCACTGCAGTCTCCTGCCTTTCCACTTGCCTCCTCTAAGATTTCAGATTGAAGACCTGTTTCCTGTATGTTGCCTGTCAACTTTGCTTTTCTACTTAGGGAAACACTAAGTGTTCTGAGCAAATGCAGGTATCAAAATTCTGTGGTAAACCAGAAGTGGTCACACAAGCCTATAATCCCAGCACCTAGAAGCTTAAAGCAGATATGTCTGAAGTTCATTGTCAGTGTGGCTACTGTGTCTCACTCCTCGCTCCCACTCCTTCCAGAAGCCTCTGTGGTAACTGAGTGGCTTTTCACAGGCACAGAACTGAATTCCTCCAGTGAGTAATCTCTTCTTAAAATGCCTGTACGTTTTTCAGTGGTTAGCCAGCTTGACAGCACCTAGCTTGGAATTGACTGAAACACTCCTGGCAGCATTTATTCAGTTCCCTGACACGGAGTTTCATCCTGGACTAGCACAGGCAGCCCACAGAATACAGCATGTCCGTCTCTGCTGGGTGGGGGAAGGCAAGCTGCCTGTCCTAAGCCAAATCGCTGAGTCTGTGTGTGGCCTGCCTGTCTGTCCTCACCAGTCATCAAGAAGGTAGGCAGGGTTAGTGGCATGGATTCCCTGTAAGGTCATTGTCTTTTCAGCTGAAGACTCAATGTCCTCTGTGGAATCAAAGCAGCTTCAAAAGATGTATTGCAATAGACTTTTTAGAAAGCCCATAAAAAACCCCTGGATGTAAAGAAATGAGGCATAAAAACTTGAGTGTTTGGAAGTCAAGCTGAAAATTGTAGCAGCTAGCTTCTGTTTCCATTTATTAAATGGGAATGTAACCTAACAGTTACACCTAGCTAGAGGCTGGAAGCTACTGATATTTTGTATTATTTTTTTTCCAGTCTTTTTAAAAATTTTATTATCCTGGGGGTATGGGGATATCTGAGACCAACTTGCAGGAGATGGTTCTCTCCTTCCACTGGGCTTGGCAGCAAATGCCTTTACTGGCTGAGCCACCGGCCAGTCCACCCTTTACATTCTTAAGCTTTAAAAACATACACCGTAGCACTCAGAAAGCAAAGTGTTGCCCTTTGCCCTCCTACAGTGCTGTAGACCCAAATAAGATCCAAGGTTTGCCTTTGTCTGGAGGGATTGGAGTGGACTATGGGCCTGACCTGAGGAAACTTTGATCAGGTCTGGTTGAATGTGCAGTGTACAGGGCAGAGCCGCTTTGTCCTTTTAATGTACACGTTTTTCTAGAAATGGAGCCCCAGAGTAAGATAGTACACATTGGCGGTCCATTCTGAGTGCCGTGCGTGCTCCTTCCCTGCCTGTTGTTTTCATTTTCCTCTCATGAACCTTGCTACCCTGGCTTCAGCACAGAGGCTGTAAAGGAAGATGGAGAGCCAAGTTACCTCAGAATGATCACTATCGGTAACATTCACGGGTGGTTCACTTATCATTCCTGACTGCACAGACATGGCAGCCGCTCGGAAGCGTCCGCAGGTGTAGCATGGTGATACATATTACATCGTGCCACAATGGATTTATGTATTCTGTAACAAAAGAAAAGTGTAATGAAAAAATACAGAAGGTAATCCTTTATTCCTCCACTACACAATTTATCAGTAATGCCTGCGGATGATAAGTGCCAGGGATTTCCTCTGCTCGCTTTAACCTTGTCACCCAGGTACGTTTTGGTAAAATGACAGAAAAACACAGACTGGGGATTTTCCTCTGCTTAAAAATCTTTTTAGAGGACCCTTTTAATTTATGGAAGTTAGTCCAAATATAAGCCTTCCTTTTGAGCTTTTAGTTTGCCTTTTGCTGCAAAAGATGAACATGCTATCAGTTGACCACAGATCAGGAAGGAGTATAAACAACTTACAAACAGTCTCAAATCTACTTCTAGGTCAGGGAGAACCCAGTGGGTAGAAGTTCAGAAAGTCTGGCCAGTACTAGTTTGTGAATACCCAAGAACTCGTGTTCCCATTTGGCCCTGCTCATTCATCGCCCAACATATTGTCACAGATGGAGCACATACTGACTTCTGAGGAGAGAGCCCAGGAAAGCAAAGCCAAGTGTGGTTGATTGGCATTTGTTCCAAACACACACTGGCCTAGTGCCAGAGTAAATACCCCCAAGTTTTTAAATGCACAAGGCACTTTCCCTATCAGTATTCTTGCCAAAGTATCACTTACTGCATCCCTACGTAGAATTTTTTAAGAGCAATTTCTTATTTTGCTTTGATCAGTAAAATAAACTTTTTAAAGATTTTTCTGGGATGGGCTCCAGCTTTGAGGTAAAGAATGGCCAGGGCTCAGGCATGATTCAGTAACAGAGTGTTCAGTAAAATTAGCTTGACAGTTCTCAGGCCTGCTGTTCAATAACAAGAACTTCACCAAGTTAAAATGGATGATTGTGCTGGCCAGACCAGCATCAGCTTTTGCTTTTTAACAAATGGAACGTCAAGAATAAACAGCCGTATGGAGAGGAGTGCTGTGGAGATGTCTCTGTATTAGAGAAGCAAATTGGGTCCTTGGTTTTGAGATCAGCCCCCCAACTCCTGTGGAGAACCAGCCACCTGGATGGGTCTAACCTGGGCTTCAAGCCCTTTCCAGCCTGTCCTTCCATTGGGAAGCGTCTCCAGGACTTGGCTTTTCTTTTCATATTTCTTGTCAATGTGAAGTTCTGCCATGGTTTTTGGCCGTGTTCCCCTTTGAGATTCTTACAGGAAAATGGGAATGTAACCAAATTCCTTGTAGCAATTCCCATGTTCCATAGTTGGAAACTTGGGTTCCGTTTGTTACATGAGCTACTTGGAATTGGCCCGTTTTGTTCAGTGCCCAAGCGTAGTAGGTAGTATTTGTGATACTTGCTAGTGCAATTAGCAGACTAAGTAGCATTTGATCTCATCCAGGAGATAGGCTGTTGTCCTTTAGGATACCTGTTTCTTGTTCCTTAATTGTTTTTTCCTGTCTGCATGAATTCTTCCCTAGCCCAATTTGACTAGAGGTTCACAAATACTATTAGTGTCTGTCATGCAGTTATTTTTGATTCAATTAATATTTTTGCTTGTTTTTCTAGAACTAAGTAAATGGTACCATTTCTACAGAAGTATACACAGGCTATATATTAAAAGATAGATGGATAGATAAGTATTTTACTAGATTGTTAGAGCCTTTCCTTTTCTCTGTATTGGCAGCAGAGTTCCTTTCTCCTTATCCCCGTGTGGGGTACCATGAGCTTATTATGACAGAAATATCTGCCTACAGTGACATCTACTGACATAAGCCAAGTTTGTCCATTGTCAGTCTTTGCTGCAGGATTTGACTTGGGCCAACACTATACTATAATTGATCCACACAGACCAGTTATGTTCAGGCAGAGAAAAATTAGAACAACTGTCCTATCCCTGACCTTAGTTTCATTTGGCTCTACTTGAATTACAATGTCCCCAAATGTATATTAGAAGATTTTTTTTCAATCTATTCTTAAGCAGCTAGCATTTTGACATACACTTCCTTTAAAGCTTTCTGAAACAGTGAAAATTAAGTGATATCACTGTGGTTGAATCATGATGATGATTTCACATTTGTCTTTTCCTACAGAAATGCTGCTCATGGATTCTCCTTAATTCAGGTGGACAACACAAAGGTTACCATGAAGGAAATTTTACTAAAGGCAGTGAAGCGAAGAAAAGGATCCCAGAAAATTTCAGGTGGGGATTAAATCTGATAACTCAGGCTAAGCCTTTGTTAAAAGACGTGCATGCATGCATGCATGGGTACGTGTTTATTGGCTGCACTGTTTTGGATATCATTTCTAAAAGGTTGGTTAACAAGTTTAAAACAAAAGTGATTTTTAAGTTTCTGATTTTTAGAAGGTACTGGGTCAGTGCATATGTGAGAAGAATATGTTCATATGAGTTTTAGATGTTCCATCATTAATAATTTGTGGTAAAAGAGCTACTTGTGTTAACCATTAGTTCATGTAAAGCTATCTTAAATTCCAAATTAAGGAGCTGGAGGAGTAGCTCAGTGCAGTGTTTTCCTAGCATGCATGGCCCTAGATTCCCTCCCAAACACGACAACACAAAATAAAATCATTGCTTCCAATTTCACATAATTTTTGTAGGAATATTTTTAATTTTTGCTAGTGCTTAGAATATGAGAAAAGGGAAAAACTTCTCCACATTTTTATTAAAAGAAGGCAACCTTAAGGTGATTTTTAAAAGATAAATCATTTGATATGCACACAGATAGCTGTTAATCTTTAGTTCCCCATTCCCCAACTTTATATAAGAAATAGGCTTATGCTGTTAGCTATATTTATAGGATATAGGACAAAAATATAGCCAGTTTTGAGAAATAGCTCAAAGGTTTGTCATGTCACAGACCACTTTAATATAAATCAATCTGTATATGACAAGTCAAGTATCTCAGTTTTGTAAGTAAAAGGACTTCTTAAACACCTTTGATTTTTTTTTTTTTAACCTTTTAGAAAGGAAAAAAGGAATTGCTCAGACTGAAGAAAATAGTTTTGTGCTCTTTTTAAAGGGAGGCATATAATCTGTTCCAGATTTAATTAGCTATCTTCAGATGAAAGCTGAAGTTTTAATAAAAGTTAGAAGAGATAACACAGTGAAGGACACGGATGAGCTGTCTCAAGGCCATATTCCAGGGGAACGATAAGAGCTGTAAAAAATGGCAGAGGAGAGCAATTGAATGGAGCAGTGAAAATCTGATTCTCATAAAAGAGAGAGAGAGAGAGAGATGCTGGTAGGGGTGGTTGTAGATGAGACCTGCTAGCGTCTGCAAGCAATTTGGATGCTTGCCAGGAGTCATTGTTCACCCTCGGCTGTGGCGGCTCCGTCCAGATGTGCCAACTGCACGTTTCGGCTTTTGCCAGCTGACTGCGCCGTTTGATAACCAGCTCTCTGGATGCCCATCACTGGCCGCAGAGATAGAATTAAATGATGATGATCTTCCCACAAGTTGGGAGAGGAAACAATGCATATAAATCTTGATTTCATCTCAGCGTGAGAAGTCTTTATCCATCATCACTCATAATGAACAAGTCGTTAGCTGGGATGAATGGTATTCCGGTTTTTCCAAACACCTCTTTTGTTCATTTTTTGGGTGACTTTTATCTATTGCACGAGGGTCAAACCTCTTTGCATTTAGGGAATGATTGAAGAGGCATAGCCTCTCCTTCCCAGGAGAGAGTAGATGTTTGGGGGTTCCAGGTGCCAATCTAATAGATTTTAAATAGCTTCAGATACTCAGAAATATTTAATAAACATTTACTCTTTAGAATCTGAATTCTTTTCTCTTGCCTTATCTCTATTTATTTTTGCATAATAGTGTGCTTTGCTATCTATTTCTAAGAATACATTATTCTAAGTTTTCTAAGAAGGAGATGTTATTTTAGCCTTCTCAATAAAAATTCTGCTGTCACTGATTATTTTATTTACTAACTTAATTTTTGTCCATGAAACCTCTATGAACTTAGGTATATAGCTGAGCCAGTGTCTTTTGTCTCCAGCCATGTCTGTCCAATCCCCAGAGTCCACATTTATCATATATACATTTATTTATATTCACCTTTGTGTATACTCCTGGCCATTCCCATCAGAATCTTTGCCAGATCCTTGGCAAAAGTTTAGGACTTGTTATTTAAAAAAAAAAAAAAAAAAAGCTCTGCATTATTTATTCCTCTTCATACTAGTGAAGCCAATTGAGATTGATACATTTACATAAATTACTGTCCATTTTCTTAGTCCAAAAAGCTTTTTGTAAATAAGCTCTTTCAATTGCTTTAAAAGTCTGGTCTTATGAAATAGAAGGATCTCCATTTTGGCAGATTCATTTAAGGTCAGCATGGAATAGGCAAGATTCAGTTTATGATTTTGAACTTTGTATTGAGGAATAGGCTTCTTTTGGAGGGTGTAATGAAAAGAAGAAAATGCTTTTTAACAGAGAGGGAAGCACAAGTACATTTACTTAAGAAATGGTGCTCATAGTTAACTGTGAGAGACTTATCACCTGCCCATTAGGACAAGGGGACATGTTTATGAACTTGTGGGAAATGATGTGAGGTTAGAAACCCTCACCCTGTACTTCCTATGCTTCTGGCACAATGCCCTGCTGGTCTTTGTAGGTAAGTGTTAGTTGTGCCCTGCAGCCGCTGTGTGTTCAGCCTCTCCTCAGACAGCTTTGAATGGGATGGAGAGCAAACCCCCACTTGTCTCTTTGCTGCTGCTGTTTAATTCAGATGAGAAGAGAGGGAATACGCAACGAAAAGTACCACGAGAAGTGGATAATTCCCATCCTGTTTGTTCATTTGAAGATAGTTATACCAGAACAAGACATCAGAAATCTTTTGATGACTGATGGCACTTCTTTCCTTACATAGGAAACTTTAACTTTTCTCAACCTGACTATTCAGCTCTTCATTTCACAGTAGCAATAAATGGAGAAGTTGAAATATCATATTATTACAATCAAATTATGGACTTAATGATGTCCTAATACTTAATACTCTTGTCCTTCTCTCTACACTCCCTCAGTTTTCATTTGTAAAAAAAAGTGGTGTTTAACCAGAAAATCTTCTTTGTTTAAGAAATAGCTTTGTCAGTGGAGTCCTGGCTTAAAATTATTTTTTGCTTTTAGGATAGAATATCATCACCACCACTTGTAACTAATCTAAAATTCTGACTTGCATTGTTTCTAATTGTTTCATCAAATCATAACTATTTATGAGCATTGCAAAGCTTTTTCCTATTAATATTCATGCACTTAGCTGTAAAAGTCTTTTCACGGTGTGTTCCAGTCAGATCTGTTAAAGTGCATTTTTAAGACCTATTTTTAAATGTTTCTTTCAAAGTTTCTAACTTGTTATTTTATTACTGACCTCCTTGACACTTGGAATCTACTTGCAGAAAGAAAATAGGAAAATGGATCCTCCAGTTTTTAGAAGAATTAGACCAAACCTTTTAACTAAGTTTAACGATTGGGAGATGGGTTTTCAACTTAGTGAAAATAGCCTGTCTGATCCCTTGATTTAACCAGTAAAATATACCACCCTGTCATTCAGTAGTTAAATAAATACCTTAGTTCATCAATGTCTCCTCTTGTCCAGACTATCCTCATAGTCAGTGATCTTCTGGGCACAGTATTAGGCATGCTAGGATACTATTGAGAAACAGGAAGACACTGGCAAGGAAGGAATTACAGGTGGCTCTTGATCTACAAAAGAACCCTTTGAGGTCAGATTTACCAAACAGAATTAAGTTCAACATACCTCAGATTCTGTATTCATTCTTATTTTGAGGTAGAGATGTTTTTCTGTGATACCTGCCGAAAGATGGAATATGCTAATTTTTCCTTACCCCTAACCATTCTTACCTTTTGAAGTGAAGGATAGATGTTTATTAGCTAGAATATCCATTTTACAATACTAACTGGCCTTGTGACATTCATTCCTGCTTGACTATTATAAAATTGCCTCTAGATCTTGAGAGTGACCTCTCGGGTATCTCTGTTGACAGCCACGAAACTACAGAAGTTTACTGTGTTTCACTGATGGCTTCTCATGTTCCCTAAAGATCTTTCAAGGCAAGATGGGGCTGGAGTGAACACAGACCAGGTCTGGAGTTCTGGTTTGACAGACGATGATGCATCATTGGATTCTTTGGTTGTCCATTAAAAAATTTTGTAAGATCTACAGCTTTATGCAAAATGTAGGGATGGGTGTATTGTGTGTACATCTACTTATCCTGTGTCCCCATTTATTAGGCCTTTGCTCAGTGCAAAGGTCCAAGACCTTTGCTGAGAAGAACCTTTATGATCTAGAGCAAAAGAAAACATTAAGGAGCAGAGAGACAGTAAAAGGCAAGCAGGGCAGCTCACTGCATCACACAGGGAGGAGGCTCAGGGAAATTGACATTTGAATAATGACCTTCACTTTTATACCATGAAGAGTGTGGAGTGGAGAGGGGCACTGCATTCAAAGCAGTGACTTAACATTTATATTTTTAAACTTTTATTGCCATTATTATTACTATTACTCTTGTGTGTATGTATAATAGAGGATATACTTGCCATGGTGCATTATGGAAGGCAGAGGACAACTTTTCAGAGTTGATTCTCTCCTTCCACCTTTATATGAGTTAAAGGCATTGAATTTAAGTCATCAGGCTTGGGTACAAGTGTGTTTATCAGCAGATACATGTCATCAGTCTTGAATTTTTCCCTTGTGTCAAGGCCCCACGTCCTAGTCATTAGCAAGACAACAGCTTTACCTCACCAATATATTGCGAATCCATTCAGCCTCTCCCATCTTCAGTGGGCACACTCTAATCCCTGTCTTCATCCAAACTGTTGACAGAAGCACCCTGTTTTTTTCTTGTTTCTGCTACACAACAGTTGGAAAAAAAACAGATGTAAAAACTGAATCTGATCATAGCTGCTTCCAACCCTTCAGTGACTCACATTTGTATTCACAGTTAAAATCCAAACTTTTTGCCACTGTGAAATACACTGAGGCTCAAAGAGGGAAAGATACACAGACTGTGACACTAAAGAAAAGAATGGAATGAAGTGCAGGGAGGATAGTGACATTCTAATGTTGAGAAAAAGGGGAAAAAAATGCATTGGTAGTTAAGTAGCACCTTTTATAAGGTGCTTCCCCAACTATCTTCTCAACTGTGAGAGAAGCTAGTTACCCAAATTTCTACAGCAAGTAAATGCTGAACCTAAATTAGAGCCCAGGGTTCTTTGACCTCAAAACCATACTCTCTTTATTTGTACCATGTTGCTTATTAGAACCCTATTGGGAGAACAAATTTAAAATTCTGTAAACAGAAATGTTCATTGATTGTGAGATCTAAATGCACTAGGGAAGAGCAGCATTTAAAAGGAACCCTGTGGTGAGTCTGGATATAAAGCCAGGAATTCTTTTTGTAATTGCACAGTTTGTCTGTATTGGTGTCAGTTTTAATGTTTTATGTCTAGCTTTCTTAAAGCAACATACACCTGGCCTGAACTGCCCTATTAAAAAGAGAAAACAAATCCTAGGGAATGTGGCTCTGTGGTAGAGCGCTGACTTAGTATGTGTAACTCCCTGTGGACCCCCAGCACTGCAAGGTGATGGGGCACACCAGGAATCAAGGGCCTGAAATGCTCTGTGGAGAGCTTACAGATGCTCAAGTAAGTGCAGAAATCTTTGGCTATAGGGTTGAGCAGAGTCCTGCTTCATGTGCAGTTGTAGACAGGAGACCCTTTTCTTCTGAACATAAAGCTTACAAGCCAGGGACACAGATGTGTGGGTTCCTCGTGCTATAGCAGGTACTGCTAGGAAGAAAGGGAAAATATGCCTTTTCAGTGTACTTGCTTGTTTTCAAAAAGGCAGTAATTTCTGCAGACAGTTGCTCTTCCTTATGAAAGCATAAATAATCGTGCTGATGCCACTCTTGTGTGGGAGCTGAGTAAGAAATAAAGACCTGATACTCAGCATCCACTGACCCAGTGGGAAAATGAGCCAGTGAGTTAGGGCTGCTAATGTGTTTCCATGTGGAACTCAGAAGTGCCCCAGGCAAGAAGCTCCGAGTTAAATATTCCTACTTGCCACCTCTTTCTGCCTCTGTATCTCGTTCATCTCACCTGAGCCTCCCTCTGTCGGCAGTGCTGTGAGGCTCCTGATGAATCTTCTTGAGTATAGAGCAGAGCACGTTGAAGATGGCATTGCAGTCAACTATTTTATCCCGAAAGCCTGGAAATTTAGAGAATTTATGTCAAGCAAAAATCTTTTGGAACCACTTTAGAGACCCAATTATTTTAGAAGGGTGTTATGAGCTCTCACAACTGCCACATCAGAAAAACTTGAAATATATCATTCGCCCAAACTACATTTGACCAGCACTTACTCTTCCTGCTAGTCGCTAATCTTTCAGAAGTTCCTTTTCCATTACAAAATCTATTCATTCACTTCGTCAGGGCCAGTCACAGCATGGATTAGATTAATGAAAAAGCAAGATGAAAGGAAGAGAAAAGACGTATATTCTGAGACTGTGTGGTGGTGCAGGAGGCACACACAGCTCAGAGAGGTAAAGGGCTCCTTCCCACGTTCACTGGGGACTAAAGCTCAAGTACCCCTGATTAATATTTGCTAATATTAATATTTGCTACTGCATTAAATCTACATGTTGATTATAAGCTGCCTCCTAACTTTAGAGACATTTAAAAAAAGGATATCTTTGAAATTAATGAATCATTACAACTGCATGCGTATGATCACTGCCTTCTCTCTGGGCCTCACTCACTTCCCAGCTCTAACATGGAGAGGGTGAGTGAAGATTCATCCAGACAACGTATGATCATATTCTTTGTGTGACTCTGTGATGTTGTCAGATGCTGCCTCTGTGCCAGTATTACACTGAAAAAGAGATGCTAAAATATGGTAAATCCATGAACAGGGGCTCTAAGTCTCTAAAGCAGCACAGCTAAGACTACTGGGTGGAGCAGGGGGTGTAGAAGAGATGATCTATAGTGATTTCTTTGACAGCTTTTTGAAGATTAATTAGAACTTTGCTAAATGACTAAATGGGAGATTCCAGCAGAAAGACAGCATATTTTGAGTTGTAGTCACAGAACATAGACATTGAATAGTAGGACAGCAGGAAGGGGCTACTAAGGCTAGCCCAGAGCCAAATCAGGCCAGGTCAGGCTGATAGTATACGAAAATTGGAAAAGGTGCACTCATTTACTAAGGCTTAAGGTGTAGCAAGCAGGCTGCAACTAAACACTAAGAATTTTGTAAATAATAGTTTTGATTTTGAAGAAACTTGCTGATTTGATGGGGAAGCAAGCAAATAAACAGGCAGTTACAGATACCACGAATATAATAAATGGAAGTAAATACAGGACCACAGTATGCATGGGCGAGGTAGCCTTGGTCTCAGTTTTAGAAAAATCAAGGAAAATTGTTCTGAGCACCTCAAGTGGCTTGGTCTAGAAGATGAATAGAAAAGGGTCAGGAGGTCTGGGATTGAACATTCAGGCTGAACCAAGGAAAGCAGAGCCTGGTGTTTTCCAGATTCTATGTGGGATTTAAAAGGAATCCGAAGAGTTAAAACTTGATGAAATGCTGAAGTGTTCCTTAGAGCCAGTTATGTTTGTCAAACATGTTGAATGTGAGCTTTGTTTTACCAATGGGAAGGAGGTATTGAAGCCAGGTCCTTTTCAGATGCTTGCCACATGCACTGTACAAATGGCTAGAAGCCATAGAGCATGAGACAAAATACTGGTTCAGAGCTCCCAAGGAAGCTGTCCGGCAGGTTGGTAGTACCCTGGACTCAGGTATGAAAGGTTCTGTGTTCATGAAGAGGGGAATAGGGGTGGAGAGATGGCTAAGGGGTTAAGACTGTCTCACCAGCAGAAGGCCCTAAGTTCTGATCCCACATTAAAAAAAAAAAAAAAAAAAAAAAAAACACTAGGCAGAAACAGCAATGGCCTGCACTTCCAATCCTGGTGGGCAGAGCCTGGGAAATCCCAGAGTGAAGTAAAACGGAGATAGAAACAATCCAGGATGATTCCCAAAGTCATCCTTGGGCTTCTACAGGCACACACAGCGCTCTCTGGTAAGAGAGAGAGAGCACTAAATAAGTAAGTAAAGTTAAGGGGGAATGGACAAGTCAGAGCCTTTTTTCTTTTCTGGAAACGAAGTACAGTCTGAGTTGTAATCTCTTGGAGCTGCAGTCAAAGCTCCTGGAGTTCATCTCAAAAGGCACTGGCAAAAGATGGCCTAATACAAAGGATTCTTTAAAAAATAACTTGGCTGAGAAGCTCAAACATTTTGGATGTATATCCAGCAAAAAGTGTATATTTTACTCTAACTTCCTTTAGTTGTAGATGTTTTGGTTTTTAAATCAATTCACACACACACACAGACACACAATGAGTTTTGTTTGTACATGGTACTCTGCCCTGATTTTTTTTTTTTTTTTGGTCTTGTTTTATTTTGATTTTTGCTTTTTAAACCACTTATCCTCTCAGCATTTGCCAGGGAACCTGCCACATAATGTTAAGTCATAACAGAAGAAAAATTGTGAGTACTATTACACAATGCATATGATTTTGTTTCCTTTTTTCATTCAGAAATATGTCAAGCATTATTCTCTATTAGTGACCATGCCTTTTTATTTTTCTAGTTAAATGTATTTAACTTTATTTTAAGTTATTTAGATTATTTTCAAACTTTCAGTAGACAAAGCATGCAGTGAACAATTTTACATGAATATTCATTGCATGTTTGTGTTAGATTTTGAATATGGGATTGCTTATCAAAGGTTTACTTATTTGAAATACTAAGAAAAACAGAATTGCCCTTTAAGAAGCTTCTGTACTTTTCTTAATCACTCTCACAGAGTATAACGCCTTTTTCCCCATCCCTTAACCAACATTGAACATTGTCAGTCTCAAATTTTTGGAAAAATGATGATTAGCAGTTACCTCATTTTAGTGTGTATATCTTTAGTGTAATTAAATGATGTTAAAGTACTTATTAGCCACTTGTCTTTTTTTAAAAGATAATTTGAGGTCATATTTAGGGAGAAAGGGGATTGAAAGAACACGTGCCTTTAGAAAACTATCTTCAAGGTGTTTCCTGTAGTTTGGATCATTCCCGCGGCTGCACGTGTCCTTGTGCACACAGTGCCATGCAGAAGGGGCCTGCCTTCAGGTCAGGCAGCGTCCTTGTTTGCCTGCCAGCCTTTTAATCTTCATGGAACTTTCATTTATGTCTTCAACTGTCTGGTAATTTACCAGAATCTAGCTTGCTTCATTTGAAACCTTCTGTTATTTTCTTGCTTTAATCATCAAAGGTAGTTTTAAAACACAGGTTTTTCAATAAAATTTTTATTTAAAATTTTCTTTTAATTTGATATGTATACTGGTACTCAGAAAATGCATCAAACTCTGAAAATCACAATTGTAGACAAAGTGTCACCCCTTTGCAGGATTGTTTTGGGGAGGCCTATCTAAGAACATATCTGGCAGCATTATGAACAACACTGGCACCAAGGACAACTGTAGGGGGCTAATGGGGACCCTGCATCATTCCTTGCCATGTGCCTGGTGAGTAAACTGCTAGAAGTTTCTGGGAACGGCAGCAAGTGGGGAAAAGGCTGCAACCAAACAATCAGTGTCACAAAGTGGGGATGACTAATTTGCCAAGGAGGCCATTGAGACAGATGTTTAATTAGCTGAAGTCAGAGTGGATAAATTGGGAGAGTACTGCCTATGCAGAGAGGCACCTTTTCCCTCATCTCTCATTTAGCATTTTTTTTCCCTCCTCATCGTAATCTTTGTGAAAGCAGTGTCTTTAGATTGGGGGTAGGTATAGAGAAAGCAAGGTAGCAACTCCTGTTTGATGTGGCTACAGAAAGCTTGCTATATTTCAGTTGGTTTTTATTTAACCTTTATAAAAGACCCAGTGAGATAGATTTATGTTTTGTGGTTGAGGGGACAAGAGGAAGAGCCATGTATGTGCTGTGGATAAGTATTGCTCATGAACAATGCAGATGACATTTGGTTTTTAAGTTCTATATGATTTTTCCCTGCAACATAGCTTAAATGTAAGCCTGATGAGAGATCTTTTCCAGACTAAAAGTCATAGTCTGTATATTAACAGAGAATCTTCACAGGAGATGGTACTATCAAATGGCATTAGTAAAATTTATGCATATCAGAAGCAAAAAGAGAACCTTAAACAGTGAATTCTTTTAATTGCTAAGTATAGGGAAATGCAATTATGTCTGTTTAAAAATATAGATAAGTAAATATGTGATAAAACAAATATAGTAAGATGTTAATTATAGGATCTAGGTGGTTGGTACATGGGTTTTCAACAAACAGTTCTCAATTTTTCCATGGTATAAAAATGCTCACAAAAAAAATAGGAAAGAAATTTAAAATACTGCTGGTGTTAATATGAATTTATGAAATCACAAGCCTATATCCTTATGACATAGAAATCTCTGGTCTTCTTTTTATAGGTATTTTATTTTTCATTACATAATATGTTTAAAAAATCATATTCAGGGTCATGAATCTTTCATTGACGTGGTTTTAAGTAACATAAAATTGATTATTGTTACTGGTTATTAATATACTGGCAAAACTTTTTCCATTACATTTTAGTCATAAAAACAAATACAAATATTTGAAATGGGTGTTATTTTATTTTATGGACGATAACTAAACTCAGAGAGACTACAGACTTTCCATAATGATACTGCCGTAAGCTAAGGGCCTGGGACTCACACTCATCTGTCCCCTCCTATCCTGCTTACTACTTCATAGTACTTCCTTCCAGGCCTGCAGCTCAACCACGTGCCTCATTTGGGATGGCAGCATGGACATAGTAGAGGCTTTGGGACCAGGGCAACCCCTGGTGTGCCTAAGTCCTCAGTCCAGCCACACCCTCCACAAGCTGTGAAATGAGGCAAGTCATTAACTCTTTCCAACCTCAGTTATCTTTTTCAGAAAAAGAATATATCAATATCCACTCCCACCCCCAGGGTTCTAGAACTGTCGTTTGGGTTGGGAACATGTAAAAACACTTAGTGCATAGAGAGCATTTGGTGACTCCACTTATTGTCATCTGTGTTGTCAACACCACATCACACATGCCATAAGATTTGTCTTTCTCTTTAGGATTTGGTTTGTTTCCTTTTCAACCAAGTGATTTGGCCTTTACATATATTTTTTATTGGCAGTATATTAAAACTATGGAAAACTTCTCCCCAGTGGTAGAACAAGTTCTTCGTGCTTGAATTTGAATCTCCTGGAATCACCTTTACTTTAAACAGGAAAAAACCTGATCTAGAGTCAATTGTTTGTTTTGTTTGTCTTTTTATTTACTTGTTTGTTTTTTACTCACAAGGAAATTCATGTCCTGTGTATAGGGTACTACAGTAATCTGAAGCTTTCTTATCATATAGTTTATATTAGCAAACTTAACTTCATGTATCAGAGATTCTAGAGACAAGTCAGCAGAGTATAATTGCCTACCAAACTTATTTCCAAGTGATTTTTGCAACACCTCCCAGAGCCTGTTGCTGCTTCTCAGGAGACATTTAAAAGATGAAATGTATTGAAGGATGGAGATGACACTGAAGACAGTGAATAAAATTATAGGAAGCTGAGAGTGCGTCCTTTGGGTCTCTCCCTTCTCCAAATAGTCCTGTGTTGATCCTTCCTAGAAGGAAAGCTCTTCCTCTGCCACAACCAGCCTTAGCTATTTTTTATGAAGAGTGCTTGACAAGAGGTAACACACCCCAGCAGACTTCTCCAAGACTAAGCAGGCAGGTCACTCCTGTTCTGCTGCAGGTAGAAGCCTGACACTGGAGCTGTTTTCCCCCATGATCAAGTTAGAAAGCAGGTTTACAACCACGGTACTATGCATAGTTTTCCCTTTCTGAGCCAACTACAAATAGTGACACTTTCTGCTGTATACATCTTTAATTGCTTTTCAGTACATTAATAAAAAAGAAGTTATAATCCTAGTACAGGGAGGCAGGGAAGCAGGAGGATCAGAAGGTCAAGTGCAGGTTCAGCTACATAGCAAATTCAAGTTCAGGCTAAGCTTATCTGTCTCAAAAAATGGAAAGTGAGATCCAACAAGATGGCTCAGCACATAAAGATATCTGCTCGAAAACCTGGTGCCTTGAGTTCCATCTACAGAAGCCCACATAGTAGAAGATAATAACCTGCTTCCAAAAGTTGTATTCTGACCTTCACTTGTGCTCCATATCACATGAACACACAACACACTCTCAAGTAAGAGTGAATGAAAATATCCTTCAAGTATTTTTAAAAGGAAGAAGAAATTAGCTAGTACATAATAATATTTTTTTACCTGTATTATATTGCCCGAAGCATCCAGAGAGAGAGAACAACGAAATTAGACCAGTGACATTAGTATAGCACCTGGAGGTTTAGGCCTGGAAGAGTTGGAAGATGTCAATACCTGCCTCCCTAGCTCATTAGCTACCGATCTCAGGATGACAGTCCTCTCTCTAGGTGTATGGCTGCCACATGCCAGCAAACCGTGAAATGTGTTTAAAGTCCAAGTATGCAAGATCTGAGGGGGTCTGTTGAACTCTCTGGTCTTCCCGAAGACTGTTGGCATAGAATCCTACAACTACCATGGCAAAGCTTGCTTCCCCCAACCCTCACATTTAATAGAACAGTGTGAGTTAGAAGTTTTGTTTTTAAAACTCAGGCCAAGTTAACATGACTCAGTAGGTAAGATTTCAGTGTGTAGTGTACAAACCTGGTGAACTGAGTTCAGTCCATGGAGCCAGCATGGTGGAAAGAAATAACTGAATCACATGTTGTTTCCTGACTCCATATGCATGCTGTAGCATGTTTTCTTTCACTCCCCCCCACTCAATAAGTGATAAATAAAATACTTAAAAAAAAAAAACCTGAGGTTCAGACAGACTTCTCAAGCACTGTGTATTAGTTAGCAACAGCATTCAGAAAGGATTTATGCCATCTCTGTAGTGTTCCAGATAGCAGGTAAGAATGACAGTTGCCTGCTCTCTCTGCTCATGCTTTAGTGTGGGAGATGGAAGTAAAAGATAAAATAGCAAGATACAGTACAGTGGTTTTTTGCTTGCAGCCTTTGCAATCCCTTCCGTGTTTAACAGAATGGATTTCCTTGAGTTCCCAGGTTTGTGGATTCCCCTGCCAAAGGCGTGTCCCCAGTCTTTCCTTGCTTGCATGTGACTCCTATCCTGCCCACGGGTCTTGACTTCATGGAGAAGCAGACAAGGCTATAAGCACTGGACAGACTTTTAGGCAGTAGCTCAGCAATGGTCAGAAAGAGGGACAGGTCCTTCTTTTCCTTGGGGGCTTCTAGGGAGAAGAGTCTTCCTCAGAGGCCCTGGGCTCATCAGTGGTGATATGATCTTGCCAGAAGTTGGTAAGTACCTAACCAAAAAAAAAAAAAAAAAAGATGAGAGGCCTCTTTTCCCTTGGGAGATAGATGTTGAGCTTTAGTTAAATGAATTGTATATCAAGAAGGCTCCTTTTGAACACGTACAGGTTCCTTTTGGTTTGTCTGCGCCCCTTCTGGCCCAGAGCTGGTGGTGACACACTTCAGAAAATAAACTACCAAGCAGTGAAAACCATCCCACAACCTGTAGCCTCTTCACTGCCTGGCCAACACTTTTTGCTTAGTTGCAATTGATTGCATTTTGATTGTGAGAGACCAAATTTTCTTAGAGAATTAAATCATCAAATGAACAGTTAAATGTCTTAAAGTTGAAAGGCAAAACAAATCATTTGAAATCAACATTGCCATCCAGAGGGTGGGTGTGTGTGTGTGTGTGTGTGTGTGTGTGTGTGTGTGTGTGTAAGAGGCAGAAGGAGGATGATAGCCTTACTCTCCTCATGTCCACCATGGAAGTTCATAGATTTATCTGATCGGATTAAAAACTTTTTTTAAATCACTAGATGAAGTGTTAATAAAAAATGCAAAGTGAGTGAAAACAACCAAAAAAACATACAGGAATTGCCAATACGGAGAACTCAGGAAGAGGCTTTGGGTCACTATGGTTCCCCCTAGGACATAGAATATGGTTTACTTTGAAATGTATGTGATACTTTGGTGAAAATTCTAAAATTATCTTTACTTTGTAAAGAAAGCAGCTCACTTTCAAATTCTACAGCTTAAAAATGTTTCTCTTTTCTTCCCTTATGTAGACTTGCTTTATCTCTCTTAAAAACTAGAATCCATTTCATCATGTTAGGTGTCAGATTTCCCTGAAAAAATGGTTAAAGAATTGCTTCCCATTGTAAATATTTCCAAACTTCATGAAACCAAATGTTATATGAATAGAGCCATCAGATTGTGATTCAGGCAACATTTTGTCTCTGTGACCTGTGTTTTCCGTAGGTAAAAGCATAAGCTATTAGCTGAATATTCTGTTCCATTCTAAGAATGACTTATATTTGTAATATAAGTGAAAACAGATGTTTTTCTCTAACAGTAGAGTCCCAAACAGCTGTTACATGTACATTTTGACATTCTTTTTCCCCCCTTTCAAACTGGTACAAAAATTAATTCACTGGGCCTTCTAAGTTTACCATATAACTTCCGTGGAGAGGTAAAGAAGAGGTCACAGAAAGACGATTACTCTAAAACGAAACTGTCCTCAAGTGCTTGAGCTTACTAGGATGAAAAGTCTGTGGCAGCGCTGCAGTGCGAGCACTGCCGCAGTCTTTCCTGGGAGCCTGAGCCTCAGTAGACAGCTGCTATTTCCTGGGGCTGAAGAGATCTAGAGCACGGTCATGTCTCCCGGGAGACCGACATCTTGCTGCCTTCTCTGCAGCTTGAGCATGTGTGAAGGAAGAGAGGGTTCTCTGCTGGTATAAGGCTAGCCTGCCCACTGAGTCACCTTGGTCAGGCCAGGCTAGTGACTGGCGGTTAATTGGTTCTTAATTGTGGATAGTAAGACCTGGGTTTTAGGAAAGTCTGCCTAGGTCAACTTCTGCTAGCTCTATAGTAAGTTTCTTAGCCTGTTTGGACTTCATTTCTTCATTTATGAGGGAAAATATTATCTTCCTCATAGCACCTTTGTGTGAATCAAGTAGAGACTCACACAAAGCACCAGTATCTAGCAAATACCCCATGTTACTTATTAAGTGCAAGTACCCTTCACTTTCAGCTGAGACCTAGTGCCACTCACAGTTTTGTGCTGCAACACTTTGTTTTTTATGTCTGTAGCTGCTTTGGGGCGTAGTTCAATGGGGCCTCTAGCTGCTGTCTGCCCAGCTGCTCATTTGAACTTTCTCAGGTTCTGAGGTGCCTTATCAGAGCAGCAGAGCAGCAGCAGAACACAGGGGTACACTTGTAGGCCTGACCTGGGCATTCCTTTAGAGTGCCCTCCATCTGCATGGGATATGCACGAGAGTTAAAAAACGGGAGAAACTTTCTGTCATAAATTTTTCTTTGCAGCAGGACTTCCTTCTCAGGGAACATCTGACAGTAACCAAGAAGAGATGCTGATTGGCCTGGGAGTCAGCTGTAGGAGACAAACTCAGCAGTGAAAGCTGCTGGATTTACTGTTATTAGTGAGGCAAATGGAAAGCCAGCAGGCCAGCCAGCTCCTAGATAATACATAAAACCAGAAAGAAAACTCCAAGAAAGGAAAATGGCTGACAGCCATGACCTGTCTGCCATTTTTTCCTTTGCTCTTACCTTTTTGTTTGTAGCACAGAGAAAAGTATATTTTATCTTCTTGGTTGTATCACTGTTGGTTTAAAATAAAATATTAGGGCTGGAGAGGTGGCTCAGGGGTTAAGCCTCCGCCTTGCAGGCGGAGGTTCCTGAGTTCGGATCCCAGATCCCACGTATAGACGCCAGGCGGAAGCGGGGGCGACCTGCGCTTCTGGTCCTGGTAAGGCGGAGCCTGTGAATCCCAGGGCAGAAGGAGGTGGAGGCATCCATGGTGGTTCGCGAGTTCGTCCGTGGTTCTACACATACACGGGCACACACACGCGCGGGCACATACACACGCACATGCGCACAGTTGAATAAATAATAATAATAAAAAAAATTAAAAAAAAATAAAATAAAATATTAAAAAGCAGTGACATAGTAATAAACAGTTGCTTTTCATAGAGCTCTGTGTGCCAGGCTAAGTTTTTCATGTGTTTAACTACCTCGTTATTCTGTACAGTAACCCAGTGAGTCAGAGACTTTAACCCTAGCTTAGAGCTAAGGAAACCATGCTGAGAACACTGGGTATTTTCTCTGGGTCTTAAAGATTGGAGGAATTGGGATTTGTACCCTAATGGAAGGTAATAGACAGAGTTCTGCCAGCCTGTCAAGGAAGAACACAACAGGGTCTTGGCAATATAAAAAATACCTTGGGGTCTCAGGTCCTGACTAGAAACAAGCCCCAAATTGGTATATGACTGTTGGAAGGAAGTTGGGACAGGCTTTCAAAAAGAGGCCTGCTGGCAGGTGAAGTTGATGTTTAGAGGGTCTCTCCCTCCAGCAGGGAACCAATATAGAAAGGATCACAAAAACTGAGAGGGAATACATATCCTCTCACCACAGATATTCAGCATCTGGTTACAACTGACCACAGCGACACATGCTGATAGCAGAGTTGGGCCACAAAGGCAAGAGATGAGCAAAAATCCCACTTGTAGAATCATCTCAAGGGAAAAAAATGCCTTTAAAAATACTTTTTAGAGATCAAGTACTATAATTTTTCTCATGAAGTCCATATAGTTAGCTTCTTTCCCCTAGCATTAGAACAAATGAAAACTAGAAATGTATAATTTTAATGGTAAAATCAAACAGCCAAAAGGATGCTCATGTTATAAAATGAACTGGAAAACTGAGACAGGACCATTTGTCCAGTTTTGGTTCAATTAGTCATAGTTGTCATTTACCAAGTTGCAGCATTACAAAAAGAAAAGACTCTGCTTCGTGGTCATACTTTTGGGGCTCTGTAGGTCACTGATAGCAAGGGGAATTCTGCTTTCCATTGTTCTCTGTTTGGGCCACCCTCTCTCTTTTTCTTCATTTCTAACTAGCAGGTACACATAATTCACATAAATATGTAATTTATACACAAGGACATCAGCAGGCATGTGGCATTTGGGGATGGGACAGAGATTCATTTATTCTAATTCAATAAGTTAGAAACTCACAGTGAAAATAAGCATGGATGGGAGACCTGGAGAGTGGGGTGAAAGTCTGCATCAAATTGTCAGGCCAAGAAGTCATGAAAGGACTTTAAGTATGCAAGAGGCAACCTTCAAAGTTTGTCTCCAAAGAGCACCCTCCGAGGCTTGAGTAAGGAATGGGTGGCTAGAGGCCAGAAAGCAGTTAGGAGACCTTACCTCAGCTGGATGATATGCAGAGAAAAGGAGACTTAGCAGATGGGTGGAGTCCACAGGGCCTGGGAGCTGACCACAGGAGGAAGGCTAAGTAGGATTTTAAACTTAAGAGTACCAAGCACATTACCAAGACTCCATAAGCAGAACCAGCCTTCCTTGTGTGTCCGTGTACCTAGTTTGGAGCACAACAGGTGTTTGAAAAACAGCTGAGTTAATTCAGTGTACATATCCATTGTCCTCTTTGGACCATATCATCACAAGAAAAAGACTGGTTTGAGAAGAGAGGTTCTAAATGGGTGTAGTTTGTTGTATAAAATTAGAAGCTAAAAAGCCCTGGGAGTTTCTATTCCTGCACAGCCTTTCATTGTCTGTGACACTTTCCTGGAAGGTTGGCTAAAGCCCCAGAGGACTGTAGCCCACTGCCATTGTCTAAAGGCTTTGACTTTTCCACCTGGCTCCTTGCTTGAGCTGCTCTTAGAACACTGTCCCCAATGCCTGGAACGGTTGTCCTTATTTTCCTAAGCAGGAGACTGGGGTGGGAGGAGGTGCTTCACTCTACCAGTCTCCAGCACAAACAAATCAGACTCCAGGGAATCTTAACAGTCTGGTGGTTGGAAACCGTTGGCCCTGCACTTTTCTTTCCACTGACTGGTCGGAGACATTGCTTTTGTGTAGTGCAGACGGCTGTAGACAGACGCGGTTTCCTTTTTGTTTCTTTCTTTGTTTTTGTCTTAGCTGCTTGTGACTAAATTCACTAATTTCACTGGCTGTCAGGGCTGTGTTAAGGAAAATGGGTTTGAACTGCTGTGGTTTTTGAGTACTGGACTGGATGTCAGAAACCTTTGCCATCACGGGAAATTCTGTCACTCTGGATTTACTATCTGTTCCCCACAGCTGAATTCCTCAGCAGTGTGATTTAGCACCCTGGCTCCCCATCAACCAGTTTTGGCATTTATTTGAATGCATTACCCCACTGGTTTCCATAAACTATTTTACAATTGTTTAAAATAAATGACTGTTTATTTCCACAAAAACCATCTGTACTTCTTTACAGAGCAGCTGATAACTGTATGTAAAATTTGGTACTGTCACAGTGATTTAAGTGAAGGGAAACAGAATGGATTGAAAAATTAGATGATTAAGGATTAGATGCTAAAGATTTCCATCCTCTCACAAGTGATATCTGAATTTGAAGGAAGAAAAATATCTTTTAACAAGTGTCACACCCCTCTTTCTCCTGAGAGAGTGCATTCACCATTCACCCTGCTTGGGCAGTGACAAGTAAGTAGGTTGTGGGCTTTCCTGGTGGTGCTGAAGCCGCCTAGCACACGCTGCTTGTGATGCTGGTGGGAGGCTCCTGCTCATGGCTTCTAGCCTCCTGTCCGTGTGCTCAGGCTGTCTTAAAAATGCAGGGGTGCTACAATGTGCCTCTATTCCAACTCCCATAGGCCTCATACAAGAGCTAATTTGGGCTGCTCCAGAGGTCCAGAGTCTATGGTATCCAGGCAGAATTTTGACCCATCCTAAAGGATTATGCAAGGATGAGACTGAAGAGATGACTCAAGGGTTAAGCCTTTACCTGAGTTCAGATCCTGGATCCCACATAAACACCAGCAGAAATGACAGTGGCCTGCAATTCCAACCCTGGAAGGCAGATCCTGGCAAACCCCAGAGCAAAGCAGTAAGGAGATAGAGCAATCAAGGATGATTCCTGAAATCACCCTTGGGTTTCCATAGTTGGGCCTCCACAGCCACATACAGTGTCCTCTAATACACAGACAGGCACACAAAATAAATAAAGGAAAGGAAGGAAGGAAGGGAAGAAAGAAAGGGTGGGAAGGAAGGGAAAGGGAGGGAGGGAGGGAAGGAGGACAAGAAGAAGTGAAGTAATAGAATAACTATTTTGATTTCAGACTCCAAGGACCAATAGGAACAGTGGCCCAGAGGATTTAAGTCTTATCTCTAGGTTACCATATCAGTAGGGGAGGAAGATGAGGCTGCAGTGATGGGCCTCCAGAGGTTTCAGCTACTGGTGGAGAGTTAGTGACCCCTCTTCTAAAGAAGTAGGAAAAATTAAGTTACAAAAAGGTTAAGTAATTTACCTGGGGTCACAAGGCTGGTAAGTAAGTGGTGGAGCTGGGAATCCAAGCTCAAGCAATATGTATTTCAGATTATCCAGTTTGTCCACCATACTATCCCAGTTTGCATGGCACTCCCTTGAAACACAATACCAAGCTCAAGACAGGGATGGAACTGCCTGCAGTTGTGCATGTAGATAGACTATAGACATACTGCATCTTACCTCCAAGCGGGAACACCTGTTACCACCTCACAGAGCTGCATGAGATCACTCTTTGTTTCCACAATGCCATGTAGAATTCCTGAGAACAGAGGAGCCACGAATGACAGAAACCTGACCCTGAGCCTGCAGTTGGATCCAGCAGCCCCGCTTCATATGCTCTAGTCCTCACCTGCTATTTGGTTCTTTGGCAGCTTTGGAAACCTCTGTGTTCTGCCCTGTGGCTTGCCCCTGCACCCCACAATCTATGATCAAGCCCTCTCCCATTCTGATTACTGTCTTTCAGAGGCTTAAGTATCTCTAGTAGCTACTAGATCACGCGCTTTGAGAGTAAACTAGCTGAAAAGGTTCTTAGATTGCTGAACCTCACCCCCCCCATTTTTCTCTGTGTGTGTGTGTGTGTGTGTGTCTCCATCTCCATGTATGCACACCCGTGCACATGTGTACATGTGTTTGCATGTATATGTGCACATGTATGGGAAGGTCAAAGGTTGATGTTGTAAAGCTCCCTCAATCACTTTTCCACCTTATTCTTTAAGACAGAGTCTCTCAAAAAAAATCCAAGGCTGAATGATACAGCCTTGGTCTCACTAGCAGCTTGCTCTGGGGAGCCTGTCTTTGCCTTCTAAGCCTGAAATTACAGGTAAGACACCAAGTCCATCTGGCCTTTATATTTACATGGTCCTGGAGATCCAAACCCTGGTCATCTTGCTTGTGTGGCAAACTTTAACTGCAGAGCCATCTCTCCAGCCCTTGAACCTCACTTTTTTTTAATATTTAAATTTATTTGTGGCGCACATGCCATAGTACTCATGAGGTCAAATGACGATTTTTGGAAATTATTTCACTCCTTCCACCATGTGATCTCTAAGGATCAAACCCAGGTCACCAGGTTTGTATCCAGGCACCTGTACGTGCTGGGCCATCTCTTCAGCCCTTGAACCTCACTTTTAATATTGGTTTTTAGGAGAAACATGTTACAGGTCCTCAGGGAAAGTGGGAATAGATACGATCAATATAATATACATGTATGAAATTATCAAAGAATAAAGAATTATTTTTAAAAGCTGGATTTTCTAGGAGGGAGACTAGCAGAGAAGAAGGACTGTAATGGGAAGAGGAGGAGATAGGATTTGAAATAAAGTGTGAAAATACCATAAATTCACTATACTTGTTTAGGAAATACTAAAAGAACAAAAATTTTCAATAAGAAATATACCCATATATGTCCACTATCAAAACCCAAATATTGTAATCTATAAAGTGAAAAATAAAACACCAAAGGGATTATAGTAGCTAACTGAGCAACTTCTAGAACAATTCGGCTCACGTCCTTACAAATATGTTTGTATTTTGCAAGTATGCACACAAGTACGTGTGTGTAGTTGAGGTTTTACTTCAACATGCATTCTGTATTCTTACTAATTATTTATTCAGCAGCGCTGAGGATTGGGCCCAAAGCCTCACACATACTATGTAAGTGCTCTACCCAACTAACTACTAGTGTTCTGCCATGAGCTTCAACCTATCTACTTTTCTGTGCTTTGTTTTTTGGAGATGGGTTATGTGACCCAGGCTTTTCTCAACTTGAGGGTCTCCTGTCTCATCTTTTTGAGTGCTGAGATTACAGTTATGCACCACCACACCTTACTGTACTTTTTACATTTGCTAATGTATTATAGAACTCTCCTTGTGTCTTAACTACTTTATCTTTTTTCATTTTTGTACGTATACAGAAGAGTGTGATTATATGTACATATACATATATACATATGCATGTGAATATGTGTGTTGACTTATGTTTTAGGGTGCACGTGCACAATGTGCAGAGACCCCAGATTAATTTCAGGAATCATTCTCAATCACTTTTCCACTTCTTTTAAAAAGGGATCTCTAATCAAACCTAGAGCTTTCAGATAGAGCTCGTCTGGCTAGCAAGCATTTTAATTCTGAGCCAATCTCCCCAATTCTAACTTAGCTTATTTTTATAAAAACTATGTAACATCCCAGTGTACAGAAATGTTGCAATTTATTTAATGTTTTCCTACTGGTGAATATTTAAATTATATATAAATTTTTTATATTAAAGCAAGGTTGTATAGGCTGGAGAGATAACTCAGTAGTTAAAACCTTAATCTCTAAAGCAAAAGGACCAAGTTCAGAGCTCCAGATCCCACTTAAAAAATGCAAGCAGATGTGGTGACGACCTATAATTCCGGCCCCAGCAGGCAGAGCAAAGCAGTAAGGTAGAAGAAAAATCCAGGATGATTCCCCATGTCACTACTGAGCCTCCACGGGTACACACACTTGAGTACACTTCGTGTACATGCCCCTATACACATATACACCCGCCCACATGCCAAAAACACATTAAAAAAAAAGCGTTATTTATGCATGTTAAATATACGTCTTTGTATGTATGCGTGGGCTAATTTCTCAAGACAGGCCCATAGAAGTTCAATTTTAAATGCCACTTCTTAAAGTCATTCTGTTTAGCAAATATTATTACCCACACATAGTCTGATACTATGTTGAGGCCCTGTGAAGAGATTTTTTCAAAGACCCCCATCTTCAAATGGGGGATGGTAATGAGGAATTCTCTTAATCCAGCATTCTCAGTGCAGGAGGGAAGTAGGGTCCCTGGAAGGTGAGATGAAGAAGCTGGTCTTTCTGCTGGGAATTCAGACAAGGCTGCCAAGAGGAGGATATCCTGAAAGGTGTTCTTCTCTGCAAGCCCAGCCCTGTGGCTGCGTTCAAAAAAAAAAAAAATCTGTTCTGAAGAATTATGATGCTCCTGCATGTTCTCCCACACAAAGAAGGAAATCTCTGCTGTACGCCCTTTCCTTTCCTCCTCTTGGCATCTTCTGATTGATGATTGGAAATGATGGTAATACATAAACTATTTTTCTTTTTATTTTATGACCTGGTAATGGCAGTAACATATTTCCAGTAAATGTTTTCTATCGCAATAAAAAAGTTGTAACAAGACTAGAAATGGGTATAGTTAAACCCTGAAGAAATCACACTTTCAGAACTGTGGATTGAGGTAGTAACTCTGTAAGTCTGTAACTTAGAAAAGGAACTCCACCCTTTAAAAAAAAAAAAAATCAAGGCAGACAGATGGCATTTATGTTAAGTTCCTGCCAAGGAGGCTGTTAGATTGTTTTACCCCTGAAGAGCATCTCCCCACTCTCATCTCTCTGCTGCCTAGTTCCACCCAACTTTATTGGGGGGGAGGGGGTGTGTACTGATAAAGCATCTCAGCCTTATGATTTTTCTTAACCCAAAGATCTTTGGGGGGCTATCAAATACTAGAACAGTAACTAGGACCACAGCTGTGGATCAGACACCCACCCCCATTTCATCCTGGCCTTCTCACAAGTGACTCGATCACTACAGAGCTTGATTTCCTCTTCAGTAACAGAGACTATAATAGGCCTGCCCTGTTGAATTTTTCAAGGATTGAGAATTAATGCATGTGAAGTACTTAGTTGCAGAACAGCAAAGTTCCAGTGTCCGGCAGAGTTGTTACACCCTGGGAATGAAGCAATATCTGTTTTCAAAAAGGACAAGTGATATTTTTATCAAATTCATTTAGCAGTATACTGATTGGCATTTATTGACTGCCTCTTGCGAGGTACCTAGGTGTTATGTTACATAACCTTCAGTTATTCCATGACAGTCTAGATCAGCTAGCTAGACTTTTCCCCAATTCTTTCTGACCTGAAATTTACATTCTAATACCACACTTCACCTCCACCTTCAAAGTTTACACTCTCACAGCAGGAGTAGACATTGGGAAACTGAGCACACTACAGAAGTGGTCTCCCTTAGCTGACGAAAGGATAGGAGCTGAGACTCTCAAGAGCTATTGGGGTCAGAACTCCAGGATACCAGCCAGGCTTTCCTCTCCCATTTATGAGCAGAGCAGCTACCCTCCAGTAGAATCTTGCACTCCAGAGATGAATGGCTTCTGTATCTGTATGTCTGGTGTTCTGAAAATGCTCTAAAAACTAGGCCTTTCCCAGCTTTGTCTTTAATTTCTGATTTCAGCTGACACCTTCATTAATGGTCTAATGTAAGCTTTCTGTCGACATGAAGCCCATTGTGTAAAAGTGGTTATGCTGTCCTATCAATAGTGGTCATAATTTCCCCCATACTCTCATCAGCCATGAATTGAGTCTTGCAGCAAAGAACTGGAAAGCCCAGTGCAGTGGGTGTGAAAGTGATTTGTCTTGTAGACGGCATCTTCTTTCAGTAAAATTAGGCCAATGCAACACTGCTGGGTCAGATGCAAGTCTGAGACAAATTAGTTAGAGCAAAGTGATCATTTGAACTCTGTTATTTTTAACTGCAGTCACTTTTTCATATCTCCCTTTTCTTTATTTACATTTATTTTAATAAATTTTCATCATCATTATCATTGGGGCAAATTAAATGTCTTCTCAGTTTGAAGCAGGCAGAGCTAGAGGAAAGGATACTCTGCCCACGCCACAATCTTGGGGTTATGTTCCGTTCCATCCATGGTGTTGCTCAATTATACCCACACCCCCTTACATCCTGGCTGGCCTCCAGCTGGAATTTGTTTATTGCACTGGCTAGCCCCTTGACCAGTCTGCTCTTCAGGGCTATTGAAAGTTAATGGGGCAAAATTGCATTCTCAAACATTTGAACCTGGAGTGGCCAGGGCCAAACTTAGTTGATCTCTGGTGATCGGTTCAATTTAGTTACGATTTTTTGCCATTAGGCTAGGACTGAATGATGGTGATTTGGTTGAGGCCAAATGTCTGAAGAAAATTGGCTCTCTGATAAGAGCTGTGTTATCAGAGGGGGCTACCTTCTCATTTACATTTAGATGAGTATTGATTATTTATTTACTCAGAGAAGTGAGATTCGTTTCCAATCTTATCTTTCTCGTCTCTGCTTGTCAGCAGAGAGAGAGATAGAGCTCCTGACATCAGGCCAAGATAACAGCACTTTGTAGGAAAGATAAAAGTTGGAATGGGCCTTTTTCTAGTCTTGACTGAAAGGATAAGTTTTAAAAATTAGAACTGATGGGTCATGCTTTCAAAACCTTTCCTGAAGGTTTTGCAGTTTAACTAGGCAGGAGAATTGGTTTATTGGAACAGCTCTAGTCTTTCTTGTTTTGTAATAGGAATTGTATTTAATTTGATTATATTCGGCTGTTTCACTGAGTGCAAATTGTGTATTGGCCCAGAAGAGGCTAAAATGTGACCTTATTGTCATGTCAGCTTGTTCCTTTTTTATTATTTAAATTCCAAATGATCCAATCTGAGCCTCAAAGGGGACATAAGCTGCATGGTTGTCACTTGCATATAGTCCAGTGCTTATATTAAGATCAAGCAGAAAATTATCCTTGTTGCCCCAGAGGAAGAGCTATAAGCGATGGAGCGGACATTAGATGCCGACACTTTACAGTGGCGGTTCTGGGTCTGCGCTCCGTGTCATCTTGTCAGTGATGACTTTGGCTCTGTGAGGATATGCCTGAGCAGACAGAATTGGCAGGATTTCCTCAAGTGGGTCTCCCTCCACCAGCCTCCTCCAGCCCGTCTCACCAAAATAGAAAGCCAGCGATGTCACATTGCTACTCTGTTAGCATCTGTGGTTGATAAGAAAATTCTAAGACTTCTTCAGTACCTCTGGGGTGTATACTATCTCCCTCTTTTCCAGGCTTCCAGTCCTTTTTTTAAGGCTCAGTTCACATGTTAGGTACCACAGGGAAGAAAAGGGTGACCTAGGTTGACCACTGCTCCCACAGCACCTGTCTCTACCCTGGTAAAACTGGTCTTCTAGAATTCATTTCATCGAGTGTTTCCCCTGGTCCTGCAGTCTCCCTGGAGTCATGGGTCATTAACTTGTTCATCTTGTTCCTAGGCTTGGCACCTTATTGATGCTCAAGAAACATTAGGTGGACCTGTGATAATAGTGCTTATCCTCTGGTGTCTGCCATCATGGCTTATTCTGTGGGTTCTGACATGTTTTCATCTTCAGACCATATTGGTAGAGCTGAGAGGCTAAGAAATTGTAGGGATCCTGGCTGATGAGCAAGTCTCTAATCTTAAATGCTGCCTGTAAATTAAAGGCAAGATTATTTAAATAACTCTAAATCTTTACCACTCTACACCTTCCTTTAGACACACAGGAGGACTGTGAGCATCCCCCTTGGGGTCAGTATTGCCTGCTACCATGTGCCTACCCCAGATATGTTAGCCAGTTGCCACTCATGAACTCCAGTCTACCTCCACCATGCCACTGTGTGTGTGGCTCAGCCTGCATCTGCAATAATAGCAGTGCATTGCTTGAGCACTTTGCCAAAGGGAGCCTTGGATTGTCTCATTTAATCCTCGCTGCAGCCTTCTGGGGAAGTTTCCTTTGGATCCATTTTATAGAGATGATAAAGTGCGCCAGAATGCATAGCTGGCAATGTTATTCCCTTTCAAGTTCAAATGCCACGAGATTTCCCCAACCGAGCCTTCTCTCTTATTTGCTCACATTAGCTTTTTCTGACCACAAAAAGCTCTTCGAGTTGGTAAATGGAAAATAGTTGGCATGAAGGCAGAACCGTGACTTTGACTTTGTCCTTTTCCTTACACAGACCGTTCTCAAATCAGTTCCAACACTCAGCAGCTATCAGTGAGCTACTACTTCACTTATAGCCACCTCGATCCAAAAAGTAATTGAGAGGCTTATATTACACTAGGACAAAAGCATCCGAGCCAGTAAACTACATGAAAGGAAAAGGAAAATAAAAATTAAACTGAAGAGGGTCCTAAGGAGGAGCTGACACAAGAGACATGTGCGAGAGTCAGCGGTCAGGGTGCACATTGAGTGCTGGAGTTCTGTGCTGAGTAGTGATGCGTGAGCAGCCAGTTGCTCTGGGAAAGCCCAGCTTTCTCTGATGGTGAACTCTGAAGAAAGTTCCTCACTGGTCTTCAAGAACAAGTCAGACCGTTGGGGCTACAGGATGGCCTCCCTGTCCTCAGCCTCGGCAGTCACTTGCTTTCCATTGGCTTCCAGCTTTCAGCTGGCTCTCAGATGTTAAGGAATTGTGAATTAAAACCCTTCACATTTCAGTCAGAAGTTGAAGGGATCGGGGAAGCGGTTTTGAGCATGTGTCCACCAGCCAACAGATTCTACAGATTTTCTTTGAAACTTATGTGCTGAGATGTTTGCCTCAGGTTTACAAAATCCCATAAAAATTCTGCCTGTGTATTATAACTTGGAACCTTCTCAAAGTGCCCAGAGCAGTATTTGTTCCTAGGCCGTTCAGTGGCTTGGTGTCGCTGCAATAAATACATCATCGGGTGCCCAGGCAGGTTTTCTTATCACTACAGAGGAACTGCCTCCAGAATCTTCCTTTTGTGTCCCCTCTACTGTGAGGTACAGGGCATGTGACTTCATGCACAGCTGTGACATTCTAAAACCTTTTTCTAAAGGGTGAATTTTGCCTTGAGAACTGTGTCCCGTTCAGTGTGAAAAAGCCTTTTATGTTTTATGTAATCATTTCATAGAAACCAACCTCATAGCTTGTCTTTTTAAAATGACTTTCAGGCTGCTGTTGTTTCCTTCCATGTCAGCTGTCTGAAAATTAAACAAATAGTTGACGGAGGCTGTAATTTGATATACAGTAGTGGAGACTGTGCTATCTCATTGCCATCAACAATGTTAAGAACTTACTATAGTGAGGCTCTCTGTACCTTGTCGTGATGTTTAAGAGAATGCAGGCCAAGCCATTGCCACGGTTGTAGTCCTACCATTCCCCCAAAGGACATTGGGGATGTTTTAGTTCTGGGTGCCCTAGTTTCTTCCTCTGTGAAATAGGATTCACACTCTTTATGTCTTCAGGAGTTTACAGAGTTAAGTGAGATGAATTTTAAGAAAGGCTAAATCCAACCCCTGGCATAGAGAGTCTCTAGAATGATGATGGATGATTAGAATTGTGACCCTTCAGTTCTGCTGCAGAGTCAGAATGAGTGTGATGGTAGTGAACCCTTAAGCAGCATTGCCAGCATGTCAGATGCTGTGCGCACTGCTTCGTGGTTCTTAAAGCACACAAGCTATTCAGACAGTTCTCCGAGGTAGGTACTGTCATTGTCTCCATTTTATAGCTGAAGAACCTGGCAGAAGTTAAATAGGCAAAATCGTAAGCTAAATTGTTCATCCAGAACCTGAACCAAGGCAGTTGAGTCCAGTGTACTTTCATTTCGCCAGAATTATTGATTGATCTGGCCTTTTCTGGGAGAAAGAGTGTGAAGTAGTCTTTCTGCAAGACCTCTTATTCAGGCAAAAATAAAGAGAGAAATGCAGGTTTGTAAGAGGCAGTTTTCTTGAGTTTGGATCTCGAATCACACCTTCAACATAACAAGACCCATCAGTCTGGTGCCAGGTTTAGAAATAGATTTCCAAATTGTCCAACCTCTTAAGGAACAGTAGTGAGTACTGAGCAGAAGGCATCATTTAAGTTTTTACTTCCTGGCGATAGTGGGCATGGACAGAAATATTCTTAAGGAAAGGCGAGAAGGTCTTCCTGGATAAGTAGAAAGATAAGGTGATTATGTCTTCATCAAGACCCTTTGTATTACCCAGAACACAGCCCTAACTTGGTGTGTGTTCTTTAAAATAAATTATTTCACATCATTTTTCTATTGAATTTATAGAAACAACAGGTTAAGTCATTCAGAACCCAGACGGATTCTCAAATCTACACAAAATTAATACACTAAATCTGTATTAATAGTATAAGCTATGACCTTGTAATTAACAGGAAGAAGTAAGATTCAGAACTCACACAAATTGGAGCCAGAAGACACTGGGATTTTATTTCCTCATTCCTACTTCTTGCCTTTGTTATCTTGTTAGTTCGTGGAATACGAGGTCTACCTTTCACTGTTGCTGTGAGGGTTCAGTAGGGTATGTGCAGAGTGTGATTGGCACAGAGGAAGCATGTAGTAGAAATGAAAGTCATCCTTACATTAAGACTCAAAGAGAAAGTCCTAAAAGCCTTTTTAGGAAACAAATGAATTATAATAGAAATACCTACAAGACCCAAGAAATAAATATCAAAAGTAACAGCATTTGAGAACAAGGCACAGAATCATGTTTAAGGGATAAAAGACCCTTAGCTCCCCAAGTTCCCCTGATCCCCGTTTCCCAGGCAGCAGTAGAGACTGAAGAAAAAAGAAACCAGCTTGAGATTCTTTGTGTTGCATCTAGGCCTTGGTTCCCAGTGACCATGAAAGGAAAGGTGGATATACAGTCTAGCTGTTGCTCAAGAAACCCCAGCACCAGGATGCTTTGCCAAGGGCGCAGGGTGCTTACAATGAGGCAGTCCACACAAACTGATCGAATCTGGCTTTGATTAGATGGTTGCATGTTATGTATAGTGAGTGTAGTAGTCCCAGGGGGAAAATGCCGTGGTTAGGACATTAGAGAACTTGTAAGCATGTACAATATTTTTAAGGTGTAAAAGTAGCCTTTATTGAATGGAAATTTGAAAAATACAGCAAAACTGAAGAAAAATCAAAACAAACACCTATTTTAAGTGGCTACTATTCATATTGTAGAAATAGTTTTCTTATCCCTATACTAACATATTTTTGCAATTGTAATTATTCTGTAAAAAATGTGCTTTTTTCTATAAAATAGCATGATATAAACATGTTTAACAGCATTGAATGTTTATAGGACCATTTTTAATGTGTTTATGATATTCCACAATATTTCATTTAATCGGCTTCATTATACTATTACATACATTACTACATGCATTATACTAATGGAGATATTGGGGATGGAGGCACTGAGAGATGGCTTACCAGGCCCATGCTTGGCAAGCAGCTCTCCAAGTCCACAGGTGCCCCTGCTCCTCTAATGGATTAAGAGGCCCACAGCTGACTTTTTTCTTAGAGTCCAGCCAAGCAAAATGTGTGTGTGTGTGTGTGTGTGTGTGTGTGTGTGTGTGTGTGTGTATGGGTGTGTGTGTGTTGTGATACACATGCTAGTTTACTTTGAACTACATGCTCAGTCCAGAAACACAGTACTTTCTTGATTTAAATGTTACGTGAGAGTGTAGAGCAACTATGCAATTTTCTGAGCATGTATTTGCTTAAATAATATAAAAGGACTGAGTGTATATAAGAACTCTAAGAAAAACTCTGTAAAATTCTGGCGGAAATGCTGGTGAAATGTCAGAAGAAGAAAAAAAATCAAAGAAACATATAGGCGTCTCTAGTGCTACTACTGATGACCAAGAACAGGGAGATGGAACCTATTGGAAATGAGGAAAGCACTCCTACTGATGATGGGTCTGCAGGGAGCCCTGCATTGCCTCTGCTGCCTTCCTCACCTCCCTTTTGCCTCCTCCTGCCCATCAAACAGACCTAAGACGGATGCCTCTGCCCTTCACCTTTTCAATGACAATTAGCAAATCATAGGCGCAGGCTTGAGTATCTGACCATTGAACTGCTTAGATGTATCTGAGAAGAGTATTATTGTCATTTGGGTTGACCAAAAAAATAAATAAATAAATAAATGCATGATGAATAAAATACCCCAGTGTTTTATTAAGATCTGCCAAAATGTTGTATGTGACTCAGGATAGCTAGAATTCCTAGTTGTCAAGAATAATGAACTCTAATGTTTTCATAAACGTCACAATAAAAACATGAACAACCAGCAGCCATAGCCTTTCCCTTACTAAAACCCAGAACTTCCTTGGATATTTAAAATTTTTCAACTTGCTATCACAGTAGAGTTTTATACACACCTTATTCCTGATTGTGACTGATAATTTTGCAGCAATAATTTTAATAGATCATATTTAATATATTACTATATTAATTAATAAAGTAATTTTTATTTACTGCCTCCTGTAGGGCAGGGTCATTCCTAAGGGTTTTGCTCATGTCATTTTTATCTTCATCATATTCTTTCAGCTCCAAGGATTCCCACATTGCACATTTAAGGGAACAGACCTAGCAGAAAAATAAAGCAGTCTCTGCCATCTTGGATAGCACATCCTTAAGACATTATTATATTTCTTTGACTTTCCCCCAGAGGCAGTAGTTTCTAAGTGTTAAATTCACCATTTCAGATTCCTCCCTTCCTCCTGCCCCTTTGATCTTCCAGGCCCTCAGTACCGCCTGGAGAAGCAGAGCGAGCCCAATGTCGCCGTGGACCTGGAGAGCACATTGGAGAGCCAGAATGCATGGGAGTTCTGCCTGGTCCGAGAGAACAGTACGTTGGCCACCTCGCTCTCTCCTGCTTTGTCTGTTGCAAACATGCTTAGGAGTAATGTGTTGGGGAACGCTCACTGGCTGGGCTTCCCGAGACAGATTGAAAGTGAGTATTTTCCAAGACAGACCACAGTCTTGTGCCAGAAGTGTGTCCCAAAGAATGACAGATTCCACACTCTTAGATAGACTGCTCATGTTTAGCACTCCATGATTAATATTTTTCTGTTGGACTGTACCTTCCTAATTTTGGAACAGCCCTGGAAAGAGCCTAGAAACAAGAAGCCTTTTCTGAAGCAAAGGCTCTTTTGTATATACAGCAACTGGTCTTGTTAATGTCAACCGTTCAGACATTAAGCTTTAGAAAATTTTAACCACTTCGATATTCTTACCAGAAGGCAGTGTAGTCAGGTTCCAAGCACAACATTGAGAACTTTACAATTTAAGTGGATTTTGCTTTATTATCTCCAGTTTCCTTGTTGTGAGTTTTTGCTGTCCTTCTGCTTCATGTCCCCCTGACATAAAGAGACAAGTGGCATGTGAAAATAGCAATGTGGCAATGGATAACTCATGGTCATTCCTGCTGTCTCTTTTACTCCAGCTACTCTTTCTTCCTTCCTGGCTGACTCTTCCTCTTTATCTCATTTTAAATGTTACATCAGAGAGGCAACCTGTGAGTTCCTTATGCTAATCTCCTAACCCTGACCCATTCTTCATTTGGGTTCTCCAATTTTATAGTAAAATAGAGCATAAAACTTTTTCTTCATGTCTTAGATTTCTGATGTATATTTTTCTCAGTGACTGACTGATGTCCACCTCCCCCACTAGATTGTAGGCGTACAAGTCCACTCCTGACCCACATACCAGGCTGCTGCTCATGAACCCACTGAAGACTACATACTGCAGGAACTCAGGAAAACAGATCGAATGAGCAGATGAACAGTAGATTTTTAGTCATGCCACAGACTCTAAACAGACTTGATGCTGCTCTTTGACCAACACCCCGCTTGCCTCTTCTGGAACGGCGTTCATACAATCACCAGAAAGGAGAAATGTTCTCTTGACATTCAGCAACAAAATCTCAAGTGTGAAAGACTGACATCCTCATCATCTGCATCTAGTTATTAGAATCTTATGTAAGAACACGTGGAAATAAAAAGTAGTGATTCCCAAGTGGTCCAAAAATGTCAGATAAGTAGGTAATAAATATTTGTAAAATAACTCATCTTTATCAAGATCCTGATCCATAGATAATTTTACTTCCCCTCTCATAAACTGGTATTTCAAAAATAATCATCATAGACTAGTCATTGAAGTGCAAGCTGTGGCAGAAAGATCAGGGATTCAAAGTCATCCTCATCTACATAGTGAATTCAAGGCCTGCATAGAATAGGCAAGACCTTATCTCAAAAAAACTAGTCCTTTTCATCTTCCTCCTCTTCTTCCTCCTCCTCGTTTTCCTCTTCCTCTTCCTTTCTCTTTCTCCTCTTCATCTTCCTTCTCATGCTCCTCCTTCCAAATCAAGAGACCTAATTATTAGAATCTTATTTTGCCCAATATTTCTGTTGTAGAAAATCTGTCTTTAGGGAAAAGATCGGAAAATGCAAAAATAAATAAATAAAATTAAGCATACTGATAGTCTTCACGGCTTTATTTCTAATTTCTTCTATTGGAACTAGCCACAACCTGTGGATTATTCCTATTTTCCTATAGGACACACTGTGTAATCAAAATGAAATTAGACAAGAAATCAATAAATTGGAATTAAGAACCAAGTTTCTGAACTTGTGGGTTAAAAAAGAAATGGCAGTGGAAAATAGAAAATATTTTGATAGTATGATAGTGAAAAGTCTCTAAGTTAAAATTTTGGGATATAGCCATGAAGAAATATTTCAATGAAATTTTATAGCTTTCAAATGTCTATTACAAAAGAAGAAAAGCTGCAAAGTAATGGGCTAAGCATTCAGCTCAAAACAGAAAGGAAAACTACAGGAGCAAAAGAAAGGAAACAATAAAGACAAATTAATGAACTAGAAAGTTCAGGAGCATCTAAACGAAAATTTGGTTCTTTGCAGGGTCTAATAAAATCAGTGCATCTATTTTGCACTGATTAAGGAAGATAAACACAATGACAGAATGAAAAGGAGATAGACCACATATCCTACGATCATTAAACACATTACACAAGATCACTTTGAAAACTTAATTCTAAAACTTTCAAAAATTCAAAGTTGACTTATTAAGATAGGCACAAAAAGAAATCTGAATGTTCCCACAGTATTTTGAAAGAGGAAATTAGTAATTTAAAATTTTCTGATAAAGCATAAGAAGTCCAGATGACTTTACTATCTAATTCTCCTAACTCTTAATCTTACTTAATTACTTAAATCTCACTTAATCTCCTAACTCCCTTAGCTATTCCAGATACTAGAAAAGGAGGCTGCTGCCTTCTCCAGTTCACTAAGAACACTGTCATAACCCTGCCTTGGTAACCTCCCCCCAGTTATGACCACATAAGACAGAACATTTTCAGGCCACTCTTACAGATACAGATGCAAAAATTCTGAACAAATCATTAAATTGAGTCCACATTTCATTAGAAGAGTAATACACCAATATCAAGTTGAATTTGTTCTAGGAGTGTAATTGACTTAAACATTAGAAAAACCAGATTATATAACATTAAAAGAATAAAAATAGGGCTGGAGAGATAACTCAAGGGTTAAGACTGTGCCTCGAAAGCAGAAGGACCTGAGCTGTGGTCCTGTATCCCAGTAAAAACACCCGGCAGAAATGGTGGCAGCCTGCACTTCCTATTCTGGAAGGCAGAGCCTGGGAAATCCCAGAGTGAAACAAAAAGGAGGTAGAAGCAATCCAGAGTGATTCACAAAGTCACCCTGGGTCCTCCACAGGGACACACAGTGCACTCTCAGACAGACAGACAGACAGACACAGTGCCCTCTGATACAGGTAGGTAGGTAGGTAGGTAGGTAGGTAGGTAGGTAGGTAGGTAGGTAGGTAGCTAGATAGGTAGAAAAAAAGTTTCTGTGGAAGTAGAATGTTTTTTAACCATTAAAAGTTGCATTTAGGGCTGGAGAAATGACTCAATAGTTAAAGACCTTGCCCTGAAAGCAAAGGGACCTGAGTTCAGATCCGATATAAAAAAAATGCCTGGAAGGCAGAGCCTAGGAATCCGTACAGCAAGCTGGCTAACCTAGTCTAGTCCTAATGGTATGATATAGGTTTGCTTAGAGACCCAGCCCACAACACTAAGGTGTAAGAGCAATTAAGGATGGCTCCTGGTAGTACTCTTAGGCCTCCACAGGCATACAAACTTAAGTACACTTATGTACATACACCTACCCACATGCACATGCATGTGTGTATACAGTGAAGACAGACATGTACCCCATATACACATATGTGACAGACTAATCCCAACCATAGAAAAGCAAACAAAGAAGCAAAAGTAAGAAAAATGTTAGTAGTGATTGGCTCTGGCTGATGTTTATTGGTGATTCAATTTTCCTTTTTCTTGGCACATACTTATGCTTCCCAGTATTTTTTTAAAAAAACAAGAAATAAGGACAAATTCACATAGACAAAGATTGTGTAGTGAAAATGTTCTTTTGTAATACTAGAATCTCAGATCACTTCCATTATCATGCCTTGAAGCACCAAAGAAAAAGTTGTACCACCATTCCACTTTGCAGCTTGCTGGACAATTGCATGCTAACTCACATGTTCCATCTCTTTACACACACATACTTGCATCATTTCTGTCATCCTTTAAAGACTTTCTTTAATGTATTTGGGCAGATAATTCATGAATAGGAGTTTTGTAGTGGATTCTATTTCAAAATACTGAATTCTGGACCACTGAGATGATGCTTAGTGGGTAAAAGCTCTTGCTGCACGGACTTCACAGCCTGAGTTCCATCTTGGAGATATACAAAACAGAAGGGGAAACAACTCTGAAAGCTGTCCTCCAACCTCTTTGTGCATGCACATGCATGTGTACACACGCACACACACACACACACAGAGTATTTTTTTTACTTCTCATATACAAATAAGATAAATGCTTATTTATTATTAACTTAACTATCAGAAGTGTCTAAGCCCATCTTCCATCTTCTGTATCTCATCTTAGAGATCTGCAGGTCTCCTTGGTTTCTTTCATGTCTTTCCGGGGATGAGGTATGCATACAGAAGCTTATTACATGTACTGTGTGCACAGCTGTGTGTAATGTTTCTGTTCCTTCCTCTGCATTTTCTCCTTTATCATTTTTGTAACATGCCATGGAACTTATCTACATGTACATTTACAGTATTCCATAGCATACTGTGAGTAGGTGTGAGGATTGAAATCTAGGCTCTAGCTGCTATCCCACTGCTCAGCATGAACACAGTCTTATTAGCTATGTGACCTCTGTGCTTCCCAGCAGCTTTGTCACAAGCCATGCTGAATACCACGGTTCTGGGACTCAAATCTTGCTAGCATGTACAGACAGCGAAGGCAGGTCAGTGATCAGAAATCAATGGAATATGGTAACTAGTCTTTTAAACAGAAGCAACTTAGGTTTAAAGAAGTATTTTTTAAAAAATTAATAGTGATTTCACCAAGAACCATGTATTGTTGTCCTCTGTTAAGCTGAATGGACACAAAGAAAAATATTAAAAATGGACTCACTATCCTGTAAAGCCATTTTCAAAGCAAGCAGAATTGAGCTCATGTATTAGGACGCACTCTTAAAGAATGTGTTGTCTGGTGAGACTGCCTGCCTCTGCCTCTGGCCTTGCCAATTTCTAGCTCTGTGACCTCCAGCTTTACTGAGCCCTTGGCTTGTGAGGCTTGTTACAGGAATCAGTGAGTCTTTGTTCTACATCTGGAGTAGTACCTCGTGGGTAGTGGGCACTCCGCATGTAAACTAGAACAAATGAATTAAAGATAGAGCAGTATTCTGTGGTCAGGAGAATATCCAGGCACAGCAGAGAGGTCAGCTGTCATAGAACTCTGAGAGCCCTTACCAAGAGAGGGGGAGGTGACCCAGAGTGCAGGGGAGAGGAGTAAAACTAAGCCTGTGCAGTAGAATCAAGAGAACATGGAAGTAGGGTGCTTTCCCAGCGTGTTCTGTCCCAGAACAGTGGGCACTTTATAAATAAAGCCACTGGATTGACGGGGCCAGTAGGATGGATAGAAGCCTTTCCGTTTTCAAAGAGGGTTGAGGTATAAACACTTCATTTCTATCAGCCACATCAGAGGCTGTCTTAAAAGTCATTTATTGAGACCTACTCTTATGAGGCACCGTACTAAACATTTTGCAAATGGCTTCCTAAAATTTTTATAACTATTCTATAGATTTTATTCTCATTGTAAGGAGAGGGCATGACTTGCTCAAAGCTAACCAGCCAGTATCTAGACCAAATTCTAAGTCAGTGATCTGATTTCCAAAGCAATTGTTGATAACCTAAAATTTCAAAGCTGAGAATGGTTAAGACAATTGTCCTTGTCCTCTGTGAGGGAAAAGCTTGTGAACAGAGCTGAGAGAAGTGTTTCTGTCCACGCTGAGAGCTAACATTTGTGCTTAGATCTCAGCCTAAGTAAGAGCATCACAAGCCAGAGTCCTTGAGCTTTCCAGTTTGGATTCTTGTCTGATAATCGACTGTATCTTCAGCCAACTACTCAAAACTGGAAGCAGATCAGAAGGAGGCAACGAGTACATCGTGAGGAGATGTAGCACTAGAATGCTTCCATTCTTGTCCAGGCTTCTATGGAAACCCTGGCACCAAACTGAGCTTCAAATCTGCTTTTCTGCCAAATGTTTCCAGTGACCTTTCCCACTGATTGTGTGTGGCTAGCCCATCCATGTTCTTAAAGAAAGGACCAACTTATTATTTCCGTATCTTTGAGAGAGAAGAACCTCCAGAATTTTCCACTGGAGCCAAAATTAAACTGTCTTATAAACAATCTGCAGACCTCCATATACCGTGTCTTTCAGTTTCATCACTCACTAGACTAGTTCAGTAGTTTACATAGCGCTCACAGGACAGTCACTGGAGCTTGCGTGACTTGGGTGAACCACTTTCGGCCTTTGATGTGGAACAGATCATGTTGCCTCTCTGAGCCTCAGTTTCCTGTGAAGACTGAATCTGTTTCCCAAGGTATTTTGTGAAGATTTAGTGAGTCACAAGGGCTGTGTTGTAACCACCTTTTAGGCTCATGTGCCATCATCTTTATAGAAAAGGAAACAGGTTCAGAGAAGGCAAGTGATTTCCTCATGTCACTTGAATAATATTAAGCCTGAAAAATCGAACTATGTATGCTCCCATTAATTCCAGTGAAAAAAACTGGATCTAATTCATTTATTTCCTTAATAGAAGTTATTGTGGAATGAGGTATTGGTGGTTCTTTTTTTTTTTCCTTGTATGTACAGGGGGAGAGGAAGGTGGATAAGTGTGCAAGTGTGTATATGTCTGTACATGTTTGTGTGTGGGTATACATGCACATGAGTTCACATACATATGGAGACCCAAAGGTTTATATCAGAATAATCTTCATTCTCTATATTTTTTTAAACTTACTTATTTTGTGTGGATCAGAGTGCACAGTGTGTCCCTGTGGAGGCTCAAGGGTGACTTTGGGAATCATCCTGGATTGCTTCTACCTCCTTTTTTCTTCACTCTGGGATTTCCTAGACTCCACCCACCAGGGTCAGAAGAGCAGGCTGCTGCTGCTGCTGCTGCTGCTGTCCTTTCTGGCTGGTGTCTTTACATGGGACCTGGGATCCGAACTCAGGACCTTCTGCTTGCAAGGCATCACTCCAGTCTTCATTTGCTCTTAAGACCATCTTATTTTTTGAGAATGCCTCTATTAAACCTAGAACTCAGCTATAGTTATTCTGGCTTACAAGCTCACTTCAGGGTACTGGATCCAGACTCCTCCTCAGAGTACTGGAATTATAAGTAGCCCTCTACTAAACCGCTTACATGAGATCTGGGGATTGAATTCTAGTTCAACCAATTATGTAGCAAATGTTTTAACCACTGAGCTATTTCCACAGCTCTCCTTTGAAGGAGATTCACAGAATGCTTAAGACTTCATTTCAACACCTTCCTGAACATCTTAATTTTCTTAATTGAGGTCACACTGAGAAAGATTGGATGTTCCCCTAGCTAGGTACTGTGGTAGGACAGGCCACCCATAGAACATAGTCAGAGAGGCCTCATTTATTACCTAAACCTGCAAGGACCCCATGGCTCAGTCTCTTTCCTCCGCCATCTCTGACCTAACTACTGGGTGAATTTGCATGCTCACATCTAGACTAAAGCCTTGTGTGCCCTGGGCAGGTACTGGACATGAAACCCCTCTGTATCCCTGTATCTGCTAGACCTAGCACCTTCCCTCTGATGGAATGTGCCTTCTGTTGCCGACAGCCCCTGACTTCTCTCTGAGGAAACGCTGTGATTTGGACAAGCATCTTTTCATGAATAGTTTTCTTTGTGACTATACTTGGACTCTCCCACCACGACCGCCACTAAATTAAAAAGAAGAGAGGAGAAAGGACAGCCATAGAAAGAGTATGAAGAGAATAAATGTTTGAATATCCTGGTGTGTTTCCAGAACCTCTTTGTGATGCTGATTTTTCTGTTTGTGCATTCTGTGCCAGACCTGGAGACGTTTTGGCGGTTCCTGTCTGCTTCTACAGGCTTTGCTTTCTTCTGTTACAAATTGCTAATCTCTCCAATTTCTGTCATGTGAGTGGAATACAAGGGTTTTAAAACTGGTTTTGTTAGACCATAGCAGTGCTCACCAAATACGAAGGAAATTGCAATCCTGCAAATAAAGTCTATTTGCAAGTAGAAATGACTTGTGATATGCATGGCATATATTTTAGGTTGAGTTATTACTGAAAGGCAGTTGCTTGTCTAGCATGGAAGTAGGTGTTCACTGTAAGGAATTTTCTAGTCAGTGTTGCATAACAGTTCCATGCACACTAGCATAATTTAAATCAACAGAAAATGTTATCTTGAATTCCTGCACCCACCTCTGGCTGGCTGGTTAATGTGGACCGGTCGCCTATGTATACAATAGAGGAAAGTCAGGTGTTTGGAACCAGGCTATTACTTGGACAAGCCCTTCTCCTTTGGGAGCCTTGTTTCTCCATGTGTCAAAGTGACGGTAATCCCTGCCCTGTAGGACTGTCCTGAGTATTAAACTATCAAAACAAGTAACCGCAACTGTGCACATTAAAAGTACACAATGAGCCACAATTCCTTTTCAAGTATTGGCCATTTTCCAATGCTGTATGCCTGCAAGCACTCACCACAGACCCAGAGTTGGTCTAAGTATGTGGGACCTTTCTCCTTGTTGTTCCCTTTTCTCTACAGCCTCTTAAACTTCCCACTGGCCCTTCAGGCAAAGGAGTAACTGGCCCCTGGGGCTAAAAGCTGTGTCGACCTATGCAGGAAACCAACCTACACCCTGTCCACACCAACTTCTTCAGTAATGAAAGCCTTTATCGTGCTCTGTGGACTAAGAACGTTCACATGAATTGACTTTTTCACTCTCCCTTTTTCTTTAAAGTCCCCCCCCTTTTCATTTTATCATTAGGTAGTAATTAGTATTCAAGGGAAATTGGTCTTAATATATTAAAATTGGTTAAGTGCATTTAGACCTGTACCACAGCCAATGTCTTATTGGAAAATGTAATTGGGGACTCTGTGTATGTAATTAATTGAATTACAATTAAGAACTTTCATTAAAGGATACATTGGTACATTAGAGCTGTAGGGAAACATGTTTGACGAGCCACAAACCCTGTCTCAGCTCTAAGTGAGGGTGCAGAGATTTGCAATCCTCCAGTCGACTCCTGGCCCTGGACTATGCCTTATTGCCCCCATAATAGTTTGGTAATGTATCAGGTGATGTGTCCACAGTGACTGGATGGACACTGGGGTTCTTCCAGCATGTATGGTTTGTCCCTTGACACAGGGACACTTGGGGATAGGGATACCGCCTCCGTGTTTGTCAGATTTTCCGGCGCCTAGGTTATTTGGCCATGTTCCTAGAACACATCATTACCTTCACTGTACCTTGGACAGGAGCAAAGACACATTAGAGGAGAGAAAGTGATGGGAGTTTGTCGATCTGCCTTTTAAGCCATCCAGGAATCAACCATGTTGTCCGTCCATTCACTTTGGGCATGCGTTTATTTGCTGGTGCCTCAAACACTAACATTGGATCCCACTGCTAGCTACAAGGTTGAAGAGCCAATAGCAGGGAACCAGATCCAGTGAGACTTGCCCGAGTTCAGCATAAAAGCCTGGCCCAACAGTTCAACAAGCCAGACTCGGCCATCCATCCCAGTACACTGAAGAGACAAGTAATGGTGAGATATTTCCATTGTGGCCACATTGGGAAGAAGAACAAATAAGGGGCCCAGAGACAACCCCCTCTCCCAAGTCTGCCTTTTGAGTACTGACATGGAGTTTAAACATAATCAGGGCAAAAGAAATGCATAACTAAGCAGCCTTCGTCAAGGTGTGGGCCTGCCCATCATTGACCCCTAGGGTCTTAGCTCTGATCCTGAAGGTGGTCTCTCCTATAATGAGGTCTGGTAACATTATTAATTGTTCATCTGTTACTCTCTGAGATTACAGTCTTTCCCTCAGGGATAACTGCCTCGAATCTGAGTAAAGGAGGAGTAGCTATCCTGGGAGACTTTGTTCTTCCTGGAACTCAAAGTGATCCAGGAAAGGTTGGACAGTAATTTAGCTGTGAGCCTTCAGCGAAGTACACATATAAGGAAGGCAGAAAGGCCAGGCATTCATCTTGCTTTTAGATACCTTCTGAACCTAAGTGAGAAATCGGTGTGTGGTTTGTTTTGTTTTGTTTTCGCAAAAGCAACCTTTCATGACTATTTCAAGAGTGTAGAAGGTTTCTTTGAGGAAAGAAAAAAAACCGAGTTAATAGAAAATAGATAAAAGAATGTTGCGAACCAAAGGACTGCTTGCTCGTCTGAATCCTTAGGACCAGAACAATGACTTGACTGCCCTGAACTAAGCAGTGCATGCTGGGAGGTGAATTGAGGGACGATTGGTCTGAAAAGCAGAGGATATCAGGCCTTCTTCCACGATCCGCTCTTTTCAGAAGTTCTATAAACCAGGAACTCTTTCTTTCTGATCATCTCATAAAACAAGATTACCCTGATTTATTAAGGGAGGCCTGAACTCTCCACGTGGAAAGTCTGTAAGCACCGTGACAGCAGGATCCTGCCTGGAGGTGGCATGACCGATTGTAGTGAAGGATGTATCCTACTGCGTGATCCTGGTGGCTTTAAAGAGATTACTGCAGAGGGGCCTGCGTGTTATAGTATATCACCTATTGATCGTTTTTAGAGACCAGCAAAAATGACTAGTAGCTGAAGGGAAGTGTTTAATAGAAGAGAAGCTTTGGGCTTATGACACTTTGGGGACTTAAATGGCTTCTGGAAGAAAAAAAAAGTGATGAATGCAGAGAGCTAAGGAAGAGCTTTTCTCCATGACTCACCCAGGCATCCCGCTTTGACTCTGACTGGGCAATGAGAGTGCTGTGTGCCCCTGATTGCTTTGTTCCTCAACGCCAGGAATGTTTGTGTTCTTCCTTCAATGCCATTGAGGCCATCCCAGCCTGTTGAAGGTTACGTTATGGGCACACCTCTGGAATGAGACCCAGCTTCAGTCCTGTGTGCTGTACTAGCAGCATAACTATAGTAGCAGATTGATATTTTGAGCCCCATTTTTTTCACCTATATAAGAAGATCATCCTACTTGAAAGGGTATCCAGAAAAGGACACGTGATAGCGAGCTTGGAGACTGAGCCCCCAGCTCCTGGGATATAGTAAACACACAGTAAATGCTGCAACCTTTGAGCAGCATCTGTCCTCAATGAACCCCTCTGTTGAGTCTGAACAATGTGGGTAGGTGGTGTAGCCCAAAGTGCACAAAGAATGGGGCATGCACCTCACGTGCTTACTAACTTCAGACTTCATTGAGCAAAGCTTATGGTTATATCACTCTCCTAACCATGTTTGTTGAACACTCATGGGTGATAGTGTTCCATAGAAGGTGAAATCTTCCCACCTAGCCACTAGACCACAGACACTTACATGGAAGGCTCACTGAGAGCCTTCCCCAGAGGGCTGTGTGTTTGTAGAGAGAGATCAGGAAAGGCTCCATTTACACTAGACTCGAAACTCGAAGTGTACATTTTACAGTAGAATGGGTGCCTGGCCAGATTACAGCCTGAGCAAATTACAGCTCGACTGAAGCAGGCGTAGATCTGTGAAGGGAAACTCAAGACTTTGAGGTAAGTGGAGGGAAAGATGGTTTGTTCTCCCTGGTTTTGATGGTTTGGGCTGGTCAGTTCCCTGCATTGCTGCATTTTATTGTATGCCAGGACCTGAGCACACCTTTAGACTATAGACAGCTCGCTCGCTCGCTCGCTCTCTCTCTCTCTCTGTCCATTTCTCTCTCTGTCTATCTCTCTGTCCATTTCTCTCTCTGTCTATCTCTCTCTCTGTCCACCTCTCTCTTCCTCTCTCCCTCCATTGCCTCTCCCTGTCCTTTTTCCTCCGTCTCCTCTCCAACCAAAGGTAAGCACTTATGTTCTTAAATACCTGTTGATCTTTATATATTTCATGGTTTTCTCATTCTTTCCTCAGAATTTCCAGTATCTTTTCCATCATCTGAGAATCCTGCCTCCTCTTGAATCCCTCAGATGGTGGTCCAGCACCTATATGTGGTAGATACTGGCCCAGCACCTGACATGTGCTAGGTACTGGGTACCTTTCTGACCTAGAAGACACAGCCATTAGTGTTGTGCTATGGAGTTGAAAGTTGAGGGTGTAACAAAGATCACGGATCTGGCTGGGTTCTAGAGTTGTCACAGGGAGTCTACAGTGATGTCATGGGTTGAGATGTGTCCCCCACAGTCTCAAGTGTTTGGCAAGGTCATGGCACTTTGAGAGGTGGAGCCTTGCTGGAGGAAGGCAGTCACAAGGGATGGGCCTTGAGGTGCATTAGTCCCACACTACCTCCAGGAGAAATCTGCCTATTGCAGCAAGCAGTCTGGCAGCTCTCAGCCTCCAAGATGACTATAGTGACCTAGCCTCCTCCAGCTTTGGCCAACCAGCCATGCCACTTCCTCTTTGAAAGACTGTTTCTCCCCTCTGGAACTGTAAGCCGAATAAATCTCCCTTTCTCCTTTAAGTTGCTTGACTTTGGGTGTTCTCTCACAGCAGTAGTTAAGAGTAACTATTACAAGTGGCTTTACTGAAAACTAGATTAGGACCTTTGTAGATTTAATCTAATACCATTGAACCATAGATGAATTTGAGAGTCCTGTGCAGTTTTTTCTATGAATATAGGAATTCTGCCAATAACTGAATTTTGACTCAATGATCAGTGCCTACTTGTTTGAAAGAATCTGAGCACCTCTAAGTGTCTCCTTCAGTGCTAAAAAAAAAAAAATACTCTTTGAGCTGTGGAACAGTATTGCTGTAGTTAGTCTTAGCCTCATCATGAATAGCAAACCTGTTATCTTAGAATGTCTCTCTTAGAATATGCAGTGTATACACATAGCTCCACTACTCTGTTTGGATCCCAAGATCCCGCTTAAAAAATGCTGAGTGAGGACTAGAGTGATGGTTCAGGGGTAAGGCTCTGCCTCACAAGCAAAATGATCTGAGTTTGGATCCCAGATTCCACGCCAGGAAGAAATTGCAGTGGCCTGCCCTTCTGGTCATAGTGGGTGGAGCTTGGGAAATCCCAGAGAGGAGCAAAAAGGAGGTAAAAGCAATCCAGGATGATTCCCAAAGTTACCCTTGGGCCTCCCCAGATGCACACAGTGCCTTCTGATACACACATGCATGCAAAAATCATTTAAAAAAAAAAAAAAAAAGCTAGGCACCTGCCCTGCACGGCACTCCACATGTGGAGTCCATGAGTTCTTTTCTAGCTGTCTGCCCCTCATGGATTCCACGTCTGGAGTCGTGAGTTCTTTTCTTTATCTCCTCTAATGAACTTTACCTTAATCCTCCAAAAAAAAAAATGCTGAGTGGATATGGTGACCTTTAATTTTGACCCCAGAAAGCAGAGCCTGGGAAATTCCAGAGCAATAAAGATAAGGTGAAAGAGCAGTCCAGGGTGATTCCCAGTGTCACCCTTGGGTCTCCACAGGGACACACACTCAAATGCCTCTTGTACACATGCCCCCACACACATGTATACCCACCCACATGCAAAACTTACACACGTACACATGCTCAGAAAAAGAATACAAGCAGGATTTATATGTTTATAATTTATTGAAAAAGCAATAATAAACTCATTAACAAAATAGCAAATTGTTGTGAATTTTTTAATTTTTCATGAGAAGAGTAGCGATGTTTACCCTTTCCTCCCCTTCTCTTTCACTCTCATAGCACAGGGTCCCACATGGCCCACGCGGGCCTCACACTTCACATGGAGCCAAAGATAGCAATGACCTCCTTGTCCTTGTATTACCCAAGGACAGTACCCAAGTGCTGGTCTTACCAGTGTACCCACCATGCTTGGTTCCTGTGCTGAAGCTTGAACCCAGAGCTTCGTGTGTGCTGGGCAAGTTCTGTCAACTAGCTACAGCCCCAGCGCTAGTTTACATCTTCTTCGCAAATTTCTATCTGGTTTGCAAAAGATACCTAGATGCTCATTTCTCTTTCTGCTTTTAATTTGTTTTGGTTGTAGTATATGAAGAAAATTTGTCCTAATACAGATACGTTGTTGAAGCAGAGAAGAATGTCTCCATACCCTTTTCTGAAGATTGTTGGTATTAATTTTCATCTATCTCAAAACTAAAGTTGTAGTTTCCTAAAGGTCAATTGCAATGTGAAATCAGAGCTTCTGTGACTTTGGGTACTTGTGAGGGACTGAGCATAAGAGGAAAATGATGTTTTGCTGTTACTATGAGTTAGTATAGGAGCTGTAGACCCCTGAAGTGAGCTTGGAGAGATGGCCAACCATGGATCCAGGCCTGCCCTTTGAGGATCTCTGATCCAGAATTTATTGTTGCTCAGCTCTCTGTTCTCTTGCTTTCATTACTTACAGGAACCGGTAGATCAGGGGCAATCCAAAGAAAGGGGAGGGGAAGAGCAAAAGAACATGGACTCCAGCATTGTGTGGGCCTGCTCAGCTCTCCCTTCACACAACAGACTCTTGACCTGGTCTTGACTCATAGTAAAAAGTCAAGAATTAGATTTTAATCTATGTCTAATTGTATACCTGTGTTCTCTCTAGTGTTACTCAGCCCCAACTTCACCTCCCAGTCCTTAGGTGTCTCTAGCACCCTCTCTTCTTCATTGTAGGCCCTAGAATTACTTGCCTCCTTCATCACCTCCTCTCTACTTCCTCTCTTCCTACCCCAGTATGTTTAATCCTCCTTCTTCCCACCCCCTCCAGGGAGGGAGGCTTATTCTTGACCTGCTTTCTTGACTTTACTCCAGAAAGTTACACTGCTTCCTCTCAGATTCTGCGCTTGTGCCCCAGTCCCTTTCGAGTTGAGAATGAGCACTCTTCCTTCCAGAGCTTGTTGTAGTCTGCTTGAGCTCTACACTCAAGTCACTACTAGGCGCTACCCCAAAATCTGATCTATCACAATCCATCTTTGAGTTATTGCAGCTGGGGCGTTTTGACACGATACATTATGGTAATCCATGGCACATAGAGACATTAACACTCCTGACTTTGACAAAATACATTGTGAAGTCTTTGAAGGCACCATTACAATTTATCTTGTCATTCACAGGAAGACCCAGTTCAGCATTAATGTAGATGAACACAGTGTGGCTTTTGTTTCATTTAATTGCTTGTGACCTTTTTAATTGCTAATTTAGCAAAATAGCAAAGGGTTATATTTCAATTAAATTAATGGTTTGAGGAGGGTTTTTTATGTGTTTATTTTAAGACATCCTGGTTCTCTCTACTTTTCACTTTGAGAAGGTAAAATGTCATCTCTTGAGCAGAAGTGGATTTTTCACGTGACATTCATAATAATTTTCATACGCAGATGGTATAATGCCAAGCATCTTTCATGTATGGTTGAGTTCACTCTTCTCCAGAAGTCACAAACAGCTTTATTCACCAACTCAGATTTTTCTAGCCCAAAAATCTGCTTCTGGTACAATGTTCCCCTTCAAATATTTGTCCTGAGATAAAGTGCTTCTTGTGTGAGCCATTCACTGGCTTCTCTGCCTTGTCCTGGTTCAGTAGCTGGGTCGTACACTCAAGGAGTCCTGCCTTGTCCTTCCCAGAGTCCTCCCCATTTCGTACTCTGCTAGGTAGAGGAGGAGCACACATACATAGAGAGGCTCCTCTGACCAGCAGCAGTCGTGGGTCTGGCAGAGGGGCTCAGAGACCATTCAGCAGACCCTCTGCTCTGGGTGAGCAGCAGGAACTGAGGGAGCGAGGGAGCCTTCCCTGCTCTGCTCCATGCTGGGCCTTCCTGAAGAGAAAAGCCGCACAGCCTCATCAGCAGGGCAAAGCTCAAAACTCAGCATCAGAGAGCCTAAGTCCTCAGTGAGATATGAATTTACACTGGCAGAGAGTAGAAGGTCAATGCATAAAGCATTAGTGTTGAGCTAGCTCCAGCTATCTAGGTCTTGAACAAAATTAATAGAAGCAAATTGACAAGCCTCGCTGGTTATTCCATCGCTTTAAGACCTCACCTAAAGTCCTATCATCTCATCTGCCCATTATTAACATTTCAGCAAAATATAAAGTTTTCATTAATCTCCCATAGCAAATTTAGGAGTGAAAACTGGCACTTGTTTGAGCTTTTAGGACTACATTAGCTGGTGTATTAAACAAAATATGTCATTCTTCAGTAGCTTCTCTAAGAAGCTAAATCAATTTCTAGCCATATTTATGCACCACTCTATCTAAAAGCATCTGAATTATCATTTACAGCTAAGATGCTTTATTAGCAGCTGGCATTGAAATTGCTCAGTAGAAAAAATTATATGTCACGTTATAGTAATTCTTAAATTGGTTTTAATCCAACATCATAAAATGTAAAAATCTAAAGTGTGGGCTTTCTTTTTTTAGTAATTGGTATTTTAGCATAACGAACTGTTACCTTTTTCCATATCAAATACCTGCAAATGTTTAGAAAATATCAATTAGCTAGGAAGGAAAACACAAACTCTAAAGCTCAGAGCTATGTTACACCTAATCTGACATTTTCTCAGAAAAGATGCCTGTAAATGACTTGTAAAGCATTAAAGAATTTTAATGTTTTACTAAAATTCTCTATAATTCTCATGTATAATTCTTGTTCTAAAATAGAAACAAATGCTTTTTGATAGTTGTTTCAGTTAGAAACAGACTAGGCAAAGCAAGTAAGTGTTGTAAGCTTTCCTCTAAGCCAGTCCCTCATTCTGATGTCCACATTACCCAGGAGACACCTTTGTTTAAAATCACAGGTGCTGGACTGGGAACATAACTCAGTTAAAGTTTTGCCTCAAGCAAAAAGACTGAGTTCAGATCTCCCAATCCAATGTAGAAAATGCCACATAGAAATGGCAGCGGCCTATATTCCGGCCCTGGAAGATGGGACCTGGGGAACTCCAAAGCAAAGCAATAAGAAGAGTAGAGCAATTCATGATGATTCCTGAAGTCACTCTTAGACCTCACATGCACATACATTCAAGTGCTCTCTCTTCTACACACATGAGCATGTATGCACACACGCACACACAAAATAATTTTTTTTGAAAAATCACAGGTGTGTGTTGTATGGAGAGAAGGTTAGCACTTCACTTGACAAGGACAGAAGAGGCCTTTGGGCCTAACGACATGCATAGGGCATTGACACTTACTTCGGGGCATCTAACAGAGGATCTGCTTCCTGCTGCTGTTCTGTAGCTTGGACCTGCAGAGCCTGGCTGTGGACATTAAACTATCTTAGCAAACCACTGTCACCTTTTTTCGCCTTTTAATTTTATGTTATTTGTGTCATACATTTCTTGCATTGGAAGTGTTCGTTTTACTGTATTTTTTGGTACCTTTTGGGAATCTAATGTAAGATATTTTACATGTGTCCTGATTTTGTCATTAACCCCCCCCCCAAAAAATCCCAGGTGCCTCATAAAAAGGACATGCATCACCAACATGCTCTGACGGAGGTGGAATCTCTCCTACTTGTCCTGCGGGGTGGTCCTGGTTAGGTCACTTGTCTCCTGTGGACTGGGCACCTGCTGCTTACCCTGCAGACCTACCCCAGCCTCCTGCCTTCTCTGCACAGCAGCACTGGTGGGGCTGCTTACAGGGCTGAGCACAGCAGTCACTGCGCCTGCCTTCTTGGGGTTTCCAGTAGATGCAGAACGCCACAGCAGTCAATGCTGACCTAGACTTGGTGACCTAGAGCCTCACTGCAGCAGTTAGAGAACTGAACAGGAGGGAGTATGGGGGAACAGGATGTTCCAGATGGGGAGGACAACATGTACAGGCCCTAAGATAGGACTCTGTCAGAGTCTCATATCTTCCCAGGGGGAAGGCCTGTTACAGGTGCTCAACTGTCCAAGTTATGATTAGCCATGTCTGGAAACAGAATGTCCAGTTCCTGATACATGAGTTCAGTGCAAAAGGAAAAGAACACAATTTCTTAAAAAAAAAAAAAAGTTGCTCTCAGGCAGGAAAGATGACTCAGGGGTTAAACCTCTGTCTTGCAAGCAGAAAGTTCTGAGTTTGGATCCTGGATCCCACGTAAAAATGCCAGGAGGAAATGGTGGCAGTCTGTACTTCTGATCCTGGGAGGCGGCGCCTGTAAAACATCAGAGCAAAGCAAAGAGGAGGTAGAACAAGTCATCCCTGGGCCTCCACAGGCACACATAGTGCCCTCTGATAAACAGACACACACACAATAAATACATATTTTTTAAAAATAAAGTTTCTGTGCCCTCTTGGCACAGAAAAGCAGTTGTCAGGTTGTTGGTTGTGAAGCAGCAGTTTCTAGTTTTACCTAAATCTCGTATTTTCTGTCCCTCAAACTCTGTTCTCCTGGGGCCATGTCTGAGTGCTCAACACAGTACCAAGGACTCCCTTTCAACACCTCTATGCCTTTGCCAGAAATAGGCTCAAAGTATACCCAAGTGGCACCAGCAACTAACACCTCAGAAGTACACATCTCAGACTATGGGGAGCACAACCATCTTGCCTGTTTGCTGTCTAAGGAGTTTGGGAGGATCTGGGAAAAGGTATTGTAAGAAACGATGAAAAAGATTGGAAAGTTCCAGCCACTTAAGAAGCCACTTGACTGAGGGAAGATGTTGGAGCACCAATGTTATTGCTCTCCCATGTCACGTATCAGAACACTTAATATGCAGAAGGATTTCACAAAGCACTTGGTGAGTGAATAGATGAACAGACCTTTGGAACCGTGAATCAGTGTTATAGTGGCTGGATTACAGAGCCAGCCTGGAAACGTGAAGGCCAGTGAGAGGCCCGTCATAAGCCTCTAAGCACCTGAAGTCTCCCACCTGACCCCTGGGAGGCTGTGGAGGCAGGGCAGGGAGCTACCGAATACATGGGTTGGGAATTTTGGGACAGACCTTCAGGAAGCATGCATTACTTCCACAATCAGGAAATTCCATTGAGAAAAGGAACAAGAGTGTCCATACACGTGCTTGGATTTTGACTGACTCTTGGGGGAGACTGAGCTGCTTGCCGAGAACAAGCAGGCACTTTTAGCCTTTTCTCCCTACTGCCCTGCCAAGGGCCTGCCTTGGAATAAGCAGTGTTTGTGGGATTAATTGTTGAATGATTAATATGTTACCATTCTCTGTTTACTGGAATGGCATTATTAAGTCATCGCTCAGCCTTTTTTCTCCAAATTAAATAGCCCATATTACTTTAATTTATCCCCAAGCATTTTAAGCAGACACCATTTGCCAAGCCTCATGTATCTTTATGTGCTAAACTGCATTTTTCCTCCCCAGGTTCAAGGGCAGACGGGGTTTTTGAGGAAGATTCACAGATCGACATAGCTACAGTGCAGGACATGCTTAGCAGCCACCACTACAAATCATTCAAAGTCAGCATGATCCACAGGCTACGATTCACCACCGATGTGCAGTTAGGTAAGTGTGCCAGTGGGCAGTGGACGGAACTCTGTCTGGGTCGTCAGTGCAGCACAGGGGAAGGAAATGGCATGCAGCTTTTATGTGACCAGAATGACTAAAAGTAATTTGTTTTCTGAGGAAATGTTGAAACAGTAAAATTTAAAATACATCTTCTTCCCACCTGAGCAAGCACCACCTTGTGGTCTTCTTCATGAAGCAGAAGATCAGAAATAGAATGAACTGGAGAGTCTTCGGTCTGATTGACTTCTTTCATCTCACCCCACAATTCCCTGGCACACTACCCTCAGACCCCCACCTCACAGCACACTCGCCTCTCCCTACTCACTGAGTTCATTGCTTATTCATTCAGGAAGCTTCTGAGTGACATCATAGCTATATTTGGATCTTCAGTAGATATTCTGGAAACTCACTTCCAACTAATATTTAGGCTTGCTTTGTTCCAGTCAAATGCTAAATATTTGTTTTGACTTAAACCTAACAAGAATAGAAAAGTGTCATAACTGTCGGTGTAATATCATTACATCATTGTGTCGTCATGGCTGTCTTATCTGGTGTCCGCTATGTCAGTCACTATACTAAGTGCTTCCCTTGTTCTCCTTGCCTGCATGGAAGTCTTGAGTTTTTTCCAATCTGCCTAACAGAGATGGTACATGAGGGGCAGAAAGATGTTCTTGTGTCAGCTTACACACAGACTGGGATGGTGTCAAGTGGAACCCACATCTGACCATCTCATGTCGTCTGCTCCTGACCAAGGTCTCCACTGGCCACACAGTCAGGCTCTGCCACACCATCTCCTCTAGAGCTTTGCTTGCCTATTGCATAGCAAAAGGAAGTTTAAATTCAAATACTTTGTTTCTTATAAAATCTTTTCTGATAGTGAAATTTATCTGGCCTGCCTAATACATAATAAACCTTAAAAGGCTCCTCCTCAAAAATTCCTTCCCAACCGTCTGCGTGTGTGTGTGTGTGTGTGTGTGTGTGTGTGTGTGTGTGTCGTGTTGTATATTTTCCTCAATTGCTCTCCAGCTTATTTTTAGAGATGGGGTCTCTTACCAAACCTCAGTCTTGCCTAGTTGGCTAGACAGGTTGGCACATGAATCTCCCTATCTCTGCTTCCCCAGTACTGGAATTATAGATGTGAACCATGTGTCTGGTTTTTTAAAATGGGTACTGGAGATCTGAACTCAGGTCCTCATACTTGCATGGTAAATGCTTTACATACTAAGGTATCTGCTCAGCCCCGTTCCCAGCTTCATTGACAGGAAGCTGCAGTATGCTGAGAGCACAGCAAATGAGCGAGCCTAAAGTGGCTTAAACGTGTGTTTCTGCCGGTCAAGCCACATAACCTTATCCAAGGGTCTTCATCTTCCGAAGCCTCAATTCCGTCTTGTGTAGGTGAAAGTAAGAGTAGTACCAATTTGCGAGGAAGGAGTTGGGTGCTACTCTGGGGCTGGCAGGCGGCAAGCCTGGTACACAGGAGCTGTCAGTGGAGCGGCAGTGTGGAGCAACACAGGGAAGAAGAACCCTTGCTCATTGATTACGTGTCACCAATTGCACCTAATTCAGAGTCCAGTTTCCTCATCTGCAAATAAGATACTAGTCCCTGTCTCGTCGATGATTATAAGGAGAAAATGTCCTAGTGTGTACAGAATACTTAGGGCTACTCACAGTCATGTCTGGCAACAGCAGACTTGGTAATAGGTGTCTGCTGAGAGACCTGTTATAGCCCAGTGTAGAGCGCGCCTTTAGCATACATGAAACTCTAGGTTCCATCCCAGCACTGCAGCACACAACATGATCCTCATGTGATAGTATCAGTGGATGAAGCAGTAACTTTAATCCAAACACAACACCGACCCTTTTCCCCACCCTTTTTCCAAAATGCGGTGGGGGGAAGAGGAATAAAATTGTTTATTTAATGTCAATTGTTAAAATACAAAGTTCTTCAGCCTAGGGTTGTTTATTTCTGGAGTCTTTTATAGAAATAAAATTAAAAGACAGCTAAAAACACATGTCTAGGACTGAGGATACAGCTCAGTTGTATAGGATATTTACCTAAGCCTGCCCAAGGTCCTTGGCTAATGTCCCCATAGAAAGAAAAGAAAAGAAGGAAAAGGAAAGAGGGAAGGAGGGAGGAAATAATTGGAAGGAAAGGGGAGGCAGAGGACTACCGAGTTCTATCTGCACTATCCAGGTCCACACTGGCAAACTTATGCCAAGTAGGGACAATGATCTGGGGAAGGGAGGGCACCATGCTGGGGTGGGTTTCCGGGGATCTGTTCATGGTTTAAGTGTGGTTACGCTGGTTTGTAGACTTTGTGGAAAAGTCAAATTTTATATATAGTTAGGATTTATACATTTTTATGCAAGATAGTTTCCTAAAATAAGAGTGCTACTCAGACATCCAGTTTGTGTTTGTCTACAGTCCTCACCTAGTAGCAAAGGATCTGCCTTTTCTCTGTGTGTGTGCGTGCGCGCATGTGTATACGTGTGTACATGTGTGAGAATGTTTGTGTATGTGTGTATACTCACGCACATGTGGAAACCAAAGGTCTCCTCAGCCTCCACCTTACTTTCCTTTTTTTTATTTAACAATTTCCTTAATGAAGTTTAAGTTAGTAATTCAAATAGATTATTTAAATCAACATTTTAACATAATACAGTTAAGAGATAAACTAAATTAATGCTGAGGAATGATGATAAAGAAATGTTAAAAGTCTGTGTTTATCATAATTAAATAGTCATGTCTCTGTAAAAGAAAAGCTTTTTATGTCCAATACAAACACTGCGATTCTTAACACTATACTCTCAAATCTTATTTGAAGTGTTTCAGTGTTCGTAGGCCCTATGTACCATGAGGATATGCTTGATACAAAGTACTCATGTATGTCCAGAACTAAGGCAGCTTGAAATCACTCAACATGGGCGAGTACTACCAGAAACACTTTAGATTCATTGTACATTGATTTCAAATCAAATTTTGATGATATTCAGAAAATTTTTATTGTTGCCAAATATTTTGCAGCCCCACATTTCAGCCATGTAACCATTTATAGATCATGACCCAAGAAGCTGGGCGCTAGAAGAATATGACTCCTCCTCTAGAAACGCACTTGCCAACAGTTTGGAAACCCTCAGGTTATTTTGAATCCTTCATTGCACTTTGTGAAAGTGTTAGCAAATATTTTGTTCTCCAGGAAAGTTTAGCTGTGTGGTTTATTCAGCCTGATCCTGCAGTCGTGAAATCTTAGCCTGCAGCAGGGCTTTTCCAAGTGTATCATGGAAGAGGCCAGCTTCCCAAGCACCTGTATATCCTCTGTGTGTGTGTGTGTGGAGAGAGAGAGAGAGAGAGAGAGAAATTCCTGACTCGTCTCATGTAACTTATCAGCAATGCAAGCAAGTATCACAGACTTAGGGGTCCCCATCAAATTTCTTTGTATGGATGACTGGGTGTGCACCAGGGCCTGAAGGGAGAGCAAGGAAATGCCATCCACACAAGCCTTTAGAATGGCAATATTCTCTCATTTTCTCTGTTAAGTGTGGGCAACACTTAGTCTTCTAGGTGCCCAAGCCTGGGATAGACAGCTTGGTACAGTTGTTGAGCTCTTATGTGGCTAGGTGTGGTAGCCACATATTATAGACTCTTTTTGTAACTTCATCTCCCCAGTACTGTGATGATAGATATACACCTGAGTCTGTGTGTGTGTGTGTGTGTGTGTGTGTGTATGTACCTGTGCATGTGTGCTATAGTGCATGTATGAAGATCAGAAAATACCTCAGGTGTCAGTCTTCACCCTCCACCTGGTTTGAGACAGACTTTCTTCCATGTTGTTCACTGTTGCATACATCAGGCTCTCTGACCACTACCTTCCAGAGATTCTGCCGTGTCTGCCTCCCATCTCATCACAGGAGCACTAGGATCACATGCACATTCTACCTCACCTGACTTTTACGTGAGTTCTTGAAATTCAAACTCAGACCCTTATGCTAGTACAGCCATCTCCTGATAGATCTGCTTTTTCTGATGGCATCTTTTTAGAAAATCCAATCAGGAATTTAATTACCATCAAGGCAGAGATCCCACACTTGATACTCCTAGGGGAGCATATCCACAGGTCTACCTACTCCTCTTGCAGTGCTAGACACAGTGCCGGGGTCTCTTTCCCCACTTGTCTCCAAAGGTAAAATGATTCTGACCTACAGATTCATTCCAAGGGAAAAGTCCAAAAGAGTCTGTGGGAGCAGCAAGGCTCAGCAATCAGAACAAATCCCTTCTCCCTCCAACCTCAATTTTTTAAATTTTTTTATTTTTTTTATTATTTATTCAATTGTGTATGTGTGTGTATGTGTGTGTGTGTGTAAAACTACGGACAAATTCGGGAACCACCATGGACCACTTCCACCTCCTCCTTGTTTACTCTGCCCCGGGATTCACAGGCTCCGCCCTACCAGGACCAGAAACGCAGGCCGCCCCAGCTTCCACCCAGCATCTATACATGGGGTCTAGGATCCGAACTCAGGACCTTCCGCCTGCAAGGCAGAGGACTTAACCCCTGAGCCAACTCTCCAGCTCCAACCTCAATTTTTTTACCATTTGTAAAATGAGAATTATAGTGCTTGCTGTGTGTGTGTGTGTGTGTGACAGAGAGAGAGAGAGAGAGAGAAAGAAAGAGAGAGAAATGGAATGTAAGGACATTTGTGAGGTCAGAAGACAACACTGTAGAGTTGGTTCTCTCCATCCACCTTTACATGGGCTCCAAGGATCAAATTCAGTTTTCAGGCTTAGTGTGACAAAGTGCCTTTACCATCTGGCCCAGATTCTGGTGCTAGCTTCTTAGCAATGTGATAGACTATTGTGATCACTGTCATTAATCTTGCCTTTTGTCCTGTCTCCTAATCCCCACTTTGTAGGTACTGAGCCAGGTTGTAGGTGGTTTCTCTCCTGCCAAAGCCTGGCTTGTAGCCATAATGGAGACCTGCCAGGTGCAAAAGGAGGATCCTAGTGATGCTAGAATCTCCCCAAAGCCAGAGTTCTCCCAGGTGAAACTGCAGGTGTCCCAGCGACACACATGGTGCCCTCTGGTGGGCAGCCACAGCTCTGGGTAGCTTCTAAACAGACCCGTCAACGTTTGCTGTTGGAAACTAAGTTAATGGGGCTGGAGAGATGGCTCAGGGGTTAAGACTCTTGCTTCTCAAGCAGAAGGTCCTGAGTTCTTATCTTGCAGGTTGAAGGTTCTGAGTTCAGATTCCAGATCCCAAGTAAAAAATGCCAGGCAAAAAATGGCTATGGCCTACACTTCTGACCCTGATGAGAGTGAAGTAAAAAGGAGGTATAAGCAATCCAGGATGATTCCCAAAGTCACCCTTGGGCACACAGTGCCCTCTGATACATACACACATACACGCACACACGTACGTATGTGCACTAAATAATAAAGTTAAAAAAAAGAAACTAAGTATTTAACATCAAAAGCAGAAACTTCACTAATTACTCCTGAGGAATTTTATGGTGATCGTATAAACAGTGCTCTTGAGTCTCGTCATGAATAAATAAGCTTATTTCCCCAGTTAGGAGTATAACTTCAGACCACTCTGAAAACACATGACAATCCCCACCCCACCCTCACAGCACCAGCAACTGTACACAGCAGAAATTCTTCAACCCAAAGTTCAGTGCCACAAACAGCCCAGAATTCATGAGTATTCAAGTGAGCAGCTGGATTCTGAGATGAGTAAATAGTTTCTTTTATATCACCTGAGTAGCCAAATGTTTCAGATCTTTCCCAGCACTGATGGATGGTCTCCTTCCCCCGTCCATCCTGTGTCAGAGCAGAGCTTTCCCTGGCTCCCATGGTGAGCCCTCCAAAGTGGTGACTATCTGTATGCATAGTTTGCCCAGCATCCTGCTGCTGGGACAGCAGAGATGGGACACAGGCTCCCTGTGCAACTTTAGCTGCCTGTCTTCTGGTGGTACGGAAGGGGCCTGTGCTCCACTTGCCATCTGCCATTTGTTTCTAAGAAAGTCAGAGGGCAAGAGACTCCAACTCAAGCCAGTTTTCTACTAGGCTTTCCTAATTGTAAAAGACTAATGGGTTCCATTAATAAACATATGTAAAGAGCTGGTCTTTCAAAATACTAACAGGAGGGACTAAAGAAGTGGCTCATTCAAAAACATTTTTGCTGCACAAACACAGCATATGACTCATATAAAAGTGGGGACACAATGACATACAACTGTAATCCCAATACTGGGGTGTCAGAGATAGGAGAGTCCCTGGAGCTTGCTAACCAGCCACTCAGGGTGAGTTGGTGGCTCCAGGTTGAGAGACCTGTCAGTAAGGCATCATCTCAAAAACTAAGGTGAAGTGGTTGAGGAAGACATCCAGTGGTAGCCTGTCCTCCGTGTGCCACGCACACACACACTGCACACACAAGCTGGAGATGCAGCTCGGACTAGCACTTGCCTTGCATTCATGAGCCTTAGGTCCTGACCCAGCATCATAGGAATAATAATAATGGAAATGTTGACAAATACAATTTTTAAAGCAATTATCACATACTGAGTGCTTAGTATGTACTAGGCACTTGGGTAACAGCTGTTTTTGTACATTGACAGGTAAAATAACAGAGCTGTTATTAGGTAGTGTAGACATAACCACTTTTTACATGGGGAAACTGGGGTGTAGAGAATTTACTATGTTTATTATATGCAAATCATCCTTGTGCTAACCCTTTGTAGTATAGTAGCAGCTCTTACCTGTCACCACATTTAATCGACATGTCACATCGCTATTGTAGTTTTATTTGTGACCGAGAAAACTGAGGCATTGAAAGATTTAATGTGATGTATAATTACTACTTGGTGAGCATAACTCTCCCCTCCTTTTGCATCAAAATATGCAGTGGATACCCAGGTCCCTTGGGACTGGGATGGAAATCCAAGCCATTGCTCCAGAGCTGCCTCTGTCATTGTTGACGTGGCCTTTGAGGAAGAAGTGATTTCTTTAAGTGGCTCGTTGTGCACATTCTTCCCTCTCCTCTTCCCTAGCTCTAGGGACAGTGGTCATCTTCCATTCCTCATAAGACACGTCAGTCTCTTTGCTTCCTCCCCTGGTCCGGGACTTGATCTGGCACACTTCCTATTCGCACCCCTACCAGTCAGCTGAACACAACTTAGCTCTTAATTTTAAATCTGTTCACTACTGCTCCTCTGCCAGCTTAGAGAATTTACCAGACAAAGCACTGTGGCAGTTCTTGTCTGCTTCCCCAGTCAGTCTGGTCCCACTATCTTGTAAGATCATAGTAGTAAGCTGAATTCTGAATTGTGAGCCTAAAAGTTTAGAAGGCCCATTAAGTAAAAATCTTGCCACGCTTATGCCAGGCTGAAGCTATTTCCATTAAACTGATCTGTATACCCAGTTCTATGCCAACTATTTGAAAGAGGTCACGTACTGACATGGATACTGCCCAAATAGTCTAGCACTGGCAGGGGCAGGTAGACTTTTGGAACATTGAAATTAAAAGGGTCAGATGCTAAGTGCCAGCTATACTCTAGAAAGTCTGTAGAATACTAGCAAGTGTTTTTGTAGCACCAAGCAAGAAGCTACATAAAAGAATCAAGGCAGAGATCTCAAGTCAAATTATCACCATGGCCGAGCCTTTCATTTAAGAACAGCTGACCATGGGAGTCTTTAGCTCATCCTAGACTTGCGGGCTCAGAATCTCTTATTTTGTTTTGTTTTGTTTTTATGTGATTTATAAAAAGTCTAGCTATCCCAGACTGACCTCAGTCTTATTTATGATCAGAACTTCTTCGCCCTTACCTTTTACCTGAATTTGTTTTGACAGACTGGGCAGATCAGCCTTATTTTCTCAATACAAGCTGAGAACTGACTTGTTTGCTGTGCCATTTACACCAACTTGTTTCCTAGGCCTTGTGGCTTGTCATTGTAGACCCTTCCTGTGACATCAAAGAGATCTATTACTCAGCACACATATTATTTAATAACCCTCTCGCCAGTACTCAAAGGAAGCTTTTACTTTTTTTTCATATGCAATAGACAAATTTAACAAAACAAGACCCAGTAAATGAAGGCAGGCAGTCATGGCCAGGGCAGTGTTACTCCATAGGCTCATGTGACAGTAGTAGCTGTGAGTGGCTGTGTGAACACATGTTCCTCTTTACTTTTCAGTAGGATGTCTGTGAAGTTCAAGTAAATACATAGTCTGAAAATGCTGGTCCTTCTGTGTCCTCAGGTCCTTTTCTCATTAGATGTTAAGAAGGAAGGTACCACGAGGAGAAGCACATCCCACTCAACTCCACATCTGTGGTTCTGTGCAGCATGAGGATGGCTGTTCTGCTATTGAGTAGTTCTCTCTATTGTGACATTTTCTGAAATAATCTAGAATTGATTTTACTACTAATGATCTTACTAGATAGTGGGACCATCCAGACAGCAGCCTCCAGAAAGCCCTTTACCACATCAGTGCTCTGCACAATGGTTGGACTGAGGGGAAAATCCCATCTGCAGATGCCAAGCTTTATCTAGTGGCGCATCCTCATGGCAATGTGTCAGGTTCCTTGGGTAGCTGAGAAGATGTTGAGAGATGGAAGAATGAAAACCCACTGCAATAGAAGAAACAGGAATAGAATTCTCAAGTGTTGACTCGAGACTTTGTTCTTGTTTATCTCCCCATCTTTGGTGTTTGAACTCCAGCAGGGCAGCCAGACCCATTCCTGGGAAAATCTCAGCTTTTCCTACCCCCACTAACAGTATAATAAACTCTCTGGGAAAAGGTCAGTACTACTTACTGACCTACTGACACAAGCTCATCTAAAGTGTCTGCTTACCAATGGAGCATTTAGTTTCGCAACCCATCTGCCTTCTCACAAAGAACTTCACTCCCTACAAAGACAATGTCTCGAAGGTTGGATGGTCCCAGGCCTACTCAGGACAGTAGCCTAGTTAGCTGCAGTCTTCACTTGTCATCAAGTCTTTTACTGACCACATATTGGAACTGGCAGCATTCAGCCGTGTTTCTGTGACGATGTAGGATAGCTAGGTCTTTGATCCCGGGGCACAGTCCTGGGCTTTATTTTATTTGTGCCCCCTAAATGATTTTATCTTCTATTTTTGGGTGCCTAACATTGTTGGAAGGTATTTTTTATACTGTAGTATGTTTGATCTATGTGTGGCAGAAGGGCTAGTCTATTTAAGCCCTGGCCTATAGTATGGAGATATGAATTATGGTTACAGCTCTATCATTAATGGGTGATATCAGACAAGTCATGTCCCAGCCCTGAGCCCCAGCATCTTCGTGTGGAGACTAAAAACCCCAGACAAGGTAATCTCTGAGGTCTCATTAAGATCAAACAGCTTGTGTGTCTGATCCTGTGTGTAAATTCAGACAAGTTCCAAAGACCTCTCTGACTGCTCTGTAGATGCTATCGATTGCCTGTGTATATTCTGCAAAATCCACTCTAGCCAAGAGTTGTTCATTGGTACTCTCTGGGGGCTTTTCCAAGGCTTTCACAAACTCTAGGTAACCTAAAGACAAGAGGATTGTTGAATTGTATCAAAAGCTTCTGTAGGACTTAACAACAGTGAGGCTTTTGTAGCCTTAGTCTCAAACTTGTAGGAAATTGATGAGTGAACCACCGTCTGTGTCTGAGCAAATGAACAGTAACTCAGAATACTGTGTAACACAGAGATATGGAATGTTAAATGCCCTGATTTTTGCCAAGGTGTTGCTTCCGTTTCTTAGAGGGGGTATTTGACATGTACCGTATGGCAGGACGTGCCTCCTACAAGTCAGACATTTTCCTCTGGGACAGCAGGAAGCAGGTGGCTGGTAGGAACATGTAATAGACCTGATATTAGTCGTAGTGGCCCATTGGGTGGTAGACCATGGCATTGAGCCCAGCTTTGCAGTTTGCTAACTTTTCACCTTTCTGAAATTCAGCCTCAGTAGTAATGATTGAGCCCTGTGTGCCAATACATGAGTTTTATATGCTGTGCCATTCCATCTTTATAACACCCCAGGAGTTGTCACTTTTGTTACTTTACAGAGGGCTTACTGAGAGAAATGAAGTGTGTTTGCCCAGGATAGCACCAGTGAGAATGTGTCCCCAAATCCTAATCTCCAAATAATTAACCTGGCAGCCTTTAGGGATGGGAATTCCCTAGCATGTTTCCACACCCCCAGGTCTGAGACCACTCTTCCTGGTGTGAAATTAACTCTTGGAGGTTGCAGGAAAAGATAATGTCTCATAACACTGCTGATGGGAAGATTCACTGACAAGAGCAATGGACTCACCCGGCTGGACAGGTGCTCTACATCCTGGTGCTTCCAAGGCAGGAGACATCGAGCAGGGCTTTCTTCACAAGCATTCAGGGCTTCTTGAGCTCCTGGTCCTGGCTCTCATCACTGGGTCATCACCAGCACCCACCCCCCACCACCATTGCCCCCCACCCCATGCCTGGTCATTAGATGCTCTAAGTACTATTTATGCCCAACTTTACTTAATCCTCGAAACATGTCCATCATGTATAACATGAGGTTATCATGTATATTTTGTAGTAGTTGACCCAAAACCACTTACTTCATTAGGGAGTAGAAAAGTTGATATTTGTACTTGAGACTTCAGAATCCCTGTTGCAAAACAGCTGAGCACCGCTACCCTTAAAGATTAAAGGGCTGATGCTGCCTTCAGATGGAGATGTCACAAGCACCTTTCTGAGCTGTTGTGCCCAGAAAGGCCTGGCACAGGAACTGTCCAAAGGGGGGTACTCCATCTGCATGCAGATGATGTACAGTGTTAATTTCCTTTTGTGGAAATGTTTGGGTTAGTTAGAGCAGACGAGGGCCCTTGTGATAACTCTAAAGCTTCGGACAAATTGTTTCCCTGTAGAGTTGTGTGCACATTACAGTTGTGTTTTGTTTATTTTGAGCTGTCTTGTTAAGGAAGGATTTATCTGCTTGTGCTGATGTAGGACAGCAATCAGGCAATGTTTTCTGCCTTTGACAGTTAGTGTGATAGTTTGCTTCCAGTGAAGTTTGACTCCGGTATCTGGAAGCTGTCAGAATAGGAACATGAAAAGGTCAAGACGGATGGTGATGGATAAGTGGGTGGAAAGAGCTGGAAAAGGAGACAAATGAAGGAACGCCTCGCCCTGGCCACTCCAGACTTGTTCTGTGCTCTTCTTCCTCACCTGCCATGGCTGAGACAGCAAAACCTCTGGCCACCGTGAGTGACAGTGGCAGAGGTGCGCAGCAGGTATGATGAAGCTCGCCAGCACTCTTTCCAGCATCTCAGACCCTTGGGGACTTGAGAGGTGCTACACAGAAGTAGTTGTCTCAAGTCGGGGTCAGTTACAGAGGTCACTTTATTCATTTTCCTCACATTTTAAAAGTTGGTGGAGTAAAATGAGTTCTGAAATGGAAAAATTTTAAGGCTAACTTTTCAGCTTTTAAAATGATGATTGTTGGGATCTTTCGACATAGCTCGGCAGTCAGAGTATTTTTCTGGCGAAAATGCATGGGTATAGCCCTATCCCCAGAAGCAGCACCAAACCAAATATACAGAAGAATACAGCATATATTTCCAACAGCTAAGTCACATTTTTCTTGTGCATGATTTTTCTTGGTCACTCAGTATTCTGTCACGGTTGAATTAACTTTTCCTCCAGTGTGATCATTTTATTTGAAGAAATGCAATTTTAACGAAAGTCAGCTTCCCTTGCTGCTTTATAATTTGAGTTACTTTAGGTGGTGTCTAAGTGGCACCTTAAGGAGAGTCTCTGCCTTCAGGAATGTCATACAAAAGCTTCACCAATGGAAAGCACACATAGTTATCCAAAGAACAAATGTTGACCATGGATTTCAGCTTGCCACGTGCAAACAAGTCTAGGTTTGTTGGTACATCTAAAATTTTCTTAGTCCCTGATGAAAGGAGGGTTATTTAAAGACCATTTGGGCAAAGTTTCCTCTTACAGTTTCCTGACTCGAATGGGTACAGCCATGAGGGGCTCTGGAAAGAACCACATAGTTCAGGGTTTCAAAAACGGGCTTTCTACTTTCGGCCCCTCCTTCTAGACATCTTATATAAACCCAGTCCCGTTCCTGCAGGTGTGGTGGTGGCTGAGAAGGTGCCTACAGTACCAGACCTTAAGTTTAGCTTCCAGCCTCGCCACCTAGGATCTTGGGTATATTCCTTAACCTTCCTGTGTTTCTGTTTCCTCAGACATAAACTAGGACGGTCAGAGACACCAGCTTCATAAGGCCATTAATTGGTGCCAGTTAGTGCCAGCTCTGTCAGATGGTTTGTGTACTTAATAAATGGTGTCTATACTAGTATCTATACTAGTTTTACTAGTATCACACTATTAGGCCTGGTGCTGGAGTTGCTGAAACAGACCTCTCTGCTGAGGCTGTACCTTTGACCGTTGCCTGGACCTTGCAGGGAACATGGCAGCAGGGGTCTTCTCTCCTGTACTCTGACTCCAATCCACCTCCTCCCCACAGCAGTCCAGAGGCAGCAGAAGCAGTGCATCACAGTCACACTGCTTGGTTTTCCTCTTGAGAGCCCCACCAGCCTGGCTTCCACAGCCCGTACACGCAAACACAGACACACACACATATGCACGCACGCACACACACATCCTCCAGCCTCAGTGTCCCTGGCATGAACTGTGGTGGCAGGCACTGGCCTCCTAAACAGGTCTTCCAGAAAGCTCCTTCCAACCTAAAGGCCTGGGGCTCCGGGAAGTCTGACCATTTGCCTCGAGCTGTGTTTCTGCAGACCCACTCAATGACTACAAAGACTCTTACTAGCAGTGGAAGCTGGTGTGCTCAGCAAGATGGACTCTACCACATGGCTGCCTCAGGCCCCTCCAATCTGCTCAGTCTAGCAAGAGCCTCAGGTCCAGTGGCACACTCAGCTTTAAGAAACAGAACCTCACACATCCCAACAGAGTGTGATTATTTAATGCACAAAGGGTTTTTCCCATCAGGAAAGATTCCCGTACAGGTTCCTTTAAATAGTGACTCCTCAAGGCAGGCGAGGGTTTTACAGATCATTAAGTACTTGACTGAAAGCCCAAAGGGCAGAGAAACTTAAAACTGAAGTGCTTGGGAGCCCCTGCCAATTACAGATCAATCCGAAATGAAGATGAAGTATCACTAGAACTAGAAGTCAGTGGGAAAATGTGATTTGATTCAGAAAAAAATCTGATTTACATGCTGCTTTTGTGGAACACACAGATTGTTTAAATGATGTTCCACCTGTCTGCCCATCTTGAACCCATTGCATTCATCTCCCACATCTCCATCCCAAGCCGCAGTCTTGGGGTTCCCCTCTGAGAACACCATCAGCACCCCAGGAAAGGGAAAAGTGTTTCATGGCCAAGTAGAGCTTAGGCAGCTGATACACCGATACAGCGGGTAATGGATGAACTATGCAGTAACAATTTGCAGATAAAAATAATAGAAGTTAAAGTGTACTTTACATGATAAAAGAAAGATGAAAAAGGATGTGAGTCTGTTACATCTGAGATGGTTACCGGAGTCCTGCTTTGTGAAGTAGGCGCTGTTGAAAAGATTGATGCAATGGGGAGTGACCTTGGCTTGGAGCAGGAGCTGGTGATGTATGTATGAGCATCCCTCTGCTAAATGGACCCAGATTTGTAGCACTAATATACATGGGAGCCCAGAACCAAACTCAGTATGGCAATAAATCAACAGCCACTTTGGGTGTCATTTCTGGTTTATATTCCACTATTGTTCTATCACTTTAATTCATGTCACTATCATCTTTTCATCTGGAACAGTTTTATATAATTTTCCAGTGGAGTTACCTGACAAATCCTATCAAATTAACAAGGTACATTAACAATATTGACTGACTATGGCTTCAGGAGCTGCACGTCCACAGAACAAAATTTTAAACCCTCTCCCTCTGGTGACATGTTTTTTGTTTTTCAGGGAGAAAATCCTTCTGAAAAAGGAATGTGGGGCAGGGCTTATTTTCACATAAGAGATATGCACATTTATTTTGCTCTGCTCATTTTGACTTTTATAAATGTCAAAATAAAGCAAAATGAGGAGGGCAGGCACATGCAGGAGCACACCCCGTTAATACCAGCCCTGGCTGGCGGCACTTTTCTTTTTTCAGGGAACTATAGAAATGTCCGATATTTAACAATTAATGACCAAATTGGAGGCAAGAGTGTAACTGGCTAGTCGTAATCTATTTTAAGTGAAATGTAATAGAACTGGTCTCCTGATACCTTCTCCTCCTGAAGTCATCTGTATATGAGTATCCAGAGTCGACTGCACTTGACATTATGCCTAACTGAAGCATGATGCCCCTGAAATATGTCCAGGATGACCCAGCACACCATTAATAAAAGCACCAAACACTCATCGTTCCACAGACCACAGTGTCAACAGTGCTGGGTGACTGGCGCGCCATTGTGCCCTCTGCTCTCTCGTCTCTCTGTCCACAGGCTTCTGCCTTTGTCTAGCTGGGATTTGGAATGATGTGCTCGTGTAAAAAGTAGAGTGGCTGGAGAGGTCAGAAGGGAGAGTTGCAAGGGTTGTGTTCATATCTGTTTGTGTTTTATGTTCTCTGTCGGATCATGGTATCCATAAGGGTCTGTTTTGGTTTTGGGAACAGGGAGCATTAGTTAACCTCTTTTCTTGTGTCTTTTAGTTACTAATTTTTCTCACATTTTGCTGAGAAAGTCCTAAGTATGACCCAAGGATGAGTTATGTTAACCCTGATTGCCTTTTCTGTTGCATATACATGGTTGATTGTTTTAATTATTTCTTTGATCTTGACCTCTTTTTACTTTTTTCATTTTGACCCAGACCTTTAAACTATGGCCTAAAAATTACTTTTAAGGCTCCATATGGGGTTCACTCCAAAGCACGTGTTGGGTTTTGTCTTATTTCATGAACAGATTCTGCTCTTCAGCAAAAGCAGAAAAAGAAAGCACCTAAGCTTGATGAAGTGTGAACTACCCAGAGAGCAGCCGTCATGCATGTCCACACTTGGCCCAGGACTCCTCCATGCTGGGCACCACCTTCATTCCCAGTCATTATTCAGCACACTTCTTCACAGGCCTGAAAAGAGTACCTCCACTGTTGCGACTTTCTGCCCTAAAGCCTGTGTTGCACAAAGCTCAGCAGAAAGGCAATCACCTCCCCTGCCTGAAGCCTAGGCTGCAAAATTTGAACTCAGAACATTTTGTGTAAAAGACCCTTTGCTCCTTCTATGACTTCCTTTAAATATAGCTTAAAAAATATTTAGTTTTACAGATGGGAAGAGATATATCCTTCTCCCTAATTTGTGTGTGCTCAAGAGAACACTTGAGTGTGTGTAACTGTGGAGACCCAAAGGTGACTTCAGGAATCACCTTGGATTGCTCTACTTCCTTATTGCTCTGCTCTGGGGTTTCCCAGTCTCCGTCTTCCAGGGCTGAAATTGCAGACCACCTTGGTATTCACCCAGCATTTTTTACCTTGGATCTGGGGATCAGAACTCAGGTCCTTCTCCTTGTGAGACAAAGACTTTAACCCCTGAGCCATCTCCCCCAATACCTTCTCCCTATTTTTAATGCATAAGTTTTACAGATCAGACATTCTTTATTGGTAGTTTAGCCATTATGCATACATGATACTTATCTGTCGTGTAAGATCAATGTAGTGCACAGGTAAACTGAGAATTCACTTTTCCTAATAACCTTTACATGGGCTTTGGGTTGTCAGTCTGCAGAGCCCACTCAAGAAACCAGACTGCATGACTTCCGTGTGCCATTCAAAGGCCTGTTGGAAGAAGTTTCTGGCACCCCCAAACCCTAAGAAAGAGCTTGTGTTTGTTTACTTTGTGATTTATAATTAGGTCAAGTAATTACACTGGGCTGCATGTGCTGTCTGCCTCTCACGTCATCTGCTTTGTCCTCCCTTTGGCCTTACAGGTATCTCTGGAGACAAAGTAGAGATAGACCCTGTTACGAATCAGAAAGCCAGCACCAAGTTTTGGATTAAGCAGAAACCCATCTCAATCGATTCTGACCTGCTCTGTGCCTGCGACCTTGCTGAGGAAAAGAGCCCCAGTGAGTAGTCCTTTATTTATGTCTCCTCCCCTCTCCCTCTGGTGCGGGGTGCCAGGAGAATATATTGCCACCATGTCCTTTTTTCCTTGGGTCCGTTTAATTCATTACCAGAAATTTCTTTTAATCAAACGGGATTGTATTATGGTGCCCAGAGCCTGACGCGAGCCCCCATCTTGTTCCGTCTCGATGGCAGAGGAGACCCTCACAGCCCTGTGCTGGGGGCTGGGGCGCTGGGCAGGGGCCTGCTGGGAGCTCGACCTCACGAGAGCCTTCCATTCACCTTGTGCTCCTGCGCCCCCCCCTGTCCGAGGCACCTGACCAGTCAGCCCTGCACCTGCTTTCCTCCTATCCCACATCCCAGGGAGGCGGAGAATTTCCTGGGGGAGCTGAAGGCTAGATTTAGGCATCCATCATGCTGGACTGTCAGCACTCCCAGATTATTGGCAGCTGCGTGACCTCCAGCTCATAACTAAGCTCCCACCTGGTCCTGAGGAGGCTGCTTCTGGACTGGCATTCCTCCACGGGAACCATCCAAGAGATTCAGTTTGGGCAAGTGGCACTCTGCAGTTAAGTAGTTAAGTAATTAATAATTTGTAGGAAAAGACATATCCTACCACAGTTCAAATGTTGGTGGAACAGTTTAAATTTTCTAAGTGTTGATTGGTTGCCTAGAGAAGACTGGAAAACAGTGGTTCTCAAACTCTGGTAGGTCTCAGCATTTGCTGCCACCCAGAGCCCATCAGAGTAGATTCTAGCCTGGTAGTTTGAGATACACACTGAGCATCTAACTGTGTGACATACATTCCCGTGTTTGCAACAGATAGTACAAGGAATACTATCCACAAAAAGAACGGTGAATGCCAATGGTGTAGTTCATCTCTTAAGGTCATACTGACCAAAAGGAGACCTTGCAGTGCTGGCCCATGGCCCCCTGTATGGCAAGTGCTTAATTTGTCAAGTGAAGAAACCTCTTTTTAACTCGGCCTTCGGCTGGGGGTGGGGGAAGCTTAGCATAGTAGAGAGAGGAGTGCCCACCATTCTGAGGCTCTGACACCCTGTAAGGGTGATGCCAAAACAGGCCTCGAAAAACACGGCTTACTGCTCCAGGAGCCCCAGGGCTGCTGCACCCCCTCTGCCATGGCAAAGCCTCTGGCTAATCTACCCACCCCAGCTTGGTGGCCTGGAAAGATGTCATTGTTCTGGTGCCTGTCTTCCCAAGAATTGAGAATGCCTTAAGAAGTGACATTTTGTGATTTTTCCATGTCTCTGAGAAATAAAAGGTGACTTCCTGCATGTTACATAGAGAGCTGAGCTAGAGTAGAAAGGTTAGGGAAAGAACTGTGAGAGAGATTCTGTGGATACTCACTGTGCCCGGGAAGACTGTCCTGTCACACAGTCAGCTGGGAAGGTTCAGAGTCCTCTGCCTCACCGTCACCCCGTGGGACCAGTCGGTGGAGAAGTCACTGTCAGGCATTTTTATGTATAGGACCACACTCAGCACGGAGAATGCAGAACCGACATGACGGTCTTTCTAGTACTGACAATGTCTTGAGGGTCTTGTGCCTCATTTCAGATGTATCATGGCTCAGTGTAAAGACCACATATACTGGTCTTACAGAGCAGTTCTTATCTCTCAAACGATCTAGAAATTGTGACTTTGGGGCTGAAGAGATGGCTTAGTGGTTAAACCACTTGCCATTCAAAATAGAAGACTAGAGTTTGGATCCCCAGATTCCACATAAAATCATGGCTGGATGACACAGCCTGTCTGTAATTTAAGCCTCACACTAACTCTAATGATGAATTCTGGGTTTAATTAGAAACCCTGTTTCAAAAAGAATAAGGTAGAAGAGCAATCGAGGATGATTCCTGATCCCATCCTCAGGTCTCCTCATACATACCTACCACAACACGTGTAAGTATACATGCATATATCACACATACATACATATAAAAGTGAAACAAGATGAAAATAAAGAAATCGTGACTTTCCTGAACAAAAGGCACTCTTCCTGAGCCCCCGTTTCCTATAGCAGTGTAGATGTGCATGTATCTGTCACGCATAAGAACTCTATTTCAACCAAAGGAAACCTACCTTTTTCTGTTTTGGAATTCCATACTTAAGAAATTCACAAGTAAAAGGGTTTTTTTTCCTTATAAATTAAAAGGACAGGGCTGGAGAGATGGCTCAGAGGTTAAAGCAAAAGGAGTTCAGATCTCAGGCCCTATTTGTGGACTTTGCCCCAGAGTTTGCATAGAACTATGAGCAAACACATGGTCCTTCATCTGTCTGCTTGAGTCTGCCCTTCCCTACGAGCTGATGGACCCAGCTCCCTCCCTCAGTACTGTGCCTTGGTGAATATTGTCACCTTGGAACTGGGCTTACTGAGGCCAGCATTTAAAGAATTAAAAGTTGTCCCAGGTAATATGTTTTATAAAGTGCCCAAACAGTATGTATTAAATGATTCTAATTGATCCTATGTGATTTTATGATTTCCAGTATCTTCAACAAATTAATTCAGTGGTTTAATCTATAAAAAGTTCATCCTCAGACCATCACCAGACCATAGAGTTAATCTATGGGGTGCTGCTTTTTCTTTTTTCTTTCCTTCCTTTCTTTCGTTCTAAAGGATTAATGGTAACCCTTTTTATCTTTTGTGTCTGTTGAACCTTAGAAAAAAGTTATTTTAACAGCACTAAAGAAATGAAAGTCACTATATTTCATAAGTTTAGCTTGTGATTTTTATCAGCATTGTGATGTATGTTTGTAGCTGAGTTTACATCAAAAATTATTCTTGGGGCCTTCTTGAATGAATTATGGCAAAGAGAGAGTCTGGAGGTAGATAAGCTTTTTGATTTCTGCAATATATTTCCTTTTTCATGTTTTTATCTCTTATAACACAAGAGTCTTCCCAAAGACTGGAACGTGTGACCAACTGGAATAATATAGTTGTGAAAACAGAGCGGATGTGTTATTAAACAGCCTTCTTTACAAAAAAGGCATTAAGTGTTGGAAGGATAATGAAGTTGTTTCCAGTCTTACTTGAGATACATTTGTCAGGATTTTGAACAGAAAAAAAAATGGTTTTTAAACCCTTCGAATGTGGCCAGTTTGCAATGTTTATTGAGAAAGCCACTGTCAGACCATTAATTTGGTCGTCATAAGAAACACAACTCAGGTTTAATTGATGCCATATCCCAAAAGTGTGTGAATAGCTGACTTGGCAAAGGGACTGAGCATTAGCGCGCCTGCAGTGAACGCGTAATTACTAGATTGTGGATCAGAGCAGCCAGACTCCCAGCAGCAGCTCTGGCTCCCTCCTGCACCCTTGCTTCTCCCTCTTAGGCTGGTTCTCAGAGGGAAGATTTATTACTCTGTCCTGTGAGTGTTTAAGGACCTGAAACTTAATGACTAAATAGATACATGCCTGGGGGAAAATGCACATATACAGGCTCTTATTAGAGTTGAGGAAAATCTGAATTACAAATCTTGAGAAATTCACAATTTCTTTCTTGATTTAAGGGAGAAAAACAAAATCTACCATTATTATTCAGATCAGTAGCTTCTTGGTCTGGCTTGCCACTCTTTGGGTTTCTGTACTATCTTGAAGGATGCCACAAACCTCTTTTAAATATGAATCAGTTTTCATTCCTTCTCACTGACCCAGACTGTGCACAGGAGAGGTGCTTCTCTGCTGGAAACTGCCATTGGTGCATTGTATCAGAGAGACAAGATTTCATCCTGGACTTGGGCTTTGGATGCTGGGCTATTTTTAAGAAGCACTAACCTTTAAATTTGAAAGCAAATGCTGAAGCAAAAGCCTTCTGGCCTTTCTGTGATACCCTGGTACCCACCCAAGACTCTCGGGCTTGTGTTGGCCAGGCCAGGTCTGTTCTCTTCAGAAGGTTGCACAGGTTCCAAGTCTTTAAAAGGAAGCAGCCCATCATTAAGAAATCAGATTTAAGCCTTAATAAAGTAGCTGTCATCTTTATTGTAGAAAAGAGCTCTGCATCTCAATTAAGTAGAGATAATATAAAATCTTAAGGAAGCAACATAATAGAGGTAACCTGATTACCTTCTCTTGCAGTTGTATAAGCTAAAGGAAATCTGATTCTGTCAAAGCTGGTTATATTGGTGGGAGATTGTTTTGTTTTGTTTTGTTTCCAAAACTGTTTGGACCAAAGACAGAAACTCTCTGGAATTAGGAGATGGTTTAGACTCTTGTGAATATTGGGTATTGGAGATGAGGTCCAGTTAAGACCATGAGCTAAATTAGCTGTTCTTATTGGTGAACTCTGTTTAAATGAATCTTTCTTTTCATAAGTACTTGACAAGATCTGTAAAGTAGTGTATTTAATTTACTAATTAAATTAAAGCTACTAAATAATGATTTGTCCGCATTGATTTAGCTTAAATAGGAAAGATCAGCATTGTTGTGATCTTCAGCAACCTTAATGGCCGAGCCAGTCAGACACAAAGGCCCCTGTGTCCTCTGGGTCCGAGAACATAGGTAAGCCTGGCTGTGATTGAATTGCCCGCACCTCACCCGCACCACAGCTCTCCACTGCCTCTCGTTCCACTGTTGCACTGGGCTTAAGAGAATGTTAACGCGGTAATAGGCACAGGGCCTTCCCCATTATACGTCTTGCTATCGAGCGGTTCTGCATGACTAGTTAAAGAAGATGGCAAGAAGATTAATGAAAGCCAGGCTAATACAGAAGGGGGGGTACTTTTGCAAGACTTCTGCCGAGGAGATATTAGAGCTGAACCAGAGCTTGGCTTTTTCTTTATCCTGTGACCTTTGAACCTGCCTTACTGTTGAGAGCTGCCAGGGAAGTCGACATTTTGATTGATGTTGGTACACGAGTCAGTCTTTCCCATTGAATTCCACATCTGTACGAAAATAGCTTTTCCAGCAGAATTCATACTGGCTAGAAGTGATAGCCAAATTGATGGTTGAAATGCCTTTATGTAGTGTTCATTTAAACCTGAAGGTATTTGATGGTTTAATTCAGTGTCCAGTTTTCATAGACTGTGTGTATTTACGTATATGTTCTTAATGGGTTCATCAACCCATAAGCAAAAAAAACAATATTAAGAACATTCAAAGGCTTACAAACAGAACCCCAAGCAGGCTTTATAGAAGAGTAAAAGTAGTCAGCAAACAAATCCTTCACCTGTTTAAAAATAGAAAATTCAGTCAAAGAGCCCAGGCAACTGACTTTGAGAGCTGCATAAATAAAGCAAAGCACCTGGCTGGTTTTAGAAAGCTCTGAAAACTTACCTCTGTGGGCCTCGAGCTCCATCTCACAGTCTCTCTTGATATACCCAATAGAGGCCTTCCGACCTCATTCTGAGACAAGCGTTCCATCTGAGTGAGATAGTCGTGGCTACTTACGAGACATCCTCTTCACAGGGCCTCACTCACTCTGATCTTGTGGGCAGGGTTCCATGCCTCAGATGGATGGGCGTGGATGTGTGTGATCCTCCATACCCTGTCCCAGCAAAGTAGGGTAGGGATGGTGGCAGAAGGATCAGATTTGTTATAGTGCTAAAATCAACTTGGCACACCCCAGCATTCAGGATTTCTCTGACCTCCCGCCCCCCAGTTTCTTTTCTCGTTATTGACAGCAAAGACTACACACAGACACACTATCTCTGGCGACGGGAACCTTGGTTTAGTTTCTGAAGAAGATGGGAAATGTATCACATTCTTTGGATGCTCCTGAGAATGTGCACAAGAGGCATGAGGGCTGAGTGGTGGGCAGATGCCCATGTCCTTACTGGCAACCTCAGGTACCTAGGCTGTACCCAGTCACCTGCAGCCCACCCCAGACTCCCGAGTTCTCAGGAGCTCTTGGCTCTTCACACTTAAGGGAGGCGAGCTGAATTGTGCTTTGTTTCTCTGACAAGTTCCAGTCAAATATGGCAAGTGCTGCCTGGTTGTCGAGCACAGTGGACTCCATATTCAACGCCCTGGTTACTGAATTGCCTTCTCCTAAGAGCACTCTGGAGCACAATCAGGAGCAGGAGCGCCTTGTCCTTTTAACAGATATGTTTCCTAGCCCTATTAAAAGGGGTCTTCATCTAGCCTGTCAAAGGGAGTCTGCTGGGGTTTTTTAGTTTAATTACACTATCCAATTAAAACTCCTTGCTGCATTTGGATGCGCCTCTCCTTGGGCCTGAGTGGATATGACATTTACAAGGCTCGCCTTTCAAGCAGACAATAGTGTGATTGATGAGGTGCACGTTCAATGAAGGAGGCGAGTGCCCGTGGAAGTGCTGCTTAGTGCGTTTTGATTTATTTATTATCTCCATCCAAAACAAGGGAGCTGCCGGGGAGACAGGTTTAGGCAACTAGGGGACCACCTCAATTTCTCTAAGAGTGTGGAAAGAAAAAGCCATATTATGACCCAGGATAAGGTGGAGAAAAACTCTAAGCATAGGCTGTGTGTATCATCGAATGCCAGCTCAAGTCTCGGCCTTCGTGACCCACTTTCAATCCTGTACCTTGAAGCTGTAGCTGTGAACAGGCCATCACCGGAGGGCATTGGCCAGGCCCCGAGAGCTCAGCCTGTGGCTGTCCATCGCCCTCTCGGAGAGCTGACATCTGACTTCTACTAGGCAGGTCTTGTTATGTATACTGCTAGCTGCACCTCCAGAAGCAGTTCCTGTCCTGGGCTGTACCAGGTGCCCGTAGCTCTTTGGAGTCAGCCAAGAGCAAGGCACAGAGCGAACTTTTCAAGGTTGTCGTGACAAGGACTCGTGCACTCCTGCCGTTTCACCCCTGCGCGTGAAAAATGCAGCCAGCATACTTCTGTCTGTATTTCTGGCCTACAGGAGGGTCGTCTTGGAGAATTTAGGGGACAAGAGGTTCTCCTCAGAGCCCCAACAGTTGGTGAGAAGGGCGCACTCATCTCACACTCGGCTGCAGCGCGGGTGCAATTGCTCACTGACGGCTGGGGACAGAGCGTACTTGTCTGTGTTGTATGTAGAACTGACGCTGCTGAAACAGAGTCTTCGTTTTCCACTACATTACTAATGACTGTAAAAGAATTTGCTTGTGTTGGCTGGAATGCCGGTATTTAATAGAATAGAGAACACACCGAGGGTCCCCCATTTCCTCTGAGAAAAGCCACCTTCCCTGTGTTTTCATTTAATTGCTGACTTAGACTTTATGGACTATCAGAAGAAAATAGTGGGAAAATGGCATTAAGTTGACCTCTTCCTAGATTTTGATTTCCATTTTCTCAAATTCATCTTTTCTTGCCACCTTGAGAGAGCCCTTTTGCCTTGGCTGCGTCTCACCTGGGACTGTGGTAGTACCCCAGGGCACTGATGACTCCAGAGAGGTCTTGAAGAGAGACTTACATTAGCCCTAAAGTATGTTCTGATCCCTGCCAAATTGAGATTTAGAAGGATTCTTGTGAGCGCTTGTCTAGTATGTACAAGGTCCTGGGTTCAAGCCTCGGCTCAGAAAAAAAAAAGACTCATAAAAGAAATTTTGAAAGGACCAAACTGATCTATAAGTAAATTCGCCTTCTGCCTAAATAAAGCCCCATAATTTTCTAAGGACACATGGACACTCTACAGTGTCCAGAACTCGATAAGTTAGACGTGCAGAGCCTGGGGATGGTGATGCCCACTGTAATCCCAGCACTCGGGAGTCTGAGGCAGAATTGCAAGTTTCGGAGCGTCCTGGGCTACACAGGGAGACCCTATCTCAAAGAATTAAATTTTAAAAAGTAAAGAAGCACAGGAACATGTGTCACAATCTGGAGGAAAATTAATCACTAAAACTCAGCCAGAAGCCAGAAAGCAAACAGGTGTGCTGTACAGTAACGATTAAATGTTCAAAGAAGAGGCCATAGTCCTTTATGATCCAGCCCAGAGACAACAGCCCAGCACCGTTGCTGTGCTGCTATATTATGAGAAGCAAACCACTCGGGCAGACTGTAAGCAGCAAGGGGTTACACAAGGCCATGAGAATCGGTGGGTGACCACTTCCAGGCCACCCCAATCAGCCACCAATCTTGGAATCCCATCAACAGCTGAGCAGGATAAATACAAAGAAAACTACATCCAAGCATATTGCAATCAAATTCTGAGACCTAGTGATAAAAGAAAGAATCTCAAAAGCTCCAAAGAAAGCAGACATGCTGTGTGGTTAAGCCTAGAAAGCAACTGTGCTGTGTCGTGAAACCAAGAAGCAGCCCAAAGAACCATGGAGCGACATCTCCAACATGAAAGCAATATCTGCCAAGAGCCTATGTTCTGTGGACTATCTATTCCTCAGGTGAAGGTGAAATAACAACTTTCAGACAATCAGAAGATGAGAGTCCCTCACCACTAAGCCTTTGCCACAATACATTGAAGGCTTGAGGGGACATTCCAAATGGAAACCCAAACTACACAAAAAAATGAAGAGCCCTTGAACTGCCACTGGTTGCCACAGTACGGGCTGAACCAACCACAGGGAAGTAAGTGAGAGACCGTGAGTGGGGATGATCGTAGCCACACCCTCGCCACCACTTTTCCTAGCATGGCCTGTGGAGTAAGCCTGGCTCTTAGGGTAAAGACTTGCAGTTTCCATGATAAATAATATTAAACAGTAGTTCTGTAAAATGTTCTCCTTCCCCATTAAAACCATTCATCCATCTCATTAGTTGACACCCCCAAATTAATCCCATTATTGTTTTTCTTTGCCAAAAAATGTGAAATTCTTTTCCTGTCTTCTTACGTATCTATATAAACATCCTTAGTTTGGCTTCTTGACTCAAAACCTAAAATACATACCCCGTGCGTGACCCTTTATGGAAAAGTTATTTTGTCTTAGAGAGTGGAAGTAAGACGACAAAGGCCCCTTCCTGTGGGGCAGTGCTCTGAGGGCCTCCTGGGTCCCTCAGCCCTGCAGCAAGAAATTTGTCTCTAGGGATGTGTCTACATTTATCATACACCCCCAGATTGCCAGACTTTATTCTAGTCTTAATCCTGATAACTTTAGGAGATAGATACTACCCCAATCATCTGGGACCAGAGAAGCTTGATTGCTTGTCCTGTTACACATAAAAAGTGCTACCAAGTCGTATCTGTCTTTCCTTCAGCTCTGCCACTGACTCTCCAAAGCACTTAGCATCTCCTTTCCCTTGGAAGACCAGGCCTAGCTCTGACTCGGTCCAGAAAGTTATTTTTAATAAATTTCAGCCATGCTTGGTTACTTACTTTTTCTTCCTAAAACTTGAATAAATACAGAAAATCAGAATATAAGAGAGATAATAAGAGAAGTTAAATAACAAAGACAATGGGAAGTAAGAACTAACAAGAGTTAACCAAAAGTGAAAGAAAGGGAAAACTGGGCAAGAGGAAGGGAGCGAGAAAGGAAAGAAAATGAGAGAAATCTGAGAAGCTAGGTATGGTAGCAGGAGCCTGTGACCATAGCTTTTGGGAGATGGAGAGAGGACTGGGAGTTAAAGACCATCCTTGGGAGATGGAGAGAGGACTGGGAGTTAAAGACATTTCATGGTTAGTTAGGTCAAGATCAGCCTGGGCTGTATGAGACTCTGTCTCAAAATAAAACCAAAAAGGAAAGAAAACAAAAGCAGCCCAGGGAAGCAGTAAGCATAGCCTGATGAAAATACTTTTGTGGCAAGGATCAGAGCCTTTGTCCCCCTTGATATTCAGTGTTTTTACATGTGACATGACAAATGGTTGTGTCTTCCTCATACTCTAATACCAGAAGAAAAGCATATCATGTTACATTTTAATGCTCCATATTTTGCACATGTCCCAAACTCAGAAGAGTGCTGGACAGAGGAAGTTCCGTTGGCATTTGACTTCCCGCAGAGTACATGCAAACTCCAGCTTCTCACAAACTGTGACCCCTCAAAGGAAATTTCCAAGTACCGGACTTGCTTCTTGCTGTTTGGAATCTAAATAATAAAACTCAACCAACATGTGGTATGCTGTGGAAAGAACTTATACACAGAGTCATCAAAAGGCCCCTTAAACATTTGGGGGTTTTGTTGAGCTAGACCCAGTCCAAACTTGTCCTCCGTTCATTTCCTGAAATCATGCAAACCTAGGGGGTACAGCACTTGTGAAATTGAGTTGCAAGCCGAACTCCCCCTTATTTCATGGGAGGCCATTTTTATTTGAAAGAACAACTAGTAAGCTGTGGTTCTCCAAACTTTAGTCTTTTTTTTTATTTTTATTATTATTTATTCAACTGTGCACATGTGCGTGCACATATGTGTGTCTCTGTGTGTGTGTGTGTGTGTGTGTGTGTGTGCGTGTGTGTAGAACCAGGGACGAATTCGCGAACCACCGTGGACGCCTCCACCTCCTTCTGCCCCGGGATTCACAGGCTCCGCCCTACCAGGACCAGAAGCGCAGGCCGCCCCCGCTTCCACCTGGCGTCTATACGTGGGATCTGGGATCCGAACTCAGGACCTTCCGCCTCCAAGGCGGAGGCTTAACCCCTGAGCCACCTCTCCAGCCCCCAAACTTTAGTCTTTAGCAGACATTTTCTTTAGAATTATGCAAGTGAACATGTCATTTTTAAATAAAATAAGTGACAGTATCTGGTACCAGTGTTGAAATTCAAACTATTTCAGATAAAAATTAAAACTTTTCAAAACTTGTATCTATGAGAGCTTAGCTTCTCATTGCTTCAAGACTTTCTGCTAAGATCAGCGGTGTTACTAATAAACATGACTGTTGTAATATTGTATAATGAAGTGGCTCAACATTCAGAAGTCTGCGAAACTCAATAAACCAATATTTCCACACTCCTCCATTTGTATCATGTAGTGGCAAGGGGGATATATACCTAAGTCCTATTGCTAAGGTCCTAGCACATCCATGTGTACCGCAGCACTATTCACAGTGGCAAAGATATAGACCAGGTGAATGGATGAGAAAACATGTTACTTAACCACATGGGATTTTATTCAGCTATAAAGAAAAATTGATTTTGCCTTTTTTTCTGTCAACTGAATCCAGGACCTTGTGGTGCAAGGTAACCCATGTAAACATGCTGGGCAGGTGAGACAGCCCACCTATAATTCTAGCCCTGGGAAATGAAGCTGGGAACCCCAGAGCAAGCTGGCTGACCAGAGTATCCCAGCCTCACAACAGTAAGGTGGGAGAGTGACCAAGGGTGATTGTCACTGTCACCCTTGGGTCTCCACAGGTATACATAGTCAAGTGCACTTATGTGCATAGAGCTACCCACACACACACACACACACAGCATAAATACTAAAAATTTATTCATTCATTTTTTTCTTTCATGTACGTGTACATGTACATGGGGTATGTACGTGTGTGTGTGTGTGTGTGTGTGTGTGTGTGTGTGTGTGTGTGTGTGTGTTTATCTGTGGAGAACCAAAGGTGACTTCAGAAATCCTTTTGGATTGCTTCTACCTCCTTTTTGCTTCACTGGATTTCCCAGGTTGTACCTACCAAATCCGAAAGTGCAGGCCACCACTCTTTTTTTTTTTTTTTTTTTTATTAAAAATTTAATTATACATTTTAAAATTTTTTACCAGTTCCCTCCCTCCCCCCTCCTCCTCCTCCCCTTCCCCCAGTGCCTCCCCCCCAATTCCCAGAGAGTCCTTTATTGTGTACACCTAACTCTCCACTGGGTCCTCCTCTCCGATGACATATAAGGACCCAGTGCAGGCCACCACTCTTTGCACCTAGCATTTTTACATGGAACCTGGGATCTGGAACCTTCTGCTTGCAAAGCAGAGTCTAAACCCTGAGCCATCTCTCCGTCCCTGAATTAATAAATTTTAAAATTCACTCATTTAACTTTTTAAAGAAATACAGGGTTTTTCAGTAAAAGTATCCATTAACTTGTACTGTGTTTGTTTTTAATGAATTGCTATCATTTAAACTCAGTTTTAACAGAGTAAAAATTTATAAGAATAATCCGTGTCAGTTAAAAACCTTTTGGACGCCTTAGTAATGTTCCAGTGAAAGATGTCTGTGAGACCAGAGCTTCCAAGATGGGCCTTAAACCATCTCGAGACACTGGCACCTAGAGGACAACAAGAGAGCAGCACTGGAGATCTTTGAGGAGAGGAGAGAAGAGACAGGTCCTGGCTCTTGTCCTTCTTAAGACAAGGCTAGCGTCAAACCACAAGCATTCCTCCTGCCGCACCTGCCCAAGCGCTGAACTACCACACCTGCCTAGCTGTGCTTCAGAGAACAGCCCTGTGAGTAGATGATGGATCTAAGGCTGACCAGAAAGGGTGCAGTGATCATGGTCAGGTCTGAGCCAGGGCTGTGGCCCACGACAGTAGCAGCGAGAGCTGGGTAGGCTCTGGAACTACATGGTGTGTGGCAAAGCCACCTTCACACCGGCAGCTTCTGCTTTAAGGGAAGATGAAGTGTGACTTGTCTTTTTTTTCCTAGTTTCATAATTTATTATACAATTTGAATATTGCATGTTGGGCTGACATTAATTTCTATAGTCATGGGACTTCACAGATGAGGTCATGCACTTTTAGAATCCATTTGTGCTGTTTTCACAGCTGGAGAGTTTTAGAGCCCAACTTGAATATCATCAAGGCCAGGCCTCCATATGTGGTCAGTACACACAATTCATTCTACCTGTGAGAGTGGAAGAATTGAGAATTTTTTTTAGTAAGAGTGAACTGGAATTGACTGGTTGTCAGTTTCTGGACCTGCACTTTCTTTTTTTTTTTTTTTTTTTTTTTTTTTTTTTAGGCTTAATTCACTTTATTTTTCTTGTACAAAAAAACCCCTATGTGGTAGCCAAAAAAATATGGAACGCTTCACGAATTTGCGTGTCATCCTTGCGCAGGGGCCATGCTAATCTTCTCTGTATCGTTCCAATTTTAGTATATGTGCTGCCGAAGCGAGCACTGGACCTGCACTTTCTGACTGGCCTGATTTCGGTCTTTGCTGGAATCACAAATTCCATAGCCAGTGTCTTCAAGTGTACATGGCTGTCCCTTGGCTTGGCCTGAAAAAGCCACTTTCCCCACAGAAACCCCGTGAGCCGAGGAACCCAGCTTTTTCCTTTAAGAGGAGACTCAGGCTTGAAAAGATGGCAGCTTCTGGCCCCCTACCCGCTCCATCGTCAGCATGCAAGGATGCGAGGACAGGTGAAAACTCAAGGGGCTGAGCTGGTCAAGGAGAAAGGTGGAGTTAGAAGACATGAAGATGAGAGATGCGACGTAGAGAAGACTCAGGGAAAGAGGAAGTGGAGAATGTTGCAGAGGGAATAGAAACAGGTTGACTGCAGAGGTGGATGCCTTCGTGGGAAAGCAGGAAGATCCAGCTGTAAGGTGCTCAGCAGAGAGCACAGTTTCCATAGCAGCCATGTTTTCTATACATTAGTTGGCAAATCACATTGCCATGGGAGGTTTTTATGATTTGACTTAATTATGTTCATAAGAAAGAACCAAAGTGCGAGGAGAGTGTTCGAAAGACACATAGAAACCGAAGTAGGGCAGATGCAGCCCCTGCACCGCAGGTCAAAGGTTCCCTTCTGGACCCTCTACCAATGTGAGGTGCTTTCCTTCCTGGTGGCATGCAGCTGCCACTCCTGATAAAGACACAATCTGAAACCAAAAACCAGCTTCTACCAGGACCTGCCAAAAAGGTAGAACCGGAAACTAGCTGAGAACGCACACACTTATAATTAATTCCAAGAAGAGCAAGAGTTCAAAATCATCCTCAAATTCGAGGCTTAGCCCGGGCTATGTGAGATGATGTGCAACCAAAATAAGTAAATAAATAAAGATGGAACTGTCTAAGGAAGCGTGCGGCCTGTCCGTTTCCTAAGAAGCCCTGGAGTGGGGAGTGGGAGGTAGGGGGTGTCCTATGTTTTCCTAGACCAAAAAGGATCAGAAAAATGTGAACCCAGAAGCTCAGGTTGAAAGTACTATGGCTGCTGTAAAGCCTGGGTTGAGGGTGCCCAGGCCTGCTATGAGGAAGCAAAGCATCCAAATCCTTGACACGTACTTCCAAGCCATCCTGTGATGCTGGGGATTTCTTAAGTGATGTAGACAGCCGGCGGAGATCATACCAAAAGCCTAAACCTGTAGCCATCTAGAATGGCGGCTGCAGTGAAGACAAGGCTCTAATGAAATGCTATGCGCACTTCAGGGGCAAAACCTCAAAGTTTGGTAAACTGCAGGAAAAACATGAAGACAGCTAAGCAAGCTCACATGGGTGTTGTCACGCCATGATGCTGGGACAAGGAGGCGACGCGGTTTTTCCTTTATTTGAATGTCTCATCATTCCAGTGTTCTTACTCTTTTCATTGAAAAAGAATTCCAGTTCTTTTGTAGTCTTGGCAGGCATAGGCACCTGGGGACAAGGTAGGCTGCAGGCGCAGGAGACCTTCCCTCCCGTGCCTGAGTACACGTCTCTTGGCAGTCGCTGCCCATTTCCCACATTGGCCCCGGGAGCCTGTCTGCCCAGCCAGCCTCTTGTTTTAGTTAAAATGCAAAATATGGAAGGTAAATTATAGCAGAAGGAGCTCAAACACCTCCACTTCTGACGTTTGTGCTGCTAATTAGTTTCTCACTGTTACATCCCATCTTCTCTGGCTTACTTACTTTTTTCTTAATATACATGATTTTAGTACAAATTTTTTTTTAAAAATGCGACATCCTAAAAAAATCCAAATTTTACTAGTAACACAAATTCTTTCCTGTGAAGTTTGCTGTGCTACCATACACAAGAAATTAAAGAAACTATTAAATATTCAGGACACTAAACATCAAAAGCTTTAAAATCTAACTATATATTAGCTCCTCAAAAAGCTACAACCTGCATTTTTCTCTAAAACAGTGTTTTCCTCTACAAAGAATTTCATCAGCTTATACAAAAATCTGTACATTTTTTATACCGAAGCTCATGTTGGGCTGCATCTGAATTTCACATTCTCAGCAACATAATTGCCGGAGCGTGCACACACTCCACACAGTTACAGGACAGCACTTATCTTCCTCTTCATCCTCCTCTTCCTCATCTTTATCCTCTTCGTCTTCAGTTCACTCTTCTTCCTGGAGCCGGTTACCGGGCCCTCCTTTCCTGCTTCACTTTCACCCTGGACTCGGTTTCCAGCACAGCTTCTCCAAGTTCTCCTTCAGCTTGGCTGCTGTCTGCCCACATGGCTGCTTGTCTTTGGCTGACTGCTCAGACCACATCTCCCCAGCTTCTTTCCAGTATCCCCAGGGGACAGACCTGGGCACCTACTTTTGATCTTCAGTCGATGTTCCGAGCAAAACAGGAAGAGGGCAGATGGAGGTCTTTTCGGACCCCTGGGATCCTTTTTCTTGCCTTATCACCCTCAGAGGATTATTATCCTTCCTCTCCCTGTCAGTGGGCTTTGTCGCTCTCGGTGTATCTTGGAACTTGAACTTTTCCTTGGCAGACACAGTCTTCCATCTCTCCCAGCACTTCTTGGAGAACTCCGCCAAGTTGGCGGAAGAGTCGGGGTGCTTTTGCGCTCCTCATGGCGCCTCTGCACAAAGAAAGCGTATGACAACATCTTGCCCTGGGGCAGCACCTGGCGCGAGCATCTCCCTCAGTCCCTCCGAGATGAGTCCTCCAGTCCCGGCTCTGGCGTGAACTGGTTTTGTCTCTGGTTTACTTTTTTAAAAATGTGGGAAAACAGTTATACATATGCAGATTTTCACTTCAGTATTCAAAACCAGGTGCGTCCATTCGGTGGCTTCCGTGAGCTGTACTGTGACCAGCACCGCACATGTGTGCCCCCTCATGTTGCATTTTATTCCTGCAGAGATGTACAAGCTACAAACCTCAAAATAACAAGCATGTTATTACGCAAGTATCAGTTCCAGCAGTTGTAAGAATTACCACCAGCCACTGAGCCCCACCTGAGAGGTGCGTGATGGTATGTGTGAGTGACAGGTGCTGTGTCTTCAGCTGGCCACGCTGGGGCTCCAGTGACCTGCAGCATCCTGCACCTGGATTGCATCCCGGATCAAACTCGGGGGCTCAGGATCTCATTCCAGGGTTCCTGCTTTTTCTCCACAGAATCTTTGTTCTGCCTGAATTTCCAAGTGGAATCTAACAGTTCAGGCAAGATACCTTGAACTAACTTGAATTACTAGTCTTGGATCAATAGTTTTTTCTCAGTTTTTTCTGTTTTTGTTTTTGTTTTTGTTTTTTAACAGAGATATAGTACTGCCAAAGTTTACTTCTTTCTGGGAATTTCCAAGGTGACCTGTCTACCTGGTTCCATCTAAGGCCTCAGACAGTGTCCTATGGGCTTCTGCTGTCTTGTAACACTGCTTCATCCCTTGTCCACGGGGCGCTGGGGAGAACAAGGGGGGTGTGATCATCTTCTTGCTCTGCTCAGTCCGTCTTCCACTGCCAGCTCACTTCCTTCCCTGACACCTCTGCTGAAAATAGTCCTCGTGTTATTGACAGGTTTGTGTCCAGCAAGATCAGTTGACCTGGTACAGTTTGAACCTGTAGGTTTAGGACTGGGTAAACTCACACAAGTGCGAATTCTGTTTATGAGCTGTTGTTTTATTGGCAGTCTCCAAGTGTGGCCCACATTACGCCCTGTAGTTCTTAAGTCTTTCAATTTCAACATTGTTTCTGTTAGGCTAGCTCAGAGCCACAAGCACTCTCTGCCTCTGGGTTCTGGGGAACCACAGGAAGCACCCTAAAACACAGTTGTCTTGTGTATATCACTTCCCTGCTTCACACCCACTCGCGGCCCCACTGGCAGTTGTAGCCAGTCATTCCCAGTCCTCTGTGCTTGTCATTTTTCTCTCAAGTGGCCATCGTGACCCTGCTTTGGGACAGCCTCCCACAGAGCCAGTTTGCCAGTGCTCTCCGCGTGCTCTGCAGTCCTTCCTCTTTATACCCACCCGTGTGTCTCTGAGGGTCCTTCCCCTCTCGCTTCCACGTCTCTGTGGCGCCTTGCTGCACTTCAGAGCGCCACACACTGATCACACTGGATTCTGTTCATTTCTGAACCGTGCCCTAGCCTGTGCTCCCGGCACGACCTGGACTGTCAGCCAGCGAAGCAAGAATGCAGAAGGAGCAAGTCACTCCTGGGTCGTGTGGGTCCAGCTTGGGCGAAGACGTGGCTGCTGCCCTTGATCTGAGCTCACACCCTGGGCTCTTGCTTCCTAGCTGTTGGCTGTGGCTCTCTACCAGCCTTAGCCCAGTTGCCAGTGGTTACCAAGGCTCTGGTACTATTGGAGAGGCCCTCTGTTCCCCGCAGTGCCGAGGCCACAGTCAGCACCCACGAAGGGCAGGGCTCCTAAGTCTCACCTGCTTGTCCCTCAGATGCATGGACGTGAGCCCTGGGGACAGGTCGGGGACACACAGCCGCCAGGCAAAGCAACATGCAGGCGGGGGAGGGGAGATCAGGGATCCCTGGCCTTTGAGACCTGGCCGACAATGATTCATTTTTGTTTTTTTACACAACTGTTTTGAAGATGAACCGCAGGCTGCCCCTCTGAGCCCACAGCTGACACTCCACGGGACTGCATTCCCAAGGGGACACTGTCAAGGTGTCATTTCCCTCCGTGCTCAGACCTGTGCAAGCTGCGTATCACATGTGTCAAGTACAGATTCAGCTCTGACCAAACCACAAGATGCTTGTAACCGTGTCTCGGTGTTTCGGGCACACCGCGCTCCCTGCATCTTGAAGGCTGGTTTTGTCAGTGACAAGCAGGGGAGCAGGTGGTGTAGACCGTGCGTGACATCACTTTTCAGAGTGACCAGTGAACCCCGAAGCCTCAGGTCCACAGTCCTCCCTAAGACCTTCTGGTCCTTTCTAGCCCCGGGCCCTGGTGTCTGGCGTGGCCAGGTGTTCTCAGCAGGACCTCCTGGGGGAGTGTCTGTCTGTCCTTCACCGCCTGTGTCCTTCATCCATGCTCTGTGTGGTCACAGCAGGGCCAGCAAATTATCTGCATTGTTCCTCCACCAGGACCCCGACTTCTGGAATAGATTCCATAAAGATAATGGGGCTGGGGAGGAGATGCTGCTTTATCAGAAGCACGTAATTTATACATTAGCGGGGTGACTCGCTTCCAGTTGAGAATTTTAACATTCTAGTGCCACAATTTAAAATCAGGCCAAATTTGTCAAGAGACTGAAGTGTTTTTTTTTTTTCTGAAATTATTAGCTATTTTTTAATATAGGATTTATAGTTCCAATTAGTATATCATAATGATGTTTCCAGGATAAAATACCAGCAGCTCAACTTTTCTAGCCACAAATGTTCAATATATATCAGTTTATTTTGGGAGGTCTGAAAAATTAGCTACTGTAAATAAAGTCCCCCAGAAGATTTCTCCGGGAAGGAGGTGAAGCTTACGGTAATCCAAGTGATATTAATTAATAATATGACCAGCCACTGCTTCAATTATAAAAGGACAACGGAGGAGGCCTAATAGGATGTGCTGAGGTCTGTGGAAGCCAAAGGGAAGGGATTTAGGCTGCCGTTGGAACCTGCAGTGACACGTGCCCAGAGCTGGGTCTTGCCAGGTTCCCTGAGTGCAGGATGGTGTCTGGGGGCAGCGCTCCTCCAGGTGCCCTTGGTGGAACCAGCTTCAGCGCGCTGAGACCAAGGGTCCAGGGTCTCGTGTGTACACGAGTGGGGAGTCTCACTGAGACTGAGGACAGGAGCCCCAAACCCCTCCCCTCAGCCTGCCCTATGTCAGATTATACAGCCTGGCATCCTGCCTGGATTTAGAGGAAGGAACCCGCCTGGCATGTGCGCCTCAACGTGTAGACACAGCTGCAGGTGGGCAAACAAGAAGCAGGCCCCTGAAAAGCCACGTGCAATGGGGCAGCCCACCCAGAGAGGACACCCAGAAGCGTAACTGAAGACGCCAGGGAGCCCCAGAAGAGATGGCTGGCCGAGGGTGGGACAGGCGAGGGGACAGCGCCATGGGCTGGGCACAGGCTGGCCCACGGCTGGACCAGGCAGCAGTCCCTGGCGTGACGCCACTGGCTGAAGGGGAAGGACAAGGTCTTTGCATGTGAGGTGCCAGCATGCTGTGGTCTGCAGAGCAGCACCCCATCCATCCCGTCCTTCCAGGGAAAAATGTCTCCCACCTTTCAGAGCAGCTGCCATTTAGGGTCACAAGACCAGGACTCCCCACTCCCAGCAGAGCGGGGCTGTGGTGAGGCATTGCTGCTGGCCCTGCTCCTTCCCGGTGCTACTTCACTCTATAGAGCTAATCTGGGATTACTTGGCCTTCGGCCGTAAAAGTACCAGTGTTCCGTGTCCTTGCCTGCAGAAGCAGCTCCCTGAAGCCTCCTCAGAACTCAGGTTTCTACCAGCCCTCCAGGGGACGTTACTGTCCAGCCTCTACATGTTCCTGATAGAGTCAACATAAAGGGGAGGGACACCTGGGACTTCCCACCCTGGGGTAACTCTCAGGACTCCTTAGGACTGCCTCTGTCTCTCGTTTTCTCTCCCCAGGTCATGCAATATTTAAACTCACATATCTAAGCAATCACGACTATAAGCACCTCTACTTTGAATCCGACGCTGCTACCGTCAATGAGATCGTACTCAAGGTGAGTGTCGCCTCCTGACCCAGGGATGGGCAGCGACTCATCCTCTTCCTGTGCTGGCCTCAGACACAACCGCCGAGCCCTTGGCCAAGGCTACAACTCCGCCCTGTAAAGCAAGGCCTCCTCTGCTGCTCCTGGTTCTTCCTGCATGTATTTTTTTTCCTGTTCTTTCCCTACCACTGCTGAGCCCCTCGTGGCTCCTGGAACGAGCTGAGGATGTGGTGACGGCTTTGAGTCCCTCAAGGTGATACCCCAACCTGTTGAAACAGAGCTCGTCAACTCAGGCTAGACTGTGTAGTCTGAACCTCAGCCTCTCACCAAGCACCTTCTATGCCCCATGGTAGCGCTCAGGTCGGCAGTGACCGGCCACTTCCTTTTCCTTCATAGTCACACAGGTGCCATGTGGATATATAAAGGGTGAACTGACTTGGCAGGGTGAGGGGGGAGCCAAGAGTTGACACCTAAGAGCCCAGGAGGCCAGGGCCAGCAAGCAAAGTGGACAAAAAGCTGCCGGAAAGCCAGAACACCAGACCTCACAGGCTAGGGCTGGGTGCAGCCAGTTCTTATGCGTCATGTCGATTCAGGGCTCTAGGGCAGGACCCGAGGCTGCTCCACTTCCTGGCACACCAGAGCCACCCAGGCTGCTGCAGCACAGTGTACAGCCAGGACTCCTTTTCTGGGCCAAATCCTACAACATTTGGACAAATAAAAGAAACAAAGCTCCTTGTGCCCACAAGGGGCTGTAGAACAGAGAAGGTGCTGCACCCTAGTTATGGGGCCCTGACTACTCATACCGTCTTCCCGGGCCCTAAACCTCCACCTGTAAGATATGCCCATGGCATACACATTCCCCCCACTGCCGAGGCTGCTGGCTGCAGCAGCTGTGAAGTGGTAACAGCTGGGCACAGCCTTGCACTGCCTGGCATTGAACCTGCACAAGTTCATACGGAACAGAGTAATATCCCCACTCCGCATGTGAAGGGGGCTCAGAGGAAAAGCAGCATGGCCAGCATGGTGACTCTGGTAAGTTAGCAAAACCAGAATTTGACCTTAGGTTTGGCAGGTTCCAGAATTTATCCCCAGACGCGCCTCCCTTTAGGAGTACTGTGAAACAGCATCCCCCTGGGAACAGAGACATTCAAGGTAGTGGGTGAGAATTCAAAGGACAAAGCTGCTGAGAGGACGGTGGAAGCTGAGAAGCTGTGGCATGGATGGTGGGTGGAAGGTGAGGAGTTCACAGGCTGCCGTGACCAGAGCCTCCTGGAACCACGACAGGGACAGAGCCGGCAAACCAAGAGTTACTCCGCAAGACAGCCCAAGGAACCAACGCTAGGTGTTTGGGGAGCTGGTAAAGAAATATTCCAGCACCCCATCAGGGGCTGGACTTATTTTTTATAGCCAGCATTAAAATATTCAAGACTTGAGAAGGATTCTAGTAAAATTATAATCCTGTGTTTGACATCAAAATAATTTTCACAACAGCAGATTGATGACAGAAACACAGGTTTATGACTTCAATATGAGACTGTGGAAGATCAAGTGCAAAGAAATCATTTCACAGGACCAAATGCTGCCTCAGAGCAGACGTGTCTCTGCAGAGTCCCTGAGGCCTGTCGCCTCTCCTGGAATGTCTGCTTTCATCTCAAAATGTTTATAGAAATATCGCATTATCCAGAGACTGGGACGCGCATGCCGGGGCCTGATTGACTCCCAGTTAATGATCATGGTCCTCATGGAACATTAAATTTCACTTCCTACCTCTGGTGCTGTGGAGGGTTTAAATCCCTAGCCTTATCTCCGGCCCCTTTCCCCCGAGTCTGTTTCTGTGAACATTCTGCTGGCGACAGACCAGTGACCAGGGTCTCAACCCAGCTCAGAATGTGACCGAGTCCTCGGGGCTGGTCCCAGATTCCACGGACACCTGCTTTCTAGAATGAGCGTCTAGACAGAATTCAAAGGACTTAAGAGCTGGTGTCAGAGGACTGTTGCAGAGGCGCCTCCCTCAAGAGACTCATTGCTGGCTGGCCTTTCCTCCTTTTGGTAATTGTTGGGAACCCCCTGCATCTGGGATGTTTCGTGTGCACCCTTCTTCTAATCATCCTGACTGCCCCACAGAATGTAGTCGTTATTGTACCCATTTTATAGACAAGGAAATGGAGGCCCAAGCCAACAAAGCCTCCACTCAAGGCCTGTGTTGCCACAGAGCTGCGCACTTCCCGCTGCTGGGGAGCCCCAGCACGTACGTCCCCCATTCTGCAGGCTCTCAGATGAATCTCTAAGGAACCCTTGGGCTCGACACACAGGGTTCTTCCTGTGATCGAGTGATGGAAGCTGTGGCTTTATTGACCATGAAAACTCCCTATATTTTTATGCCTTAAGCTGTAAAATGCATTGAAAGTGAAACACTCCGTAGTGCATAAAATTGTGCAAGTTTTCAGCCACAGCATATTAACCAGCTAATGGCAGACCAAAGGGCGTTTTTATCTTTTGATTATTACATTAATCTTCCATTAAAATTATCTATGTGATTATCACAAAGTACCGAAGACAATAAATTTGGGAAATAGTCAGCTTGTTAAGGATCATTTTAAAATGCTTTTGTCAAATTATATGTGCCAAAAATACACGGAAAACACTAGGCCGGCTGAGTGTGCAAACAATACCCAAAAATGGCTTTTATTAAGAATGATAAAACCTCCATTCCTACCTCGTCTGCGTTGTCCAGATCGTCCGTCCGGCCCTGGTCCTCGTGATTTATTGCTCTCAGCTGGTAACTTGGCGAGGCAGCGGCTGAACATGTCAGGCCTTCTGTACCCACAGACCAGCCTGTGTCGCCTGCTGCTGGCAACGATTAGAGCAGGAAGTTTGCAGGGACAGTGTTGGCCTCGGCCCGTGTGGCCTGTGCTGCTGCTCAGGAGTCCCCAAGGGGAGTCCAGAGGCAGCCGCCTTGCCAACCCAGAGATCCCGCGCTCTCGCCATACCTGTAGAGGTGGAGAGAACTGTTTCCACAGAAATCCCAACCAGAGGGCGGTGGGCCATGAGGGGAGCCGGGTGAGGACAGGCTGTCTGGGTGGGAGCCACATACATGGTCCCAAAAAGACACAATACACATGCTCCAAACACATTTGACCCACATTTCCCATGACCTTGGTCGCCCGGCCTCCTCTCTGAACCTCACTTTCTTTTCTTACCGGCCCTGCTTGTGGCTTTACCCCTGTAACATTTTCGTCTTTCTGACACGGGGCGTGGGGCCAGGCAAGGCATAGCCAGGGCACAGAGCTCAGAAGGGCAGAGCTGTCAGGCCCGCAGCCTTCTGGGAAGTAGCTCCTGTCTTAGGGGAAACAGACTGGGGGATTACGAGCCCACTCAGGCCTGCGGTGTCCCCTCATCTCCATCCTGCCTGCAGGGTGCTGCATGCCAGTTCCAGCCAGGCCTCCAGGCTTCCGGCCTGGGGCAGACCTTCCCCTGCAGGCTCTGCCCTGGGCGCGCAGCGAGTGGCAGCTAACAACAGTAGTGTCCTTTGCCTTCTAGGTCAACTACATCCTGGAATCACGAGCAAGCACTGCCCGCGCCGACTATTTCGCTCAAAAACAAAGAAAACTGAACCGACGTACAAGCTTCAGCTTCCAGAAGGAGAAGAAATCAGGGCAGCAGTGACGCCGCCTCCACCCCAGCACGCCTGGGAGCCTCCTCCAGGGCTGCAGAGCCAGTGCTGGGCAGCCTGGTCTCCCGGACACGGGGCTTCTGGGCTCTCTGGGAAGACTGGGGTTGAGAGCACCCTAGCCTGAGCCTGGAAAAGTGCTGTGGGTCTGGAGCCCAGGGGGCACGGAGCCCAGGGGCACAGCGTGGGAGTGGCCTCCAGCTGCCAATCTCACTGCCCAGCAGCCCGCCGAGGTTGTACAGAGCCACGCCAGACCTTTCCTTGCAACTTGATCAAATTTCTTAAAGCAAACCAAGAACAAAATGTACATTTTTTCCCCTTTTAATAAACAGGAGTACTCTTCATTGTGGTTGGTATGACGGGCCGTTCTTTGGGGCAGAGAACGGGTTGTCCTCTGTAGAGTCGGTTCCCGTGTTGAGCAGGCCGACTGCAAGCACTGCAGCAGCTCTCGCAGAGGACGCCGGGCTGCCTGTGGTCTCAGCTGGGCCGCTGCTTTAAGTGAGTGTCGCTCGAGTGTAGCGTCTTGCTGGAATTAGGAACAGGGACCAAGCATGTACGTCCACAGCTTTGTCATGTTGCCTTTCAGAGGTTTCTGTCCTTAACCCGCTAGCACCTGAGACCTCAGAGACAGGCACTGGCGGGCTGGAGTGATGGCGCGTCTGCGTGTTTACCAGCTCCCAGGCAGAGTGGTCTCTTCCTGTTCTGAAGAGCAGATGTAACCGTCAGCGCCAATGCTGCATGCTGGCTTGGAAGAGTCTCCTGTCCTCCTCCTCCTCCTCTTCCTCCTCCTCCTCTTCTCCTTTTCCTTTTCCTCTTCCTCCTTCAGTGCCTGTCACACAAGCAGGCCAGAAGCTGCTGCTGCCCACTGCGTCAGGGAGAAGAACAGAGGGAAGTCACGCCCCTGCACCCCTCTCCCGGGGGGGGGGGGGGAGCGAGGGTTCCAGCACCCTGACACCACACCTCTGGCCACACCAGGTGCCTCTACGGACCTCGCCAGGGTCCCTCCCGGGGTGACACCCTCTCACACTGTCCTGGGCCAGGATCACAGGCCAATGTCTCACCGAGGATCTGCGTTTAGGAACTTTTTTAAATCACTGTACGGAAGATGCGTGTCTGAGCAACATCTCAGTCGAGTGTATTTCTTCGCACAAGGGGTCATTGTAAGGAGCCCCTCATTCTGATCCTTGCCCAGCCGAGAGGATTTTGTTTTCTAATGTCTTCCATTCCTACCCCTAAAAGCAAAAGAAATACTATTTGTAGCTTGCTATCTGTATTTGAATTTTTAGCAATTTTATATTTAGATACCTTTGAAAATGTAAATGACTAATTTGGTCATTAAATCTTGTCACATATACAATATTAAAGTACTAAAATAAAAGTCATAAATACCCTCTTTTGCATATTGCTTTGAATTCCAGTCTGGAGTACATTATGCTGAAGAGGGTGATACACTGAATCTTCTGGGGGCGACACCTGCCGGCAGTCAAAGTACCCATATCTCAAAGCCGCCCGAGAACCACCTGTGGGACTGAGCAAACCCAGAGGTCCCCTTCACTCCGGAGACACTGATGCCTTCCCCTGCGGCCGCGCCAGTGCCGTCCTGGAGAACTAGGGGAGTGCACGCCCGCAGGCCGAGCTGAGCTGGGGGGACCGCGCGTTCCTAGCTGCACAGTGAAGCTTTGTCTTAAACAGCAAAGCTGACGTCCAACTTGACACATAGTCTAAAGAGGCCACTGGGTAACCTCTGCTGGGCCCCCCAAAGATCAATACCGCAAAGCAGGAGCTCCACACGACCCAGTTAAATCCAAATGACCGCCAGTACCCACTTCAAGTCAGTCCCCCCCAGTCCGGTACATGTGACCCCCGCCAACATCAGGCAGAAAGCCACAGGGTGGATGACCAGTCAGGCCAGGCCTCTAAACACAGCAGGGAGTTGGTGGGCCTAGGCAATGGATCCCCCAGCCCCAGACCCCCTCACACATCAGACATCATCAGCCCAAGCACCTCCCACATCAGAGGGGAGCACGTGAGGGACACTGCACCAGCCCCAGATCCTGTGAGCCGCTGGCAGACACCGCGAGTCTGGGCTCTGTCCACAGCCGGTGGCTGGTGGGTCTCGGCTGGGCACAGCCTCCCACGCTGCCTGCTTTGTGGCGCAGACCCTGCAGTCGCAGAGATTCTTTGCTGCTTTGAACACTTTCCTCTTCCAGAGAGGGCTTCGCGGAGATGGCTCGGGCTTCCTAGGCCCGATGCTCCGGGCTACAAGCAGTCCTAAATCCCGGCCGCTCGGAGCAGTGATTTCTCTTTACGTGTCACAGGCCCAGCGTCTATGTGAGGCTTCCGCGAGGGCTGGAGATAGGAGGCAGGAGGACTGGCTGTGGGAGAGGCGTGTGTCGTTGCCCACCTCACCCATGTTCTGCTGCCCAGGTCCACTCACATGGTGCCACCTCCAGGGAGCCCGGGCAGGGCGCCAGCCAAGGACTGAAGCACAGCTCACTTCCCAACATTATCACCCACCAGCCACGCCGAGGGAAACGGTCTTTTCCTTTCGTTGAGATTCACATTCTCCTGTAAAGTCCTCCCCAAGCAAGTGCAGCGATGAAATCGTGTTTCCGGCAAGCTCTGTATGCTTTCTGGGGCATGTGGAAATAAGTACATCACTGTTTAGATGAGACACACCCACCTGGGGCAAGCCCCTGTTCAAGCGTGAGGTCCTGAGTTCGGATTCCCAGAATCCATGTAAAGCTGAGCACACAGCATGCGTCTGGTCCTCAGGAGCTGAGCCTCCCCCATCCTTGCTGGTGGGGAGACAGTGAGTGAGCGAGAGGTTAAGAGGGTAAAAAAACTGTCACCTCCTGCCCCACCCAACCCCTCAGCTGCACCAGCTCCACCAGTGGGTTCTCCACAAGAGCCAGAGTGAAGGACTGAAAAAATGGTTCAGCAGCTAAAGTGCTTACTACACAAGCTAAGAGATCAGAGTTCAAATCCCCAGATCCCACATAAAATGCCAGGCAGGTATGGCAGCCTGCCTGTAATCCCAGCCCAAGGAGGAGGAGCCTGGAATCCCAGAGCAAGCTGGTTGGCCTCACCAGCCCACTGGTATGCTCTGGGTTTAATTAGAGACCCAGACTCCCAACGAAGAAACCAGAGTGATCGAGGATGATATCTGGGCTCACCCTTGAGACTACATGCACGTGGACTTCACACACCACAAACATGCAAATGTACAAAGCACACGCATGCCCCCCATACAACATGAAAACAGGAGGGCAGAGAGTGGAGTCCCAAAGCCAGGTAACCTCGTCAGAATCATGGGATTACGTTCCACATGGCCTCTGCCTGTTCATTACCGTTAAGCTCCTCTGACAGTTAGGAAAGCTCCCATAGCCGTGGCCGCTGCTCAATCTCCTGATTAGACAAACGCATGCTGAGTTCTGGAATGAACCACTAACGTGACCATTTATTCATTTTTCTGACAAGTCACAATAGATTTTCAACTGCCAATGAGCGGCCTCCCTGAGGTGCAGCGGCCAGGAGGCGCCTGCCATGCAGCCAGTGGTCATTTCTGCCCACCAACCCCAGCCTGGCAGGCTCTCTCCTGGTGCCCAGCCACTGCCAGCTGCGCCCTCTCTGAAACCTCGCCCAGACCTGTCCGAGCAGCAGCCCGCCAGGCCTCCGCCAGGTGACCAATGAACAGCCATGGACTCTGGCCATGGAGCCCCATCCTGCCTGTCCACAGCCAGGTATCGAGGGCACCTGCTCTCATCTAGCTCAGCCTCAGTTTCCTTGTCTGTAAAATGGAGACTGTGATTGGCCCATCTTGGTGGTAGACAACTGGGAGCCAGCTAGAAGGGCCCTGCCCAGCAGAGGGCGGCCAGGGCAAAAATCCTTGTTTCTCTCTGCCAAGCAAAGAGCCCCCATATCCCTCTCCCAAGATCCCAATCGCCACGTGGTGGTTCTGCCTTGCCACCTGCTGCCCTCCTGAGAGCTGAGTCTGTCATGGGAGGGCACCCGTGTGGGAGTAGATGACACCCCTTGACCCTGGGAGACAACAGCATACACGTATCCGCAGCTTCCTCACCCCTTCTTCGCATGGCTTTCCCAGGAAGTGAGGCCCCCAACCTTTGGGTACCAGCATCCAGCCTGGACTGGCACAGTTAGGGGCTCCTAATAGGGGCCATCAGGCCTCTTCCGTCAGGAGCCTTCTGGCAGGAGCAGTGTCTTTGCCCGCAGCATCCCAGAGCTGGAAGAACATTGTTAACACCGTGGAGCACTAGGGAGTGGGGAGGCAGCAACCCCATCTCAGTGCCCTGCCTCCACCCCAGGAAACCAGGCAGAGAGTGGGTGGTCAGTCAAGCGGGTGTTCAGACATCCCCAAGACTGACAACTGAGGAGAAGGTCTACAGAGGGGGCAAAACCCCACCTCCTTGGTGCCGTGTGATTCCCAGACCCACGACTTGATCTTTCTGAGCCTTTTTTTCATCTGCACAAGCAAGACAGAAACCCACCTTCTGCCATGGAGAACGTTTATAATTTGTACGAGGCTGGCCTATGCCCTGGGTTTCTGTACTGGGCAGCCAGGAGCCATAAGGCCAGTTATGCACTAAGAACCCCCTGGCCACGCCTCTCCTGCCTCAGGGCCTTGGCTTTGGAGCAGTCCTAGGCATCCTGGGAAGCCCCAAGGGACCAGCCATGGTCCGGGCTGTCCCTCCAGGGGCCCAGCCCTGTCCCGGGCCTGCTGTCCAGCCCCAGGCAGGGTCCGCATCGCTGCACATTACTCCATGAATACAGAAGAAATACTGTGTGGTTAATTCTTTCTAGAATGATAAGATTTGTCTGTATTATAGTTTTCCAGCCCCTAGCTTCCTGAAAGCTAAAAAGATTTTAATGTCATATTTCCATATAAATTTTAGTTTAGAATTTAATACCCTATTAACATGCATTCAATGTTTAGCATTCTTCAAGCCTGCACTATGTTAAGGGCTTAACTTAAGTGTGCTGGGAAAAAAAAAAAAAAAAAACACAGCTGGGGTGGAGGCTAGAAGTTAGGAAAGAACGTTCTAGAAACAAGGTTACCACTATCTGAGTTACATGTCTGGCCAATGCCTGGGATCCTGAGGTGTCTCCGGTCCTTGCTGGGATATTGACTGTGGCTGACGGCTTCCCTTGGGGCCCAAGGGTCCTCCAGTGAGGAGTAGCTGGGGGGAGCAAGGGACGTGGACAGTGCAGGAACCTAGCCTTAGCCCTGCAGTGTCTGACTGTGCCTGTCACCTCGTCTAAGGTCGGAGTTCATGCATCAGAGGGAATGGAAGGAACCACATCCACGGGGGACCACCCTGGACACCCAAGGGCACAACATGCGGAAATGGCAGAGATGGCAGGTAGACAGAAAGCAGTCCCACGATGTGGTGTAAAGTTCAAAGGGAACAGAGGGAGCCTGGGACCATGGGCCGGCCCAGACCCCACGGACCCCTCACCCCCAGCTCTCCGCCTGGGCTTCCAGCCACACTGTTCCCTGAGACCAGGGGCTGAACCAGTGACTCAGGGGTTAACTCTTTGCCTCACGAGCAGAAGGACCTGAGTTCAGATCCCAGATTCCCACATAAAAAATGCAGGGTGGAACTGGTGGCAGCCTGCACTTCTAGCCCTGGAAGGCGGAGCCTGGGAAACCCCAGGGCAAAGCAATAAGGAGGTAGAACAATCCAGGACGATGCCCAAAGTCACCCTCGGATCTCCACAAGCACACGCACAATGCCCTCTTCTACACACACATACACAACCACATCTACACGTTAAGAAAAACGAAAAAGGAATTCTGGCAGCAGCCCAGCAGAGGGTCCTCGGAGACCCGCATCTAAGCCCCAGCCAGCACGGCCTCCGACGAGGGATTCGCAGTTCCAGCATCCAAACAAAAGGGCTGTGAGTTCCCCGTGAGGCTCAAGGACCATGGCCTGCCCCTGCCGGAACCGCAGCTGGAGATGCCTCGTCAGGTCTGAGCCCAGCGTCTTCTCTCTGACATCTCGCACCCCGAGTCCCCAGCTCCTAAGGCACCCCGCCCACATGGATAGGGCGGGTGCAAAGCTCCGAGGCTGGTCCACTAGTTCTTGCTTTCAGTGCAGGCCAGGGGCAGCCAGGAAAAGCCCTGTCCAGGAACAAAGGTGGCACAGGAACTCCTGCCCCCTAGTCTCAAAGGGCCCAGGTGTGGGGCTGCCTGGAGTACACCAGGCTGCCCTAAGTCCCTGAACCAGGGTCTCGGGATGAAGCCCTCTGAGGGAACATGGCGGTGAATGTCTGTAATCCTAACGCGTGGAGAGTGGAGGCAGGAAGATGAGGAGTCCGAGGTTGTCCTCGGCCACAGAGTCTGAGACAGCCTAGGGTTCAGACTCTGTTAAAAAAAAAAAAAATCCCATATAGAGACACTCCTGGGCAGAACAGTGCGGGGATCTTCAGCGTCACCCCAGTTTGGGCTCCATTCAGCATGGGCTGACCATGGGGGAGCCTTGCACTCTGGGAAGGAAACAGGGGCAGGGGGTTCCTGGGGCACATTCCCAAATCACACCCTATGGAGCAAAGGCTTCTGGTCACCAAGGAGATGTGACCGTCCAGTCTCAGGAGTGTAAGCACCTCATCCACCAGGGTCCTGAAGGCAGGAGCGACCCCTCCAGAGTCTGTTCTTGGGAACCCTCATCCTTGGGGCTCCAGTGTTTAGCCGACCCGGTGTCTGTGACAGGCAGCCTACTGGACTGTCTTGATGCTGGACACGCTGCCTCCTCCATGAGGACATTTGGGGTGAACGCCCCACGAGGGCAGAGTTCTCCAGCAAGGAGTTCCCAAGTGAGAGGCCTGGGGAAGGGGAAAGGGGAGCAGCTCCTCGCCTCTCCCTGGGAGCCGCGCCCTTGCTGTGGGCCACAGCATCCTGGGTGCCGCCGCCCAAAGCAGCCACTCGCGCCCGTCCCCACAAGAGCATCCTTCTTGAGGGGCAGAGCCCCTGAATGCTCTGGGCTTTGCATTCCAAGTACCTGTGCAGGCTGAACAGGGCTCACATGACGTGGCAGTTTCCCCACGTGTTGCCAATAAATTCACGCCCCCACACTTGGGGAACAAGGTCTTACTCTTGCTCACAGTTCTCTGACTGTTCACAATCCAGCTCAGCAGGAGCGTTCATAGCAACACGGGGCGAAGAGGGAGATGCCACCCGTATCCACGAGACGGAGAGAGGAGCAAACCTCGCTTGCCAGGCTGCAAATCTGTCCACGTCTGTCAAAGCGTGCCGATCTACTGAACCAACCCCTGAGTCTCAGGGAATGATCCCGCCCACTATGGTCCCCCATAGCATTCAACCTACTGCAGCTTGCTCCGAGCTTGCCTCAACTACTAATTCTTTACAGACGTGCCCCAGAGCTCAGCCTTCAGTTGTCAGTTGTATACCTCACTAGCACACATGCCCACCCCTGGACAGTTCTCAAGGTGGGGACAGGAGGCTGTGATTGGCAGCCCTTCAGGGCAAGGAATAGAGGGTCCCAGAGACAGGAAGCAGACAGGCTCCCTGGCGGTTCCTGTATGTCAATTGCGGTGGTGAATACTTCTTAAACGTTTAACCTCTGGGGTCTGAGCCGACGGCTCAGTGGCTAAAGTGCCTGCTGCACAAACTGAAGACCCACACGAAATGCAGATCCGAGAGCACTGTCCATAACCCTAGTGCTGGGAGATCAGAGACCAGCTGGGGCTCACTGGCCAGTCAGTGATATCAGCGAGCTCCTGGTTCAGTGAGAAACCTCCATCTCAACCATTAGGTGGGGGTGTCAGAGAGGAAGGCACCTGTCAATCTCTGGCCTCCATTCTGATGTGTGTGTGAGTACACACGTGCGTGCGTCTCTGGGCGCATGAGCTCACGGGCGCGTGTGTTTGAGTATCGGTATGAAGGACTGTGCACACATGTACGTGACTACATCTCTGGGCTATGAGTTTATATAAGTGTCCTTTGTGCTGTGTATGTGAGTTCTTAGGTGTGCATGCTTGCATGCCTGCATGCGCCTGCATGTTTGCAGTTTATGTGAGTACGTATGCATCCATGCGTGTCTCTGTACACTTGATGTGTGTGCACTTGTGTTTCTGTGTGTGCATGTGTATACTTGTGTATATGCATGCTTGAGTATGTGTGCTTGTGTGCATGTGTGTTTGTCTGTGTGCTTCTGTGGGCATACATGTGTGTATGCATGCATGTGTTTGTATATATGTGTGCATGTGTGTGTGCTTGTATGTGCATGCACACGCATGTGTGTTGGTGCATGTGTGTACGTATGTGGGGTGTGCTTGTATGTGGTTGTGTGTATGTATGTCTCTGTATGTGCATGTGTCTGTGTGTCCATCTGCCCTGGAGCCCTAGTGAGCCTGCTGTATGTGCATGTGTGTGTGTCTGTGTGTGTGTCTGTGTGTCTGTGTGTCCATCTGCCCTGGAGCCCTAGTGAGCCTGCTGTGTGTGTGTGTGTGTGTGTGTGTGTGTGTGTGTGTGTGTGTGCATCTGCCCTGGAGCCCTAGTGAGCTTGCTGTATGTGCGTGTGTGTGTGTGTGTGTGTGTGTGTGTGTGTGTGTGTGTGTGTCTGTGTGTGTGTGCATCTGTCCTGGAGCCCTGGTGAGCCTGCTGTATTGTGTGTGTGTGTGTGTGTGTGTGTGTGTGTGTGTGTGTCTGTGTGTGTGTGCATCTGTCCTGGAGCCCTGGTGAGCCTGCTGTATGTGTGTGTGTGTGTGTGTGTGTGTGTGTGCATCTGCCCTGGAGCCCTAGTGAGCCTGCTGTATGTGTGTGTGTGTGTGTGTGTGTGTGTGTGTGTGTGTGTGTGTGTGTGTGTCTGTGTGTGTGTGCATCTGTCCTGGAGCCCTGGTGAGCCTCCAGGCCGGGCAGGCTCCTCCCCTGCACCTGTGCTGGGCTGGGGCTGGCCGCCTGCTCTCCGAGGATGCAGCGGGGTCTCTGAGCAGCCCCTGCCCCACAGCCGTGCAGCTGGCCACCATCTTGGCACACATTGCCCTGTCACATCTGATTTGCGAAGTCGTGTCTGCCAGGCCCACAGACGTGTCCGGCTGGGCTCTTTCAGGTCAGGGAGCGCGTTCCAGCCTCTGGCTCACAGATGCCCAGCGCACGGTGGCCACTTTGGTCCCTGGCCACGCTCTGCTCTGCCCTTTCCAGCAATAGAGCACTCGGGGCTGGGGAGTCCTGGTGTCCTCCCAAAGTGCAAGTAGGAAGGGTGAACCCAGGATACGAATTGGCCTCTCCAGCCCCCCAGGACCCCTGCACTGCTGGACTGTGACCAGCCAACTCCAGATCCCACCTCCTTAGGAAGCCTATCTATCTGCTGCCCCGGGTTTCTGCAGGGTGATTTTGACCCCTGCAGTCAGGGGACACAGGCCCCCAGAGTTGATCTGGTGGAGGGATCTGAACAGCTGGGCACCATGACAGCCCAGCTGGGTGGTTTGCCAGGACCAAACCACAGCCTGTTTCTCTGGTGTGAGTTGCCTGTCATCTATCTCTCTGTGCCCTTGTCTCCTGGCAGCAAGGACCAGAGGTCACCTGAACCCAGGCCAACCCTCACTGCCCCCAAACCTCGACTGTCACTGACTGTCACCGTCCAACCCTTGAGGTGTGGCTCTCAGAGGAGGCTCGAAGGGCCCCCACCCCCAGGCTCAGCAGCCTTGGATGCAGTTGGTGCAGGGAGGTGTCAGTCATTCAGCTTCCCACTCCGATCTCCTAGGGAAGTGACCTACGGGCTGCTCCCTAAGGGCAGGGGTGGCATTCTTCACTCTGCTCATGCCTGGCACGTGGCACGTGCTTGCAGAATGAGCAGCGGGAATGTTAAAGGGGCCCCGGCCCTCAGAAGGGGACACAGAAGGTGGCGAACATGGCTCTCCAGGTCGCCCATCCAGTGGGGCCATGGGCCGCTGCACCCCGTGTCTCAGGAAAGCTCGGCTCCCTCCCTGTGTGACAGACCAGCCACTGCCCCCCACACTTCAGTGTCCCCACCTGGGCCACAAGAAGCAAATGGAGCTCGTGCAGCGTATGGCTGCGGGAGAGCCATTTCCATGGCTGTGTTCAGGGCCGGGCAGAGGAGCCTAAGACGTGGCCGAATCCGAGGCGTCGTCGGACCTCGCAACAAGTCAGCCGTAACAGGCGCTCAGCTAATGTTTGCGGAATCACCATTGCTCCTGCCAGCACAACTCCCAACCCAGAGTGCCCGTGGGCAGACAAGGAGGCCCAGCTAGAGAGTTGAGCGTGAGCCCTGCCGGGTCCAGACCTGTTCTCTAGCTTAGGGGCTCTGTGCGGGCACCAAAGCCTTGATACACATCGACCAGAATGACAGTGCCATCATTCGTGCCAACGTGTGCCACCAATCACCATGACCAGCACATGAGCCAAGATGGCCGCCTCCACACTCAAGATGGCCGCTTCCACGGTCAAGATGGCCACCTCCAAGCCAAGATGGCCGCCTCCACACCCAAGATGGCCGCACTCCAGCCCCCTGTCAACCCCCTAAAAGCAGGGCCCACCGAGGCAAAAGCCCGCTGCACCTCAATTCAAAACAACGAAATAATTGCCCAGTCACCTTCAGGTTCGAAAGGGGTGAGTCAGACCCCAGGTTGGCCCCAACTCTCCAAGGGATGAGATGACGCCATGGGCCCATCCCTGAGCCCCCGAGGATGCTGGGTAATTACCTTCTCCCCTTTGTGTTTCTTCAAGTCCAACCACCAAGAAGCGGCCGCAGAAATCAGTTAAAGCGTCCAAGTGCTGCTTTCTCCAGAAATCTTTTATAAAAGGTGAAAGATTTACAAGACCTGCAGAGCAGAGCAAGCAGGATAATTGTTTTTGGAATGACCCCAATATTTTCACCCCGACGACCCCGGCTGGGCATCCTGCCCCATATTTATGATTCCTGGTCCTCTGTGCACTGCTGGGCGACCTTTGCGAGCCCCCTCCGCGAGCCCCCAGCCCCTTATCGGGCCTGTAACTCACCCTGACGTTATCTCTCGGGAGGGTTTTATGCACTTTAATTTAACTCTCTCGTCATTATTTCCCGGACTTCAAGGTTTTCTCTTTCGAGCTGCCCTTCCTGGGACAAGCATAATCTGTTTGCCATCAAGCCCAATAAATATGTTTGTGTGGGAGACGGGAACCATTTGGGGAGACGCTCAGCCTGGGAAGCAGCCCCAGCTCTCGCCCCTCTGGGCTGCCTTGGTGTCCTTGAACCTCTGAGGTGGTGGGGGAAGGAGGGCTGTCTTGATTCTCCAGACAAATGGTGGGCAAAATTCTTTTACCATCCTCTCTCTCTCTTTCTCTCTCTCATTGTTGAACGAGGGTTCTTTCTCTGATGCCTACTGCTCTGAAACTTTCTATGTGGCCTAAGCTGCCCCCCAAACTCAGGATCTTGCACCTCCACCTCTCGGTATTGGAATTAAAGGCATGTGCTACTGCACTTGGCATAAAAAGGAACGTTTTTAAGGCTGAGATGTAGCTCAGTGGGTAGCGTGCTTGCCTGTCACACACAAACCCCTAGGTTCAAGCCTCAGGATTGGCAGGTCAGGAGTTAACCGGCACCCTCAGCTACACAGAGAATTTGAGGCCCGCCCGGGCTGTATGAGACCATTTCAAGAAGGGCTAAAGGGATAGAGAGAGGGAAGGAGGGAGAAACGAAGGGAGGGAGGAAAGCAGAGAGAGGGGGAAATGAGAGGGCGAGAGGGAGGGAGGGCTCAGGGGTTAATTTAAGCCTTTGCCTCACAAGCAAAAGGACCTGAGTTCAAACCCCAGATCCCATGTAAAGTGCAGGGAGAAAATGGTGGCGGCCTGAACTTCTGGCCTTGGAAAGCAGAGTCTGGAAAACCCCAGAGCAGGAAAGAGGGAGGCAGGGAGGGAGGGAAGGAGGGAGGAAGGAAGGGACGAAGAGAGGGAGGGAGAGATGAAGGGAGGGAGGGAGGGAGGGAAGGAGGGAGGGAGGAAGGGAGGGAGGAAGGGAGGAAGGGAGGGAGAGAGGAAGTGAGGAAGGGAGGGTGCAAGAAAGTATCACCCAGGGCTGGGAAGCTGGCTTAGTAGATAAAGTGCTTGTCCTCAGGACTTGAGTTTAATCCCCAGAACACACATAAAGATGAAGGGATCACAACCAACGAGATGACTTTTGACCTCTACACACGTGCTGTGGCGTGTACCCACACATATACATCATACCCACGTAATGAAAGAACTAAAAATGTTCATTGTGTGTCTCAAATTCAGATTCTATCTGATAGTCTTGTCTTTTTTTTCTGCTATCAGCTGTTTCCCCCCAAGATTCCATCCACCAAGCTGCCACAGCCCAGGGACTTAGACCAAAGGCTGCCCACCCCCTCACAAATCCAGAAGCCAGAACCTGGATCCCCATCGGCACCTGCCCTTGGCGTGGACAGCTGTCCTCTCCCAGGGCCTCTCAACCATCTTCTCTCTGAATCTGGGTCCTCAGCAGACCACCCCTGACCTTGCTTTACCTCAGCCTCCTCTCTAAAGGTCTTGTCTCAAACAGTCACCTTTGAGGCACAGCAGTGAGGGGGGCGGTCAGGATTCTAGGGTGTCAACCCGGGATGGGAGGGAGCACAGTCCAGCACCTGATGTCAGGCATTTTTATGTGAGATCTGGGATCTGAACTCAGGTCCCTTTTGCTTGTGAGGCAAAGACTTTCATCCCTGAGCCGGCCCTCCGGCCCTCCAGCCCCGCAGTGTGGGTTTTCCAAGAGCGCTGCTCCTGCCTACCCCCGAAGACTTCCCCTGGCTCCGCACCTTCTGGGTCTGTCCCTGCTCCCCAAAGCTTCCCCTGCCTCCCACAGACACCAGCTGCTCCAGCTCCCAGCTCTCCTTTCCCAGAACTGCTGCCAGTTGCCATACCCCCTGTTTCTCCCAACCTCCACAAGCCACATCCTCTGGCTTTGGGACTGACCCTCCCAAGCACCCCAACTCTCCCACCAGACTCTGAGACCCAGCAATGGATCTGCCCAGCCACCCTGAGCCTCCTGTGTGTAGAACACAGGCTCTAGCAGGATCTCCACACCACACACATGCACACACACACACACACACACACACACACACACACACACACCTTTTTTTCCTAACAGTTGCATTTGTTGTGTGAGTGCCAACCTCCACAGCTCCATTATCAAGCTGATCAAGGGGCCCCGGGAGGCTGGGGGTGCAGCTCAGGGTTGAGCACAGGCCCAGCATGCTCAGGGTCCTAGGTTCAGAAAAGAAAAAGGAGGGGGTGGAGAGATGGCTCAGGGGTTAATTTAAGCCTTTGCCTCACAAGCAAAAGGACCTGAGTTCAAACCCCAAATCCCATGTAAAATGCAGGGAGAAATGGTGGCGGCCTGAACTTCTGGCCTTGGAAGGCAGAGTCTAGGAAACCCCAGAGCAAAGAACAAAGAGGTAGAAACATTCCAGAACGATCCCCAAAGTCACCCTTGGGCATCCACAGACAAACACACACACACACACACACACACAACACACACACCACATGCACATAACATACTACAAATAAATTAAAAGAAAAAGAAAAGGGGGAAAAAAAACTTCTCAATGCAGCCAGCTTAGGGGATTATAAACCATCACATGAATCGCAGAACAAACGAGTCCCCAGAGGCCAACACCAGGGCAAACAGCTCCTGCTGCAGACCATGGCAGGCAAAGTGTTGCACTTTTTGGATCCCCCATGTGAAGAAACCAGACCTGGGCCCACACACATCTGTCACCCCCACACTGGGGACAACACCCAAGGTTGACCTCTGGCCCACACATGAGTGTACACACAGATGCATACATGCATGTATACATACATGAGCAACTGTACAGACACAAGTATGCACGCACGAAATAAAAATGTGAACACGAGAAAAATGGAGTTGTGGTGGAATTTGATGGCACATGCGGTCCCCGGTGCTTAGCACACGTGCCACGACACACCTGTCGAGGTCCGAGGACTTCTTTTGGAAGTCGGTTCCGAGAATCGAACTGAAGTCGCCAGGTTTGCACACAGAAGCTTTAACTAGCAGAACCATCTCGTGACACACCAGGTTTGGGTTTTTGTTTTGAAACAGGGCCCCACATGTCCCAGGTTCTCCCTAAACTCACTTTGTAGAGGAGACTGACCTTGAACTTCTGACACCACCCCCCCCACCCCACCACCCCCGTGTATGGAGCACAGGGCTTCCTGCTGCTTAGCACTCCACCCACTGAGCTAGAGACCCAGCCCCAGAATCAAATCTTTATTTACATACCATTTATTACATTTCGGGGAGAATACGAACCTCGTGCGGGCCCAGGCTGAACTCTGAAAGATATGATAAATAGTACATGCAAGCTCAAAGAAGTGTACAGACAAGTTATTAAGACATAACAAGGTTAGCTAGAGAGGCTCGCTGAAAGGATGATGAGAAGAGTCTTTACCATCGCTGGGGTCCTGTGTCTGAGGCTCTGGCCCAACACTGGAGCTCATCCGCTGGCCCTCCTCCGGTCATTACTTGGATGTGAAGCTTTGAGTTTTTTAAAAAAACTTATTTTTAGGGTACTCTCTCAGCTTCCACCATTTCTAAATACAATGAATTAATATTCTGGTTTCTGTAGTTGATGGTCCAAGTGAAATAAAATTAAATGGTGGGCTGAGTAGATGGCTCAGTTGGGTAAGAGGGCACAAGCTTGAGGACTCCAGTTCAAATGTCCAGGCCCACATTTTAAAAAGCCAAGCGTGGCAATGTGCATCTGTCATCCAATGAAACTGCAGAAGGACAGGCTTGCTGGCTGCTGGCCTAGGCTCAGGTTCAGTGACAGACGCTGTCTTGAGGGAATAAGGTGGGGAGTGAATAAGGCAGGACACTCCTCACTGTCTGCCCTCTACATCCACGAATAGAAACATACACACACAAACACATGCACACAAAACAAAATGGCAGAACAAATGTCCAAAGTCAGAGAAAACAGCCCATGCTCAGTGAATATTAACCTTAACATGTAGTAAGACAAGACAGTGACTTTGACCAGGGATTCCCACCTGGGAATCTTTGCCCGTGTCTGGTCACCACTTTCCTCTGAATCTGGCACAGAAAAGACGCACAATACATTTGCAACATGAAGGCATCTGTGAATGAGTTTGTGAGTGAATGGGTGAATAAGAGAGAGGGTGAATGAGTGAGAGAGTAAGTGAAAAAGAGAGAATGAATGAGTGAGTGAGAGAACTTGTGAATGAGTGAGTGAATGAATAATGACAGTGAATGAGTGAGAAAGAGTTAATTGTGAATGAGTGAGTGAGAAAATGAGTGAGAGTGAATGAGTAATGAGTGAGTGATTTGTGAATGAGTGTGTGTGTGAGTGTGTGAATGAGTGTGTGAATAAGTTAGTGAATGAATTTGTGAATGAGTGAGTGAATGAGTGAGTAAATGAGTGAACTTGTGAATAAGTGAGTGAGTGAATTTGTGAACGAGTAAATGAGGAAGAATGAATGAAAGTGAATTAGTGAATGAGTGAATGTATTATTGAATGAGTGAGTGAATTTGTGAATAAGTGAGTGAGTGAGTGAATTTCTGAATGAATGAGTGAGTGAGTGAGTGCGTGGGTGGGTGGGTGGGTGGGTGGGTGGGTGAGTGGGTGAATGAGTGAATTTGTGAGTGAGTGCGTGGGTGGGTGAATGAGTGAATTTGTGAGTGAGTGCGTGGGTGGGTGAATGAGTGAATTTGTGAGTGAGTACATGAGTAAATACGTGAGTGGGTGAGTGGGTGACTCTTACTTCAGCTGGCCTCCCTGCACTGGGTCCCCTAGACTCAGCCTCAGCAGGAGTCACTATTCCTCATGAGACCTGCACTCTGCACTGCACCCCGGGGGGCTGTCTTGTCCCTCCCCTGTGCCCAGGCACTAAGCCTCTCCGGTCACTGGCATCACTGCTGGCCGCTGGGCCTGCCTGGTGGTCAGGTTACCTGGGGTGGCCACGACCCTGGAAAGACTCGGAGCTTCCACAAGGGTCTCCTGATGCAATAAAAGATTATCAGCTAAATAAAACAAGAAGTGACTGGGGCCACTATGCCCTGTTGGATTGAAACCGAGTGAGCAAAGTGGCTTTCTCCGAGAGATTTATTTCCGCCACCGCCGCTTCGGCAGCCAGCCCAGCTGGAGAGCAGCGCTGGGCTCCCTCCGTTTGGGGGAGGGGAGCTCGAATTTTTATTTAATCTTCCAATGAGCTGGAACAGCGAAGACAGCGTGAACGGACATTAATTCTGAAACAAATTATTAAGGCGCGATCTGGGATTCCCGGAACGCCATCTACCGCCACCTCCCTCACCCTCCCCACCCTCCTCTTCTCGGCTCCCAGCCCACTGGGTTCCCACCGGGGCTGAACAGAAACACCTTCAAAGGAGTCAGGCCCAGGACCTGCGGCCCCCAGGCCTTGACCACAGTCTCGCTGGGTTTCTGGGTTGTCTGGATCTGGGGCCTTTCTGAGCCTCCATCTGCTTCCTCAGGAGGCGCAGCGTGGGCTTTGGAGACCTGGCCGAGACCTGACCCAGCCAGGCTGGCTGGACCTTGCGGCACCGGTCTCAAGACGGTGACCTGCCTGAAGCTCCGTTGCCTCTCCGCCTCCCTGGGCCTGGCACCCTCCATCACCAGACGTGAGCAACAGCACCTTACTTTTCCCCTGAGAATCCCCCTTGAGAATCCCAGGCCATTGGCGCCCTCAGCAGCTGCCCCAATCAGTCTCGGACTAGCTGGAGCCCCTTGTTCTAGAGCCCACCCCTCACCCCTCCTGGAGCCCTGGACCCACCCATCCACCTGCCTGGCGGGCACTGTCTGACTTGCCTCTTTGGTTTGTTCCTCCCACCTGCAGTGGAGACCCTCCCCACCATGAGCTCTTTGTTCCTTGGAAATCAAGTAAAGCACACTCAGGCTCCAGCCCCAATCGGCAAGGTCTTATGGGAGAGAGCCCCAAACAGTTGGTGCTAAATTAATGGCTTTTGCTGAAGGAAGGAAAACATTAGCTCCCAGCCCTTCACACCCCTCAAACTCTCCCTAGTGACCAGGCTCTGGGGTTCAGATGGGCTGAGGGGTTATAGTTGTCTCCAAGAAGGCTCACAGCAAGGGAGTTGTGATGCTGGAGGCTACTCTACCCGGCTCCAATCTCCCCCACCCAACAGGGGCAAGAACAGTGGTTGTAGTCAGCCGTGGCCCACAGCCAGAGCCCAAGGCCCACAGCGGATGAGAGGCCGGTTTCAGTTCTTCCCACTGGCAGTTTTCCATCATCTGGACAAACACAGGGAGCCCTTGGGACCACCTTGGCCAGCAAAGACTCCCTGTCCTGCCCATCCTGCCCCTCACCCTGCGGCGGATATCCTGCTCCCCTTCCTGAAGCACAAGTGGGGGCTTTGCAGTAACTCCAGCTGGGTCCGGAGAATGACATCACCTTCCCAGCACCCTCTTCAGGGCCCCTCTCAAGGCCAGACATTCCTCTTCTTCCTCCATTGGGGTCACAATCCCTGGGAAGTAACTGACGTCACAACAGCCATAGTAGGTGATGATGGACACAGCCGGAAGCCATCGGTCCTTTATCCAGTTGTGGCATTGGCCTCGGAGCAGTAGCTACGAGCTTCCTGGAACCAAGTCAGAGGACAGGAGGAGGAAGAGGAAAGGAGAATAGAGGAGGAGGAAGGGGAAGATGGGGAGGAGGGGAGAGAGGAGGGGAGGTGGAAGAGATAGGGGAGGGAGGAGGAAGAGGAGGAGAAGGAAGAGGGAGAGGATGAAGAGAAAGAAGGAAGAGAAGGATGGAAGAGAAAGAAAAGAAGAAGAGGACGAAGAGGAGGAGGAAGCCACTGGGGTTACAATGAAGACAAGCTCAAGGTCGGACCCTTTCTGGGTAGCAGTCTGTACTAACAGTGGACCACAGTGCCCCGGGGCTGACTCCCATCATCATCCCTGTCCAAGACCTTAGAGGGTTTTGATCCACCAGGGGCTTCACAGTGAGGAGTCAGGTGCAGATGCCGAGTCTGCACCCTCTGCCCAGGCCTCCAATCCAGGTGTCAAGGGTCCCAGAAGAACTGGAGTCACGAGCACACATGAGAGGGGGCCAGCACAGCGGCTGGTCAGTCAGGGGGTCCTGGCTGAGTGTTCGGCAGCTCGAGCTGAGGGCGAGTCTGGAGGGCAGATGGAAGGGAAGGAGGGGGGGGATGCGGCTCCCGCTTTGGCGGCCTGAGGGTCTGGCTGCCTTTAGACTCCTCAGCTCTGACCTTCTCCTGTGACCTCCTCACTCGCCAGGTGTGAATGACACCTCCAGACCATACTCCCCGCTTAGCCATCCCCCACCTCCGGGTTCCCACCTATGCCCCAACTGCTGAGGTCTGTGGGCGGCAGAGGCCCTGGGCCAGGATGACCTCCAAGTCTCCTCCTCTATCCACAGGCCTGTGCGGACTTGGGACATGGGACATGTTCCTGGCACCCTCTGCTGACCCTAGAACCTGCCTCCCCCTCCCCCGCATATAAGGACCCCAGGGAGGCTCTGATACCCACTCTGGGGCTAGGTGCCTTGAGCTACGGAGAGGGTGAAAGCCTTTCTCCTGCGCGGCACAGGGCTGCGGGGTGCCACCCAGTCGAGACTTAGGCAAAGCCCAGGCGGGCACTCAGAGGGGCCCCGCTGCCGCCCTCGCGCCTTCCCCTCTGGCCGCTCCAGCCGGGTCCGCTGCCACGGGCGCGGGGAACAAAGGAAGCGGCGGGCCGCAGACCTGACTGCGCCCCCGGGCACCCAGGCTCGCACGGGGTGCGCACACGCCGCCCGGGCGCCACCGCCTCGACTGACCCCGGCCAAACCCCGATGCCACCCACCCAGCCCGCTCCTGTGAACCCAGGCTGCGTGGACGGCCACGCGGGCCGAGGACCGCGGGGACCCTGCGGTGAAGGAAGCGCAACTACAGCCTCGTGGCGCCATCTACGGTCCGATCCAGGTCCCGGCTCCCGGCCCGCCGCGCCCGCGGATCCCCGAGGCTCCCTGCTCTTTCTTCCCCAATAACCGAGTGAAGACCTCAGTCCTCAGTCCAAGCAGGCAGCCTGAGCCGGGCGTGCCTCTCCCCTGAATTACCCAAGTGCAATAAGGAATGATGCTCAAAGCTGTCTGGAGTCTAGACGGGTAAGAACACTGTTTTGACCCACACACACACTTACCCACACACATACACATCCTTCCCTGCCGTTGTCACCTTAGCCAAGGGTCTGCCTTCCCCAGACCCCTCTCCACACATCTGTGCTGCCCTCTCCCCTGCCACGGTTTGTCCCATCCCAGAGTCAGGAAAAAGAAACTCACAAGAAAAACCTCTGTGGAGTCCCAGAAACGGAAACCACAGGCCCTTTGCTCCTGCTTTTCCGAAGCTCATGGTCCCTACTGTGCACATCAGGACATGGCGCCCTGTACTGCAGTTGCTGAGGAGGAACCCCCAATCTGAGCTGCATGGAGTTGGGCCAGAGCTTCCCAGGCAGTCTCTAGAGGCACATGACTAGCAGCAGAAGCCCAGGCTACAACTGAGCACCGGTGGGGGCCCTGGGATGTGACCCCTGGCATGAGAAATAGCTTCACACACACACACACACACACACACACACACACACACGTGTGTGTGTGTGTCACATGGCTCAGTGAGGCCCGAGGCTGAGTTTCCCATGAAACTGAGGCCTCAGACTCCCCAGCCTTGGGGGTCACACAGAGCAGCTTCTGACACCCCAGAGCCCCAGTCCCAGGACTGTAATCCTATCCTTGGGATCAGCACCGCCTCCTGAGTGCCGGGTCGACTAGTGGCAGCGGAGGGGTCAGCATAGCAACATAGACGCACCCAACGATCACCCCCAATGGGGGCAGGAGGGGCAGAGGAGCGTTTAGAGCTGAGAGGACACTCAAGAAGCCCCCAAGAAGTGGCGTCGAGCAGGTTCTGAAGGATAAGTAGGAGTTTGCCGGTAGCAAGATGCAAGGAAAATGTTTGGAGGGGCTTAAAGGAAGCTCAGCTCCTTCGCCCCCAACTTGATAGGAAAGAGCACGGTAAGTCAAGGCTGCATTTCAGGCCCTGCTATGTGACATGACAGGTGGGGGAGCCTTTCTGAGTCACACCCACCCCACCCCAGCAAAGAGTAAGGCCTGCTAGGAGCACAGGACAAACATTATGCTAGGGAAGTCATTGGAGGTCACTGAGGACAGCCGGGAGCCGTGGCGGGAGCCCGGCTAAGGAGCGGCGTGTGTGGCTGGGCTTTCGGAGGGCATCCACTTGAGCAAGACTGGCCCACCCTCCTGGGGCAAGGCCCTTTCCGCCCCCAGCTGGCCCCGAGCTCCCAAGCACCCCTCTTTTCTTGACAGGACCCTGGGAAACTGATGACCCCACCACTACCTGCCCTGATTCCAAGGCTGAGGCCCGGCTTCCACCCCAGGAAGACCCTGCTGCCCGCCCCCGCCCCCACCCCCTATCCTGCTTCAGAGAAAGAATGGCGGCCCCATCGTAATTTCTATTTCCTTCTAAGGAGATGTTCACAGACTTGCTCCCACAGAACCAATTAAAACACCTGCCGGGACCTGGCTTTGTCAGCAAATTATTTCCAGGCTGCGCAGTCCGGGAATAAATCTCCGACGGATGAGGTGGGTGGGGTGGGGGATGGGGGTCTGGTGGAGGGTAGGGCAGGCAGGGACAAGATCTGTGAGTCCATGCAGCCCAAAAGGGTCTTCACTCTGACCCCCCCCACACACACACCCTACTCCTCTCTTCCCACCAGAGCTCTCTTCCCACATGACACCCTGGCTCATGTCCAGTTGTTTGGAATGAAAATGACTTAGGCAAGGGATAGGCGGTGGCTTCACTTCCTCATCCCCTACACCAGCCTCTCCTGTGCCCCACGGTACCCAAGGAGAAACCCACCCAGGGTCCCCAGCAAGGGACTCTGTATTCTACTGCAGTGGGCCGGGGTGGGCCTGCAGACATTCAGTGTGGTCTCTCTCCTGGATGGAGGCTAAGGTCGGGGTGGGTGGAGGCCTAACTCAGTGCACCCCAAAGCTCATGACCTAGGAGAAGGGAGAGAAGCACCCGAGGTGGCCCCCATTGTTTGTTTTGTGATTCTCAAACAGGATGGGATTTCCCAGGGAAGATCTTGGGCGGTGGGCTTTCAGCATGAGCAGCCCCTCACCAGGTCAGCTGTGATTCATCAGAGCGCACTGAGCCTGATACATCCCTGGGGGATTGTGGAAACACACCCTTAGATCCCGTCCTGGAGAAATCCTCCGTGCCTGTGACATGTCTGTGTCTAAGACTGTGCAGTGCACGCACGGATAGCTGTGTGCTTCCACTCAGAGAAACAAGCCAAAAGCAACTTGTTCCTCCACCCCACAGAAGGACTAGGGTCACGTGTCCCATCCACATGTAGCATCAGAACTCTCCAAATCGCTGAGAAATTACCCCCGTTCTGAACTACAGTCCTCAAAGGGTGACAGATACAGACTGTGAGCTGGTGGTCCCGCAGCTCTGTCACCTGACCGAGCCCCACAGCAGGTGCGGCGGGGGATCTGAGGTGGCGGGCAGTGCGATGGAGAGACGGGGGTCTCTAGTACCTGCTGGACGAGGGCTGAGTGTCCCCATCATGTGCTAGGCTCTGAGCCCCAGCACCCGCTGTGCCCTCACAACGTGGTACTCTCAATGTGGGGTAGTCGCGGTACCCTGCAGGTGTCTGGGGAGGCCGGGAATACCCCACACACCAGGACATGGTTGGGCTCAGCCCATCAGCATGGCAACTGTGCTGCCTCACGCCTGCACCCCAAGACTCTCTCATGGGCAAATCCGTCTTAGTGTACCCCTACTGAGGCTCAGAGCAGTTAAGTAACCTGCAAGGAATCACACAGCTCTATAGGAGGGGACAGGATTTTCACTCAGGTCTCCAAAATATAGCCTGGCCCACCAGTATCCCTGGTGTTCATAGAATTATCACAAAATAGTAGAAGAAGCTTGAGCCACAAGGCCTCTCCCCCACTTTCTGGACTCCCCGCAGAGCCCAGGACACCCCACGACTGTCCACCCCACGGGAAGAACACTGAGGTGGGGGCTGGGGGGCAGCTTAAAGTACCTACTGCTCAGGAGTTTGAGCCCCCAGATCCCGTGACTTTGGGGCACTGTGTTTAGCTTCCCTGAGCATCACCTCCCCCTGACTCACAGTGGAGACCCCGAAGTGCCTCTTTGGGAGACATTTCAAGGGTGAGGCGAGGGGCAGGAGAGAGGGCTGAGCAGATGAAGGAGCCTCCTGGGCAAACCTGGTGACTGACTTTGATCCCCAGTTTGATTCCCACATTGTGGGAAGAGAGACCCAACTTCTACAAGTTGGCCTCCAACCTCCACTTATGTTCTGTGGTACATGGTTGCACACGCTCTCGAGTGCACACACACATGCACACACACGTGCACACATGCACACACACATACCACACATACAGACAATATGCACACATTGCACACATATAGTGTACATGTATAATATACATGCAGAAGGCATCACACACATCTTTTTTAATTTTTTTATTATTATTATTTATTCAATTGTGCGTGTGTGTGTGTGTGTGTGTATGTATGTGTGTGTGTGTAGAACCACGGGCAAATTCCGGAACCACCATGGACGCCTCCACCTCCTCCTTGTTTACTCTGCCCCGGGATTCACAGGCTCCGCCCTACCAGGACCAGAAACGCAGGCCGCCCCCGCTTCCGCCTGGCATCTATACGTGGGGTCTAGAATCCGAACTCAGGACCTTCCACCTGCAAGGCGGAGGCTTAACCCCTGAGCCACCTCTCCAGCCCCATCACACACATCTTATACACACATTTCATGTACATTGTACGCATACATATTATACACATGCACACACGCATTAATCCAGACATCATCACACATAAATGATGACATGCACGTGTATGAACTCACATACACATGTGTACACACACACCATGCACACACATGCATGCTTGTACACATACACATGTGTACACACACACCATGCACACACATGCATGCTTGTACTACATACAAGAGTGAAATGAGAGGAAAGGTTGCACCATTCAGCAATCAACCAAGAAAATTATCTTTCTGCTAATTATTTACTCACCTACTATTCTCGCAGTTCTGAGGAGGGACCCAGGGTTTTCTGTACACTAGCAAGCAACTCTGTTCTCAGTCACAGCCCCGGCTCTGTGACTTCCTCCTCTTCCTCTTTCTCGTCGTCGTCCTCCTCCTCCTCTTGAGCAGGGTTTCATGCAGCTAGTCTGCCTCGACACCCAATCTGTAGGTGAGACTTGAACTCCTGATCCCCCCACCTCCAGCTTCTGAGTGCTGAGTTTCTCTGAGCACAACATGCCTCGTTTTGGGGTGCTGGGGATGGATCGTGGAGCTTACCTATCTCTGAGCTCCAGCGCCAACCTTGTGGCTGGTCTTCTCAATGCAGACGCAGCCTGCCGTGCTCCGAAGCACAGCCACGCTGGTTCATCTGGGCAGAGAGAAAACAGCGGCCTGGAGCTGGTGCTGAAGCCAGAGATTGGAGCAGAGAAGGCAGGAGTGATGGGAGGGGACCCGAGACTGGAGGAGCAGGAAGCCCCTTTCCCCTTGATGGAGGCCAACTGGAACCTGAGAGGCCCATCTAGGGGGACTAGAGCTGCAGGCGGGGCTGGCCTGTGCCCTCACAGCTAAGAGAAAGATGTGGCTTTTCCTGCCTCCCCTCCCGTCCCCTACTGCCTCCTGGTGGCCATTTAGGGCCTAGCCCCTCGCCTAGCAGCACAGGTCTGCAACAGAGCCAGAAAACCGGACCGGATGAGGGCGGTTCATTGTCCAGGGATGCGCAGTGAGCAAGAGGGGCTGCCCCAGCCAGAGAGGGTCTTGATTCCTACACTTGGCCTTTATCTTACTGAAATAACATACTCATTGTGTGTGTTAGGACTGTTGGATGGAGCTAGGACTCAAAGAAAGCCAGACCATGAACAAAGCTATTTAATACAATGTTCTGGGAAATCTTAAAAGTCAGGACCACAACGCTTGGGCAACTGGCTCAGAGGTTAAAACGCTACTACACAGAACAAAGGTCCAGAGAGAGTTTGGACGCCCAGATACCACATTAAAAATGTCAGGTCGTGGAGGCAGGGGAGGATGGAGAAAAGGGAAACTGGAGAGAGTTTAGAGAGTTAGAATCTT